>OX359294.1:68864258-69390727 GCA_947179395.2 Pulicaria dysenterica | reverse complement strand
AAGATAGTGGTTGTATGAATTAGTACACTCCGGATCAACTTTCAACATGTTTCTTTCTTACATTTTTTTTCTTTTTTATGTGTTAAAGATGAAACATAACCCATATTGATATAAACGATACGAAAAACAAGTACCAAAACGATGTTGTTGAGTTTTTTTCTCTCGTCGGCTTGGATAAGTGTGGTCTTTAAATCCTCCATATGATCTTTCAAACCTACAATCATCTTGTTCCCTTCCTCAATTCTCTCTTCCTAACTCCAGTAGTGATAATTAATCACCCATCTAATTGAAAAAATCAGGAAATTGACAAACCTTGATAATATAGTTAAATGAATAATAAAGTTCGTCAAAATATTTATCTCAAGCTTTTGGGTCTCTGTAGCAACCTGCTATTCTAGCATGGAGCTCTCAGAGGAACAAGTATCCTACAATAAAAGTGAATGAAATTTTAACAGTTTAAGCAAGCAGTTCTATGATATGTGATCAAATTATCGACCTCTCCAACAGTGTCCCGTATCGTACTTGTGATTTCAACTCCTCTATGAGGAGTAAGAGCCTATCGATATCCTGTGTTAACCCCTTCATTCGAGAAGTTAGGATTTCATGTTCTCCTTGGCAAATTCTGCTTGCCTAATGGCTTCATCTCTAGACTTCTGTTACAACACCATAAGATTGCAACACGATCGACTATTATGTTTAAGGATATTTAAACAGGGCAACTGTATGATAACGGGAGTATCGATAATACTAATCATAAGTTATCTACTCTTTAGACGGAGGAAGAGTAGATCACTTATGATTAGTATTATCGTTACTCCCGTTATCATACAATTTTCCCGTTTAAATATCCTTAAACATAATAGTCGTTCTTTATCACAATCTTATGGTGTTGTAACAGGAGTCTAGAGATGAAGCCATTAGGCAAGCAGAATTTGCCAAGGGAGAACTTGAAATCCTAACTTCTCGAAAGAAGGGGTTAACAGAGGATATTGATAGGCTCTTACTCCTCATAGAGGAGTTGAAGTGTGATATAATCACAAGCATGATAAGAGACTCTATTGCAGAGGTCGATAATTTGATCATATATCATAAAACTTTCTTGCTTAAACTGTTCAAACGGCAACTTAAAATTTCATTTTCACTTTTATCGTAGGATACTTGTTCCTATGAGAGCTCCGTGCTACGACAACAGGTTGCTCCAGTTACCCAAAAGATTGAGGTAGATGTTTTGATGAGCTTCATTAAACTATATTATCAATGTTTGAAAGCGGTTGCTAATTTCTGATTTTTACAATTAGATAGGTGATTTATTTTCACTACTAGAGTTAGGAAGGGAACAAGATGATTGTAGGTTTAAAAGATCATCTGGAGGATTTAAAGACCACACTTCTCCAAGCCGACGAGATAAGAAAAGTGCTCAACACATCGTTTTGGTTCCTTGGTTTTCGTATTGATTATATCAATATGGGTTTTGTTTCATCTTTAACACGTAAACAAAAAAATGTTAGAAAGAAATATGTTGAAAGTTGATCCTGAGTGTAATTTTATATCATACAACCACTTCTTTCGAAGATATAAATTATATTATTGAAACAATTCAGTTTAGTCCGTTTTCATAATAACTAACACATTATATGCTTTCTTCCATAAACTAAACACACTTCAAAAGTTGTTTTGTGTTGAGCTCATCAGGCATGTCTATAAAATAGTTTGTTCTTTAAATAAAAACTTTTGATGTCTTTACTTGCTAGAGTTGAAAGGCAACATTCGAGTATTTTGTAGAGTTTGGCCTTTTCTTCCTCACGATGGTACTACAGCATAAACCACCATCTCCTATCCACTAAATTGGCTGGTCGGGGGATTGAGTTAATGCAAGGTGCTATTAGTGTATATGATTGATTCAAATTTCAAATGTGCATATTGACACATTATTAGTTTAAGGTTTTTATTAATTTGAAATCCGAGAATTTTTCTTATTGGGGGGGCGTTCATGGTTGCATGAGATTATTTTCCAACTAATTGAACTTTGCGACCATGAACACCCACCCAATAAGAAAAATTCTCGGACTTCAAATTAATAAAAACCTTAAACTAATAATGTGCTAATATGCACTTCTCAAATTTAAAATCAATTATATAAACTAATACCACTTTGTATTTACTCAATCCCCCGGCCGGCCAATTCAGTGGGATAGGAGATGGTGGCTTCTGTTGTAGTACATCGTGAAGAAGAAAAAGCCGAACTCTACAAAATATTCGAATGTTGCCTTTCATCTCCTGCAATTAAAGACCTCAAAAGTTTTTTTTATTTAAAAAACAAACTATTTTTTTGACATACATGATGAGCTCAACACAAACCAACTTTTGAAGTGTGTTTAGTGTATGGAATAAAGCATATAATGTGTCAAGGTGATTATAAGAAACGACTAATTGAATTGTTTCAATAATATAATTTATATTTTAGAAAGAAGATAGTGGTTGTATGAATTAGTACACTCCGGATCAACTTTCAACATGTTTCTTTCTTACATTTTTTTTCTTTTTTATGTGTTAAAGATGAAACATAACCCATATTGATATAAACGATACGAAAAACAAGTACCAAAACGATGTTGTTGAGTTTTTTTCTCTCGTCGGCTTGGATAAGTGTGGTCTTTAAATCCTCCATATGATCTTTCAAACCTACAATCATCTTGTTCCCTTCCTCAATTCTCTCTTCCTAACTCCAGTAGTGATAATTAATCACCCATCTAATTGAAAAAATCAGGAAATTGACAAACCTTGATAATATAGTTAAATGAATAATAAAGTTCGTCAAAATATTTATCTCAAGCTTTTGGGTCTCTGTAGCAACCTGCTATTCTAGCATGGAGCTCTCAGAGGAACAAGTATCCTACAATAAAAGTGAATGAAATTTTAACAGTTTAAGCAAGCAGTTCTATGATATGTGATCAAATTATCGACCTCTCCAACAGTGTCCCGTATCGTACTTGTGATTTCAACTCCTCTATGAGGAGTAAGAGCCTATCGATATCCTGTGTTAACCCCTTCATTCGAGAAGTTAGGATTTCATGTTTCTCCCTTGGCAAATTCTGCTTGCCTAATGGCTTCATCTCTAGACTTCTGTTACAACACCATAAGATTGCAACACGATCGACTATTATGTTTAAGGATATTTAAACAGGGCAACTGTATGATAACGGGAGTATCGATAATACTAATCATAAGTTATCTACTCTTTAGACGGAGGAAGAGTAGATCACTTATGATTAGTATTATCGTTACTCCCGTTATCATACAATTTTCCCGTTTAAATATCCTTAAACATAATAGTCGTTCTTTATCACAATCTTATGGTGTTGTAACAGGAGTCTAGAGATGAAGCCATTAGGCAAGCAGAATTTGCCAAGGGAGAACTTGAAATCCTAACTTCTCGAAAGAAGGGGTTAACAGAGGATATTGATAGGCTCTTACTCCTCATAGAGGAGTTGAAGTGTGATATAATCACAAGCATGATAAGAGACTCTATTGCAGAGGTCGATAATTTGATCATATATCATAAAACTTTCTTGCTTAAACTGTCAAACGGCAACTTAAAATTTCATTTTCACTTTTATCGTAGGATACTTGTTCCTATGAGAGCTCCGTGCTACGACAACAGGTTGCTCCAGTTACCCAAAAGATTGAGGTAGATGTTTTGATGAGCTTCATTAAACTATATTATCAATGTTTGAAAGCGGTTGCTAATTTCTGATTTTTACAATTAGATAGGTGATTTATTTTCACTACTAGAGTTAGGAAGGGAACAAGATGATTGTAGGTTTAAAAGATCATCTGGAGGATTTAAAGACCACACTTCTCCAAGCCGACGAGATAAGAAAAGTGCTCAACACATCGTTTTGGTTCCTTGGTTTTCGTATTGATTATATCAATATGGGTTTTGTTTCATCTTTAACACGTAAACAAAAAAATGTTAGAAAGAAATATGTTGAAAGTTGATCCTGAGTGTAATTTTATATCATACAACCACTTCTTTCGAAGATATAAATTATATTATTGAAACAATTCAGTTAGTCCGTTTTCATAATAACTAACACATTATATGCTTTCTTCCATAAACTAAACACACTTCAAAAGTTGTTTTGTGTTGAGCTCATCAGGCATGTCTATAAAATAGTTTGTTCTTTAAATAAAAACTTTTGGATGTCTTTACTTGCTAGAGTTGAAAGGCAACATTCGAGTATTTTGTAGAGTTTGGCCTTTTCTTCCTCACGATGGTACTACAGCATAAACCACCATCTCCTATCCACTAAATTGGCTGGTCGGGGGATTGAGTTAATGCAAGGTGCTATTAGTGTATATGATTGATTCAAATTTCAAATGTGCATATTGACACATTATTAGTTTAAGGTTTTTATTAATTTGAAATCCGAGAATTTTTCTTATTGGGGGGGCGTTCATGGTTGCATGAGATTATTTTCCAACTAATTGAACTTTGCGACCATGAACACCCACCCAATAAGAAAAATTCTCGGACTTCAAATTAATAAAAACCTTAAACTAATAATGTGCTAATATGCACTTCTCAAATTTAAAATCAATTATATAAACTAATACCACTTTGTATTTACTCAATCCCCCGGCCGGCCAATTCAGTGGGATAGGAGATGGTGGCTTCTGTTGTAGTACATCGTGAAGAAGAAAAAGCCGAACTCTACAAAATATTCGAATGTTGCCTTTCATCTCCTGCAATTAAAGACCTCAAAAGTTTTTTTTATTTAAAAAACAAACTATTTTTTTGACATACATGATGAGCTCAACACAAACCAACTTTTGAAGTGTGTTTAGTGTATGGAATAAAGCATATAATGTGTCAAGGTGATTATAAGAAACGACTAATTGAATTGTTTCAATAATATAATTTATATTTTAGAAAGAAGATAGTGGTTGTATGAATTAGTACACTCCGGATCAACTTTCAACATGTTTCTTTCTTACATTTTTTTTCTTTTTTATGTGTTAAAGATGAAACATAACCCATATTGATATAAACGATACGAAAAACAAGTACCAAAACGATGTTGTTGAGTTTTTTTCTCTCGTCGGCTTGGATAAGTGTGGTCTTTAAATCCTCCATATGATCTTTCAAACCTACAATCATCTTGTTCCCTTCCTCAATTCTCTCTTCCTAACTCCAGTAGTGATAATTAATCACCCATCTAATTGAAAAAATCAGGAAATTGACAAACCTTGATAATATAGTTAAATGAATAATAAAGTTCGTCAAAATATTTATCTCAAGCTTTTGGGTCTCTGTAGCAACCTGCTATTCTAGCATGGAGCTCTCAGAGGAACAAGTATCCTACAATAAAAGTGAATGAAATTTTAACAGTTTAAGCAAGCAGTTCTATGATATGTGATCAAATTATCGACCTCTCCAACAGTGTCCCGTATCGTACTTGTGATTTCAACTCCTCTATGAGGAGTAAGAGCCTATCGATATCCTGTGTTAACCCCTTCATTCGAGAAGTTAGGATTTCATGTTCTCCCTTGGCAAATTCTGCTTGCCTAATGGCTTCATCTCTAGACTTCTGTTACAACACCATAAGATTGCAACACGATCGACTATTATGTTTAAGGATATTTAAACAGGGCAACTGTATGATAACGGGAGTATCGATAATACTAATCATAAGTTATCTACTCTTTAGACGGAGGAAGAGTAGATCACTTATGATTAGTATTATCGTTACTCCCGTTATCATACAATTTTCCTGTTTAAATATCCTTAAACATAATAGTCGTTCTTTATCACAATCTTATGGTGTTGTAACAGGAGTCTAGAGATGAAGCCATTAGGCAAGCAGAATTTGCCAAGGGAGAACTTGAAATCCTAACTTCTCGAAAGAAGGGGTTAACAGAGGATATTGATAGGCTCTTACTCCTCATAGAGGAGTTGAAGTGTGATATAATCACAAGCATGATAAGAGACTCTATTGCAGAGGTCGATAATTTGATCATATATCATAAAACTTTCTTGCTTAAACTGTCAAACGGCAACTTAAAATTTCATTTTCACTTTTATCGTAGGATACTTGTTCCTATGAGAGCTCCGTGCTACGACAACAGGTTGCTCCAGTTACCCAAAAGATTGAGGTAGATGTTTTGATGAGCTTCATTAAACTATATTATCAATGTTTGAAAGCGGTTGCTAATTTCTGATTTTTACAATTAGATAGGTGATTTATTTTCACTACTAGAGTTAGGAAGGGAACAAGATGATTGTAGGTTTAAAAGATCATCTGGAGGATTTAAAGACCACACTTCTCCAAGCCGACGAGATAAGAAAAGTGCTCAACACATCGTTTTGGTTCCTTGGTTTTCGTATTGATTATATCAATATGGGTTTTGTTTCATCTTTTAACACGTAAACAAAAAAATGTTAGAAAGAAATATGTTGAAAGTTGATCCTGAGTGTAATTTTATATCATACAACCACTTCTTTCGAAGATATAAATTATATTATTGAAACAATTCAGTTAGTCCGTTTTCATAATAACTAACACATTATATGCTTTCTTCCATAAACTAAACACACTTCAAAAGTTGTTTTGTGTTGAGCTCATCAGGCATGTCTATAAAATAGTTTGTTCTTTAAATAAAAACTTTTGGATGTCTTTACTTGCTAGAGTTGAAAGGCAACATTCGAGTATTTTGTAGAGTTTGGCCTTTTCTTCCTCACGATGGTACTACAGCATAAACCACCATCTCCTATCCACTAAATTGGCTGGTCGGGGGATTGAGTTAATGCAAGGTGCTATTAGTGTATATGATTGATTCAAATTTCAAATGTGCATATTGACACATTATTAGTTTAAGGTTTTTATTAATTTGAAATCCGAGAATTTTTCTTATTGGGGGGGCGTTCATGGTTGCATGAGATTATTTTCCAACTAATTGAACTTTGCGACCATGAACACCCACCCAATAAGAAAAATTCTCGGACTTCAAATTAATAAAAACCTTAAACTAATAATGTGCTAATATGCACTTCTCAAATTTAAAATCAATTATATAAACTAATACCACTTTGTATTTACTCAATCCCCCGGCCGGCCAATTCAGTGGGATAGGAGATGGTGGCTTCTGTTGTAGTACATCGTGAAGAAGAAAAAGCCGAACTCTACAAAATATTCGAATGTTGCCTTTCATCTCCTGCAATTAAAGACCTCAAAAGTTTTTTTTATTTAAAAAACAAACTATTTTTTTGACATACATGATGAGCTCAACACAAACCAACTTTTGAAGTGTGTTTAGTGTATGGAATAAAGCATATAATGTGTCAAGGTGATTATAAGAAACGACTAATTGAATTGTTTCAATAATATAATTTATATTTTAGAAAGAAGATAGTGGTTGTATGAATTAGTACACTCCGGATCAACTTTCAACATGTTTCTTTCTTACATTTTTTTTCTTTTTTATGTGTTAAAGATGAAACATAACCCATATTGATATAAACGATACGAAAAACAAGTACCAAAACGATGTTGTTGAGTTTTTTTCTCTCGTCGGCTTGGATAAGTGTGGTCTTTAAATCCTCCATATGATCTTTCAAACCTACAATCATCTTGTTCCCTTCCTCAATTCTCTCTTCCTAACTCCAGTAGTGATAATTAATCACCCATCTAATTGAAAAAATCAGGAAATTGACAAACCTTGATAATATAGTTAAATGAATAATAAAGTTCGTCAAAATATTTATCTCAAGCTTTTGGGTCTCTGTAGCAACCTGCTATTCTAGCATGGAGCTCTCAGAGGAACAAGTATCCTACAATAAAAGTGAATGAAATTTTAACAGTTTAAGCAAGCAGTTCTATGATATGTGATCAAATTATCGACCTCTCCAACAGTGTCCCGTATCGTACTTGTGATTTCAACTCCTCTATGAGGAGTAAGAGCCTATCGATATCCTGTGTTAACCCCTTCATTCGAGAAGTTAGGATTTCATGTTCTCCCTTGGCAAATTCTGCTTGCCTAATGGCTTCATCTCTAGACTTCTGTTACAACACCATAAGATTGCAACACGATCGACTATTATGTTTAAGGATATTTAAACAGGGCAACTGTATGATAACGGGAGTATCGATAATACTAATCATAAGTTATCTACTCTTTAGACGGAGGAAGAGTAGATCACTTATGATTAGTATTATCGTTACTCCCGTTATCATACAATTTTCCTGTTTAAATATCCTTAAACATAATAGTCGTTCTTTATCACAATCTTATGGTGTTGTAACAGGAGTCTAGAGATGAAGCCATTAGGCAAGCAGAATTTGCCAAGGGAGAACTTGAAATCCTAACTTCTCGAAAGAAGGGGTTAACAGAGGATATTGATAGGCTCTTACTCCTCATAGAGGAGTTGAAGTGTGATATAATCACAAGCATGATAAGAGACTCTATTGCAGAGGTCGATAATTTGATCATATATCATAAAACTTTCTTGCTTAAACTGTCAAACGGCAACTTAAAATTTCATTTTCACTTTTATCGTAGGATACTTGTTCCTATGAGAGCTCCGTGCTACGACAACAGGTTGCTCCAGTTACCCAAAAGATTGAGGTAGATGTTTTGATGAGCTTCATTAAACTATATTATCAATGTTTGAAAGCGGTTGCTAATTTCTGATTTTTACAATTAGATAGGTGATTTATTTTCACTACTAGAGTTAGGAAGGGAACAAGATGATTGTAGGTTTAAAAGATCATCTGGAGGATTTAAAGACCACACTTCTCCAAGCCGACGAGATAAGAAAAGTGCTCAACACATCGTTTTGGTTCCTTGGTTTTCGTATTGATTATATCAATATGGGTTTTGTTTCATCTTTTAACACGTAAACAAAAAAATGTTAGAAAGAAATATGTTGAAAGTTGATCCTGAGTGTAATTTTATATCATACAACCACTTCTTTCGAAGATATAAATTATATTATTGAAACAATTCAGTTAGTCCGTTTTCATAATAACTAACACATTATATGCTTTCTTCCATAAACTAAACACACTTCAAAAGTTGTTTTGTGTTGAGCTCATCAGGCATGTCTATAAAATAGTTTGTTCTTTAAATAAAAACTTTTGGATGTCTTTACTTGCTAGAGTTGAAAGGCAACATTCGAGTATTTTGTAGAGTTTGGCCTTTTCTTCCTCACGATGGTACTACAGCATAAACCACCATCTCCTATCCACTAAATTGGCTGGTCGGGGGATTGAGTTAATGCAAGGTGCTATTAGTGTATATGATTGATTCAAATTTCAAATGTGCATATTGACACATTATTAGTTTAAGGTTTTTATTAATTTGAAATCCGAGAATTTTTCTTATTGGGGGGGCGTTCATGGTTGCATGAGATTATTTTCCAACTAATTGAACTTTGCGACCATGAACACCCACCCAATAAGAAAAATTCTCGGACTTCAAATTAATAAAAACCTTAAACTAATAATGTGCTAATATGCACTTCTCAAATTTAAAATCAATTATATAAACTAATACCACTTTGTATTTACTCAATCCCCCGGCCGGCCAATTCAGTGGGATAGGAGATGGTGGCTTCTGTTGTAGTACATCGTGAAGAAGAAAAAGCCGAACTCTACAAAATATTCGAATGTTGCCTTTCATCTCCTGCAATTAAAGACCTCAAAAGTTTTTTTTATTTAAAAAACAAACTATTTTTTTGACATACATGATGAGCTCAACACAAACCAACTTTTGAAGTGTGTTTAGTGTATGGAATAAAGCATATAATGTGTCAAGGTGATTATAAGAAACGACTAATTGAATTGTTTCAATAATATAATTTATATTTTAGAAAGAAGATAGTGGTTGTATGAATTAGTACACTCCGGATCAACTTTCAACATGTTTCTTTCTTACATTTTTTTTCTTTTTTATGTGTTAAAGATGAAACATAACCCATATTGATATAAACGATACGAAAAACAAGTACCAAAACGATGTTGTTGAGTTTTTTTCTCTCGTCGGCTTGGATAAGTGTGGTCTTTAAATCCTCCATATGATCTTTCAAACCTACAATCATCTTGTTCCCTTCCTCAATTCTCTCTTCCTAACTCCAGTAGTGATAATTAATCACCCATCTAATTGAAAAAATCAGGAAATTGACAAACCTTGATAATATAGTTAAATGAATAATAAAGTTCGTCAAAATATTTATCTCAAGCTTTTGGGTCTCTGTAGCAACCTGCTATTCTAGCATGGAGCTCTCAGAGGAACAAGTATCCTACAATAAAAGTGAATGAAATTTTAACAGTTTAAGCAAGCAGTTCTATGATATGTGATCAAATTATCGACCTCTCCAACAGTGTCCCGTATCGTACTTGTGATTTCAACTCCTCTATGAGGAGTAAGAGCCTATCGATATCCTGTGTTAACCCCTTCATTCGAGAAGTTAGGATTTCATGTTCTCCCTTGGCAAATTCTGCTTGCCTAATGGCTTCATCTCTAGACTTCTGTTACAACACCATAAGATTGCAACACGATCGACTATTATGTTTAAGGATATTTAAACAGGGCAACTGTATGATAACGGGAGTATCGATAATACTAATCATAAGTTATCTACTCTTTAGACGGAGGAAGAGTAGATCACTTATGATTAGTATTATCGTTACTCCCGTTATCATACAATTTTCCTGTTTAAATATCCTTAAACATAATAGTCGTTCTTTATCACAATCTTATGGTGTTGTAACAGGAGTCTAGAGATGAAGCCATTAGGCAAGCAGAATTTGCCAAGGGAGAACTTGAAATCCTAACTTCTCGAAAGAAGGGGTTAACAGAGGATATTGATAGGCTCTTACTCCTCATAGAGGAGTTGAAGTGTGATATAATCACAAGCATGATAAGAGACTCTATTGCAGAGGTCGATAATTTGATCATATATCATAAAACTTTCTTGCTTAAACTGTCAAACGGCAACTTAAAATTTCATTTTCACTTTTATCGTAGGATACTTGTTCCTATGAGAGCTCCGTGCTACGACAACAGGTTGCTCCAGTTACCCAAAAGATTGAGGTAGATGTTTTGATGAGCTTCATTAAACTATATTATCAATGTTTGAAAGCGGTTGCTAATTTCTGATTTTTACAATTAGATAGGTGATTTATTTTCACTACTAGAGTTAGGAAGGGAACAAGATGATTGTAGGTTTAAAAGATCATCTGGAGGATTTAAAGACCACACTTCTCCAAGCCGACGAGATAAGAAAAGTGCTCAACACATCGTTTTGGTTCCTTGGTTTTCGTATTGATTATATCAATATGGGTTTTGTTTCATCTTTTAACACGTAAACAAAAAAATGTTAGAAAGAAATATGTTGAAAGTTGATCCTGAGTGTAATTTTATATCATACAACCACTTCTTTCGAAGATATAAATTATATTATTGAAACAATTCAGTTAGTCCGTTTTCATAATAACTAACACATTATATGCTTTCTTCCATAAACTAAACACACTTCAAAAGTTGTTTTGTGTTGAGCTCATCAGGCATGTCTATAAAATAGTTTGTTCTTTAAATAAAAACTTTTGGATGTCTTTACTTGCTAGAGTTGAAAGGCAACATTCGAGTATTTTGTAGAGTTTGGCCTTTTCTTCCTCACGATGGTACTACAGCATAAACCACCATCTCCTATCCACTAAATTGGCTGGTCGGGGGATTGAGTTAATGCAAGGTGCTATTAGTGTATATGATTGATTCAAATTTCAAATGTGCATATTGACACATTATTAGTTTAAGGTTTTTATTAATTTGAAATCCGAGAATTTTTCTTATTGGGGGGGCGTTCATGGTTGCATGAGATTATTTTCCAACTAATTGAACTTTGCGACCATGAACACCCACCCAATAAGAAAAATTCTCGGACTTCAAATTAATAAAAACCTTAAACTAATAATGTGCTAATATGCACTTCTCAAATTTAAAATCAATTATATAAACTAATACCACTTTGTATTTACTCAATCCCCCGGCCGGCCAATTCAGTGGGATAGGAGATGGTGGCTTCTGTTGTAGTACATCGTGAAGAAGAAAAAGCCGAACTCTACAAAATATTCGAATGTTGCCTTTCATCTCCTGCAATTAAAGACCTCAAAAGTTTTTTTTATTTAAAAAACAAACTATTTTTTTGACATACATGATGAGCTCAACACAAACCAACTTTTGAAGTGTGTTTAGTGTATGGAATAAAGCATATAATGTGTCAAGGTGATTATAAGAAACGACTAATTGAATTGTTTCAATAATATAATTTATATTTTAGAAAGAAGATAGTGGTTGTATGAATTAGTACACTCCGGATCAACTTTCAACATGTTTCTTTCTTACATTTTTTTTCTTTTTTATGTGTTAAAGATGAAACATAACCCATATTGATATAAACGATACGAAAAACAAGTACCAAAACGATGTTGTTGAGTTTTTTTCTCTCGTCGGCTTGGATAAGTGTGGTCTTTAAATCCTCCATATGATCTTTCAAACCTACAATCATCTTGTTCCCTTCCTCAATTCTCTCTTCCTAACTCCAGTAGTGATAATTAATCACCCATCTAATTGAAAAAATCAGGAAATTGACAAACCTTGATAATATAGTTAAATGAATAATAAAGTTCGTCAAAATATTTATCTCAAGCTTTTGGGTCTCTGTAGCAACCTGCTATTCTAGCATGGAGCTCTCAGAGGAACAAGTATCCTACAATAAAAGTGAATGAAATTTTAACAGTTTAAGCAAGCAGTTCTATGATATGTGATCAAATTATCGACCTCTCCAACAGTGTCCCGTATCGTACTTGTGATTTCAACTCCTCTATGAGGAGTAAGAGCCTATCGATATCCTGTGTTAACCCCTTCATTCGAGAAGTTAGGATTTCATGTTCTCCCTTGGCAAATTCTGCTTGCCTAATGGCTTCATCTCTAGACTTCTGTTACAACACCATAAGATTGCAACACGATCGACTATTATGTTTAAGGATATTTAAACAGGGCAACTGTATGATAACGGGAGTATCGATAATACTAATCATAAGTTATCTACTCTTTAGACGGAGGAAGAGTAGATCACTTATGATTAGTATTATCGTTACTCCCGTTATCATACAATTTTCCTGTTTAAATATCCTTAAACATAATAGTCGTTCTTTATCACAATCTTATGGTGTTGTAACAGGAGTCTAGAGATGAAGCCATTAGGCAAGCAGAATTTGCCAAGGGAGAACTTGAAATCCTAACTTCTCGAAAGAAGGGGTTAACAGAGGATATTGATAGGCTCTTACTCCTCATAGAGGAGTTGAAGTGTGATATAATCACAAGCATGATAAGAGACTCTATTGCAGAGGTCGATAATTTGATCATATATCATAAAACTTTCTTGCTTAAACTGTCAAACGGCAACTTAAAATTTCATTTTCACTTTTATCGTAGGATACTTGTTCCTATGAGAGCTCCGTGCTACGACAACAGGTTGCTCCAGTTACCCAAAAGATTGAGGTAGATGTTTTGATGAGCTTCATTAAACTATATTATCAATGTTTGAAAGCGGTTGCTAATTTCTGATTTTTACAATTAGATAGGTGATTTATTTTCACTACTAGAGTTAGGAAGGGAACAAGATGATTGTAGGTTTAAAAGATCATCTGGAGGATTTAAAGACCACACTTCTCCAAGCCGACGAGATAAGAAAAGTGCTCAACACATCGTTTTGGTTCCTTGGTTTTCGTATTGATTATATCAATATGGGTTTTGTTTCATCTTTTAACACGTAAACAAAAAAATGTTAGAAAGAAATATGTTGAAAGTTGATCCTGAGTGTAATTTTATATCATACAACCACTTCTTTCGAAGATATAAATTATATTATTGAAACAATTCAGTTAGTCCGTTTTCATAATAACTAACACATTATATGCTTTCTTCCATAAACTAAACACACTTCAAAAGTTGTTTTGTGTTGAGCTCATCAGGCATGTCTATAAAATAGTTTGTTCTTTAAATAAAAACTTTTGGATGTCTTTACTTGCTAGAGTTGAAAGGCAACATTCGAGTATTTTGTAGAGTTTGGCCTTTTCTTCCTCACGATGGTACTACAGCATAAACCACCATCTCCTATCCACTAAATTGGCTGGTCGGGGGATTGAGTTAATGCAAGGTGCTATTAGTGTATATGATTGATTCAAATTTCAAATGTGCATATTGACACATTATTAGTTTAAGGTTTTTATTAATTTGAAATCCGAGAATTTTTCTTATTGGGGGGGCGTTCATGGTTGCATGAGATTATTTTCCAACTAATTGAACTTTGCGACCATGAACACCCACCCAATAAGAAAAATTCTCGGACTTCAAATTAATAAAAACCTTAAACTAATAATGTGCTAATATGCACTTCTCAAATTTAAAATCAATTATATAAACTAATACCACTTTGTATTTACTCAATCCCCCGGCCGGCCAATTCAGTGGGATAGGAGATGGTGGCTTCTGTTGTAGTACATCGTGAAGAAGAAAAAGCCGAACTCTACAAAATATTCGAATGTTGCCTTTCATCTCCTGCAATTAAAGACCTCAAAAGTTTTTTTTATTTAAAAAACAAACTATTTTTTTGACATACATGATGAGCTCAACACAAACCAACTTTTGAAGTGTGTTTAGTGTATGGAATAAAGCATATAATGTGTCAAGGTGATTATAAGAAACGACTAATTGAATTGTTTCAATAATATAATTTATATTTTAGAAAGAAGATAGTGGTTGTATGAATTAGTACACTCCGGATCAACTTTCAACATGTTTCTTTCTTACATTTTTTTTCTTTTTTATGTGTTAAAGATGAAACATAACCCATATTGATATAAACGATACGAAAAACAAGTACCAAAACGATGTTGTTGAGTTTTTTTCTCTCGTCGGCTTGGATAAGTGTGGTCTTTAAATCCTCCATATGATCTTTCAAACCTACAATCATCTTGTTCCCTTCCTCAATTCTCTCTTCCTAACTCCAGTAGTGATAATTAATCACCCATCTAATTGAAAAAATCAGGAAATTGACAAACCTTGATAATATAGTTAAATGAATAATAAAGTTCGTCAAAATATTTATCTCAAGCTTTTGGGTCTCTGTAGCAACCTGCTATTCTAGCATGGAGCTCTCAGAGGAACAAGTATCCTACAATAAAAGTGAATGAAATTTTAACAGTTTAAGCAAGCAGTTCTATGATATGTGATCAAATTATCGACCTCTCCAACAGTGTCCCGTATCGTACTTGTGATTTCAACTCCTCTATGAGGAGTAAGAGCCTATCGATATCCTGTGTTAACCCCTTCATTCGAGAAGTTAGGATTTCATGTTCTCCCTTGGCAAATTCTGCTTGCCTAATGGCTTCATCTCTAGACTTCTGTTACAACACCATAAGATTGCAACACGATCGACTATTATGTTTAAGGATATTTAAACAGGGCAACTGTATGATAACGGGAGTATCGATAATACTAATCATAAGTTATCTACTCTTTAGACGGAGGAAGAGTAGATCACTTATGATTAGTATTATCGTTACTCCCGTTATCATACAATTTTCCTGTTTAAATATCCTTAAACATAATAGTCGTTCTTTATCACAATCTTATGGTGTTGTAACAGGAGTCTAGAGATGAAGCCATTAGGCAAGCAGAATTTGCCAAGGGAGAACTTGAAATCCTAACTTCTCGAAAGAAGGGGTTAACAGAGGATATTGATAGGCTCTTACTCCTCATAGAGGAGTTGAAGTGTGATATAATCACAAGCATGATAAGAGACTCTATTGCAGAGGTCGATAATTTGATCATATATCATAAAACTTTCTTGCTTAAACTGTCAAACGGCAACTTAAAATTTCATTTTCACTTTTATCGTAGGATACTTGTTCCTATGAGAGCTCCGTGCTACGACAACAGGTTGCTCCAGTTACCCAAAAGATTGAGGTAGATGTTTTGATGAGCTTCATTAAACTATATTATCAATGTTTGAAAGCGGTTGCTAATTTCTGATTTTTACAATTAGATAGGTGATTTATTTTCACTACTAGAGTTAGGAAGGGAACAAGATGATTGTAGGTTTAAAAGATCATCTGGAGGATTTAAAGACCACACTTCTCCAAGCCGACGAGATAAGAAAAGTGCTCAACACATCGTTTTGGTTCCTTGGTTTTCGTATTGATTATATCAATATGGGTTTTGTTTCATCTTTTAACACGTAAACAAAAAAATGTTAGAAAGAAATATGTTGAAAGTTGATCCTGAGTGTAATTTTATATCATACAACCACTTCTTTCGAAGATATAAATTATATTATTGAAACAATTCAGTTAGTCCGTTTTCATAATAACTAACACATTATATGCTTTCTTCCATAAACTAAACACACTTCAAAAGTTGTTTTGTGTTGAGCTCATCAGGCATGTCTATAAAATAGTTTGTTCTTTAAATAAAAACTTTTGGATGTCTTTACTTGCTAGAGTTGAAAGGCAACATTCGAGTATTTTGTAGAGTTTGGCCTTTTCTTCCTCACGATGGTACTACAGCATAAACCACCATCTCCTATCCACTAAATTGGCTGGTCGGGGGATTGAGTTAATGCAAGGTGCTATTAGTGTATATGATTGATTCAAATTTCAAATGTGCATATTGACACATTATTAGTTTAAGGTTTTTATTAATTTGAAATCCGAGAATTTTTCTTATTGGGGGGGCGTTCATGGTTGCATGAGATTATTTTCCAACTAATTGAACTTTGCGACCATGAACACCCACCCAATAAGAAAAATTCTCGGACTTCAAATTAATAAAAACCTTAAACTAATAATGTGCTAATATGCACTTCTCAAATTTAAAATCAATTATATAAACTAATACCACTTTGTATTTACTCAATCCCCCGGCCGGCCAATTCAGTGGGATAGGAGATGGTGGCTTCTGTTGTAGTACATCGTGAAGAAGAAAAAGCCGAACTCTACAAAATATTCGAATGTTGCCTTTCATCTCCTGCAATTAAAGACCTCAAAAGTTTTTTTTATTTAAAAAACAAACTATTTTTTTGACATACATGATGAGCTCAACACAAACCAACTTTTGAAGTGTGTTTAGTGTATGGAATAAAGCATATAATGTGTCAAGGTGATTATAAGAAACGACTAATTGAATTGTTTCAATAATATAATTTATATTTTAGAAAGAAGATAGTGGTTGTATGAATTAGTACACTCCGGATCAACTTTCAACATGTTTCTTTCTTACATTTTTTTTCTTTTTTATGTGTTAAAGATGAAACATAACCCATATTGATATAAACGATACGAAAAACAAGTACCAAAACGATGTTGTTGAGTTTTTTTCTCTCGTCGGCTTGGATAAGTGTGGTCTTTAAATCCTCCATATGATCTTTCAAACCTACAATCATCTTGTTCCCTTCCTCAATTCTCTCTTCCTAACTCCAGTAGTGATAATTAATCACCCATCTAATTGAAAAAATCAGGAAATTGACAAACCTTGATAATATAGTTAAATGAATAATAAAGTTCGTCAAAATATTTATCTCAAGCTTTTGGGTCTCTGTAGCAACCTGCTATTCTAGCATGGAGCTCTCAGAGGAACAAGTATCCTACAATAAAAGTGAATGAAATTTTAACAGTTTAAGCAAGCAGTTCTATGATATGTGATCAAATTATCGACCTCTCCAACAGTGTCCCGTATCGTACTTGTGATTTCAACTCCTCTATGAGGAGTAAGAGCCTATCGATATCCTGTGTTAACCCCTTCATTCGAGAAGTTAGGATTTCATGTTCTCCCTTGGCAAATTCTGCTTGCCTAATGGCTTCATCTCTAGACTTCTGTTACAACACCATAAGATTGCAACACGATCGACTATTATGTTTAAGGATATTTAAACAGGGCAACTGTATGATAACGGGAGTATCGATAATACTAATCATAAGTTATCTACTCTTTAGACGGAGGAAGAGTAGATCACTTATGATTAGTATTATCGTTACTCCCGTTATCATACAATTTTCCTGTTTAAATATCCTTAAACATAATAGTCGTTCTTTATCACAATCTTATGGTGTTGTAACAGGAGTCTAGAGATGAAGCCATTAGGCAAGCAGAATTTGCCAAGGGAGAACTTGAAATCCTAACTTCTCGAAAGAAGGGGTTAACAGAGGATATTGATAGGCTCTTACTCCTCATAGAGGAGTTGAAGTGTGATATAATCACAAGCATGATAAGAGACTCTATTGCAGAGGTCGATAATTTGATCATATATCATAAAACTTTCTTGCTTAAACTGTCAAACGGCAACTTAAAATTTCATTTTCACTTTTATCGTAGGATACTTGTTCCTATGAGAGCTCCGTGCTACGACAACAGGTTGCTCCAGTTACCCAAAAGATTGAGGTAGATGTTTTGATGAGCTTCATTAAACTATATTATCAATGTTTGAAAGCGGTTGCTAATTTCTGATTTTTACAATTAGATAGGTGATTTATTTTCACTACTAGAGTTAGGAAGGGAACAAGATGATTGTAGGTTTAAAAGATCATCTGGAGGATTTAAAGACCACACTTCTCCAAGCCGACGAGATAAGAAAAGTGCTCAACACATCGTTTTGGTTCCTTGGTTTTCGTATTGATTATATCAATATGGGTTTTGTTTCATCTTTAACACGTAAACAAAAAAATGTTAGAAAGAAATATGTTGAAAGTTGATCCTGAGTGTAATTTTATATCATACAACCACTTCTTTCGAAGATATAAATTATATTATTGAAACAATTCAGTTAGTCCGTTTTCATAATAACTAACACATTATATGCTTTCTTCCATAAACTAAACACACTTCAAAAGTTGTTTTGTGTTGAGCTCATCAGGCATGTCTATAAAATAGTTTGTTCTTTAAATAAAAACTTTTGGATGTCTTTACTTGCTAGAGTTGAAAGGCAACATTCGAGTATTTTGTAGAGTTTGGCCTTTTCTTCCTCACGATGGTACTACAGCATAAACCACCATCTCCTATCCACTAAATTGGCTGGTCGGGGGATTGAGTTAATGCAAGGTGCTATTAGTGTATATGATTGATTCAAATTTCAAATGTGCATATTGACACATTATTAGTTTAAGGTTTTTATTAATTTGAAATCCGAGAATTTTTCTTATTGAGGGGGCGTTCATGTTTGCATGAGATTATTTTCCAACTAATTGAACTTTGCGACCATGAACACCCACCCAATAAGAAAAATTCTCGGACTTCAAATTAATAAAAACCTTAAACTAATAATGTGCTAATATGCACTTCTCAAATTTAAAATCAATTATATAAACTAATACCACTTTGTATTTACTCAATCCCCCGGCCGGCCAATTCAGTGGGATAGGAGATGGTGGCTTCTGTTGTAGTACATCGTGAAGAAGAAAAAGCCGAACTCTACAAAATATTCGAATGTTGCCTTTCATCTCCTGCAATTAAAGACCTCAAAAGTTTTTTTATTTAAAAAACAAACTATTTTTTTGACATACATGATGAGCTCAACACAAACCAACTTTTGAAGTGTGTTTAGTGTATGGAATAAAGCATATAATGTGTCAAGGTGATTATAAGAAACGACTAATTGAATTGTTTCAATAATATAATTTATATTTTAGAAAGAAGATAGTGGTTGTATGAATTAGTACACTCCGGATCAACTTTCAACATGTTTCTTTCTTACATTTTTTTCTTTTTTATGTGTTAAAGATGAAACATAACCCATATTGATATAATCGATACGAAAAACAAGTACCAAAACGATGTTGTTGAGTTTTTTTCTCTCGTCGGCTTGGATAAGTGTGGTCTTTAAATCCTCCATATGATCTTTCAAACCTACAATCATCTTGTTCCCTTCCTCAATTCTCTCTTCCTAACTCCAGTAGTGATAATTAATCACCCATCTAATTGAAAAAATCAGGAAATTGACAAACCTTGATAATATAGTTAAATGAATAATAAAGTTCGTCAAAATATTTATCTCAAGCTTTTGGGTCTCTGTAGCAACCTGCTATTCTAGCATGGAGCTCTCAGAGGAACAAGTATCCTACAATAAAAGTGAATGAAATTTTAACAGTTTAAGCAAGCAGTTCTATGATATGTGATCAAATTATCGACCTCTCCAACAGTGTCCCGTATCGTACTTGTGATTTCAACTCCTCTATGAGGAGTAAGAGCCTATCGATATCCTGTGTTAACCCCTTCATTCGAGAAGTTAGGATTTCATGTTCTCCCTTGGCAAATTCTGCTTGCCTAATGGCTTCATCTCTAGACTTCTGTTACAACACCATAAGATTGCAACACGATCGACTATTATGTTTAAGGATATTTAAACAGGGCAATTGTATGATAACGGGAGTATCGACTTGAACCAATTTAACCCTATAACCCGACTTGAACCGCCAATATACCTGTGTTTTTTTTTTTTTTTTTTGCTTGCCTATCCATTGTTATCTTTTCTTCTCTACAGCTTACAAGTGAAAGCTTCAAATCGTATTACAATGGAAGGCTTCAGAGCAGTTGTCCTCAAATCGGAAACTCTATCTCCTATGAACGACAAGGTAAGTTCCAGCAACCCATTAAGCTGTTCATTTGATTATATGTTTATTAAAAAAGTCCACTTTTTAAAACCCCTAATTCTGCTCTTGGTCAAAACAATTGTTTTTTCTTTAATTACCCCTAAGTTAATTTTTTACAAATTCATAAGGTAAAAATACAACATAAACGACAAATCCCTTGTACATGATCAATTGATTATCCATGCCATACTCCGTAGACACTTTTCATATACCCTGCAAACATTAAATTTCCTAACAGTTGTGATAAATAAGTTGAAGTTTTGAGATAGAAGGTTCTTTTAGGGGTTAAAGGGTGGAATTGAAAATATGGCTTGCTTCAAGTGGAAATATATCCAGATAAGCAAGAAGGATGGAGGGTTGGGAGTGAGCATCTTGAGTTGCCAACTTACATATAGAATTTTTAAGTTGGCGAACCAAGTGGAAATGGAGATTTTATAACGAGCCCATAGCTCTTGAATCGGGTTATTTAAGTGCCCTATGGACAGGGTGAGTGGATAGTAACAATGATAATTATAAAGAATGAAGCTCGATTACATGGAATAGAATCATCAGTGCGTGTAAGGAAGTAGAGCAGTTGAGTATTCCCTGCAAGAACTTGATCACAAACAGTGGTGAGCAAACTAAATTCTGGTTGGAATCATAAACTTCATCAAGTATATACTGGCTATCTGCTTTAGGAAAAAAAAAAACCATAGATTGTTCGTCTTTGATAGATTGAAACCCAACGAAATAGCTGATTCGAAGTGTGGTGATAGTGCAGGAAACAATTTGTAAAATTTTGGTCTGTTTTCAGTGTGTTAGTTCATAGTATTAATGAAATTTTGCCGTTTAGAAAAAAAGAAGTCGCTTAAATCATGCATGACATAGTTGTAATGCAAATTTAAAAAGAAAAGGTTTTACAACATGCATATTAAAAGATTGATATAAGCTAAAGTTCGAACCTTTTTAGGATTACACTGCTAATGTAAATACTGTTGATATTTGTCAAAGACAAATCTGGATGATTCATCTGCATCTGATCCCAATGGTTGAAAAAGAGCTTCCATTTCAGTTGTTTCAACATCCTCTAGGCTTGATGGATTCCACTTGGGGTTCTTGTCAAGTTTCAATGTTTCCAGAAAAAAGAAAAAATTGTCAATTTCTGAACTGTAAAATAAGGGCAAACATCATAGATGATAGAACAGCAACATATTTCCCACTTTAATTTCATCATGGTACAAGTGTACCTTTTCTTTTGGTTCCAATATTGTCAATGAAGTTTCAAAACATCATGCTATTATGGTCACTTAATTCATTTCAATATAGTCATTGAAGTTTCTCATAACGTGCTATTCTGCTCGCTATGCCAACACAGCTACCATATTTATGAAACTTTAATGACCTGTTGAAATGAAAAAGAGTATGTGTACTGGAAAAAGAGTCAAGTACGTTGCTATTTTATGACTTTTGCCCAAGAAAGATTTCTGGATATCAAGTAAAATGTAGTCACTATAGTTTGATTACTTTGATTCATATATATCATAAAAACCAGCACAATAATGTCCTACCAACAAAAAAGTAACATGTTGACGATAGCAGAATATGTCTATATTGCTAATGAGAAAAAAAGGCCTATGTCAATAGCTAGAGCACTTTATACAACTCAAACAGCTTAATGTATTACAAACTAATCATCAAGCTTGTAAAAAGAACATTTGCAAGAATTAGCGATTTTGGACAAATTTTAAAAAACTAATTCAAATTCTTGCTTGTCTTCCCAAGATTCTTGTTTGCATTTTCACAAGAGTAATGGTTATTTGCAATAAAGACAGGGCGCCTTGATCCGGTACCTCAATAAACTATTGCTTTACAATTCAATTTTGACAGATTCTATTATACCGTTCTCTTTAAAAATATAAAAAGATTCATATGTATTTCGAAATTAAATTTTAACGGATTTTTGTCAGAGAAAAATAGCAAACCTGATCCTTATCCACCAACACTGCCCTGACCCCTTCAGCAAAATCACTTCGAAGGGAATCCCTTTGGGCAATCCGGTATTCGGTTCTCATAACGCCATTAATCTATTCAGAGAAAAAAAATCAACATACAACAAAAGAATGTTACCCCAAATATGTCATAACATACCCTTAACCAAAACTATCAAAAGAAAAATATAAATGGGAAGTCGCCCTGGATAGCTCATTTTCGTTATTTCTGCATGCAGAGGCAAATCTAGCAAAATACCTTTGAGTTAATAAAAGAGAAAAAGGAGCACCTTTCTTAATCCCCAGAAGAGCATCCGCTGCCCACTGTGAAACTGCTTACAGGAAGAACGTAGCTATTATTAATTAATAGAAGTTCATAAAGGAACAGAGGTGACAATTTCGACTCATTTGCCTAAAACCGGGTGTTGTTTAAGGAACCCCTCCCCCTTCGTAAATTGTTTCATTAAAAGAATATATTATCATTATATCATTCTAATAATAAAATCTAAACAATCTTACTTAACGAGTTAACGCACTAACTATTTACAATATTTGAAACAATTGAACAAAAAAGCGTTGACAGGTCGGCCCAACCTGACCCACATTAAGAATTACCCATCTAGCTTTTTACCCAACCCACTCGTTTTGCCAATTACACAAAGCATCAAATTCATTTGTGTACGCTCCATTTCATATAGGGGAGGGTTCCATCGAGAACAAAAAAAAATGCGAGAACTGATCCCTATCTTTTTAAAACTAAAATATCTACCAAACGGAAACATATAAAATTATGAAAATTATACCAAATTAACGACAAAAATATGCTCTTTAATATGACATCCATATTGCTATATTTTTTTCAACAAAAAAAATTCGTTACATATATGTAACATACTTTATAGTACTGATTACATATATGTAACATACCTTATAGTGATAAAAAAAAACCCCGGCAAAAACGAATTTTTTTTGTTGAAAAAAATATAGCAATATGAATGTCATGTTAAAGAGCATATTTGGTATAATTTTCATAATTTAATATCTTGGCGTTTGGTAGATATTTTACGGTTTAGATCGGTTGTTGCAGTTCTCGCATTTTTTTTGGTTCTCGATGGAACTTCTCTCTCTCTCTCTATATATATATATATATATATATAGGGGAGGGTTCATGCGAGAACCGTTGTTAGTGCGAGAACCGCGAGAACCAATCCCAGCCGTTCCTTGGATATGGGAAGTATCATGGATGGCGAGCGTGGAGGGATGGGGTGTGGCATGGTGCATGTGAGGAATTCATGGGTGGGCAATGACATTGAAGGAGGGGGAATTGGACGGCTTAGATTGGTTCTCGCGGTTCTCGCGCTAACAACGGTTCTCGCATGAACTTTTGTCTATATATATATATATATATATTGGTGTGTGAAATATGAATACAAAAACTATATTATTTTCATAACAATCTAGATTACCGAATAAAACAAGCAAGAGGTTTTCTACTTTGATTCATTGTATTTACTATTTAGAGGGGAGGGAGTCCTTCACACGGACACATCAGGTTTTGTTTTTCCAATCACAATGTTAATCACATAGCCAACTATACTTGCACCCCATCACACCCAAAAAAACAAAGAAGAGATGTACACTTGTTCCCACTCCCTAGACAACTCCACCCATATACTTTGACTGAAATTTGACTTCTATGAACTACTTCCTTATTAGCTAATAATGTTACAATTCACTAGTTAAGGTAGTTTAGTTTGACAACAGAGTACCTTATGTGTCATTTATGTTAATGATACCCACACACATAAATATATTAAGGAATGAAAAGAGATATACAAGGTAGCTGACAGAAGAGCCTCCTTAAGTGAGCCCAAACGTTCAGATGGTATAGAGTGTGTCCCACGACCTACAAAAAGGTCGGGCAGGCCCTATGAACAATCAAAAGAAGTCTGTAGCACCCCGGGCAGCGGAGTGTGAAAATATCAAGTTTACTACAGAAGAAGTGGATGAATTATTGAATGAGTGGTATCCAGGAGATACGTTAAAATGGAAGGTCCGATTCATGCAATTTGTCATATATTTTTTGAGCAACCAATGTTATCATCTTGTGTTTTAACTTTTAACTATGTGTTGGGAACCTTTTTTTGTATATTCACGAGAAAAAGGACGGGATGATAGAAACATGCGCACAAACTCAAGAAGTGTTTAAAATGGTACCAAAAGGAGAGTGTTAATCAACAAACAAAACAATTAGAAGCAGATGAAGTGTAAAGTAAAGACAGTTTTAATAAAAAAAGAACATACTTTATATTGATGATTTTTTATCATATGTTGGGCTGCTATGAACAAGGAAGAAGAGCTAAAGTCTAAAATTGGTCATTTGCGAACACAACTTTCCTATTTGGAAAATGTAAGTTTGGTTGATGTAACACAAAATTACAACTTTTTTTTTAATATTAGAAGATTATTTAGTAATTTGGTTTTCATCATTTTGTATTTTAGTTGAAAACACTACAGTTGTTGCAAGAGCAGAGCACAAGAATGCAACAAAGAAATATGATACTGCAGAATAATAAACTTACAGAACCAGCTTCTTTCCGCTATGGTAATTCTTGCTTTCCACATTCTAAACACTACTATAAAATTAACAGGAAGTGTGTGAAACTTACGTTCTATTCAAACTTGCTGTATAACAGACAGAACGTAAGTTTCATCCACTTCCCCGTTAATTTTATAGCAATGTTTAGAATGTGGAAGACAAGAACTACAATAGCAGAAAGAAGCTCGTTCTGTAAATTTATTATTCTACAGTATCATATTTCTTTGTTACACTCTCGTGCTCTGCTCTTGCAAAAACTTTAGTGTTTTCAGCCAAAATACAAAATGATGAAAACCAAATTACTAAATTATCCTCTAATATCAAAAAACAAGTTGAGTCTGTGTTACATCAACCAAACTTACATTTTCCAAACGGGAAAGTTGTGTTTTCAAATGACCAATTTTAGACTTTAGCTCTTCTTCCCTGTTCATAACAGCCGAACATATCATAAAAAATCATCAATATAAAGTATGTTCTTTTCTTATTAAAGCATCTTTACTTTACACTTCATCTGCTTCTAATCGTTTTGTTTGTTGATTAACACTCTCCTTTTGGTACCATTTTAAACACTTCTTGAGTTTGTGCGCATGTTCTAATCGAGTCCTTTTTCTCCTAATATACAAAAGAAGGTTCCCAACACATAATTAAAAGTTAAAACACATGATGATAACATTGGTTGCTCAAAAAATATATGACAAATTGCATGAATCAGACCTTCCATTTTAACGTATCTCCTGGATACCACTCATTCAATAATTCATCTACTTCTTTTGTGGTAAACTGGATATTTTCACACTCCGCTGCCCGGGGTGCTACAGTAACTTGCTTTTGATTGTTCATAAGGCCTGCCCGACCTGACTTGGAATCTGCACGTACATTAACAGTTCACATCAGTAACTCGAAAGAGAAAAGCACATACAAGACTTGGTTTTTCAACCTATTTCACTTCATCATCTCATTCTGTGAGAACATTACATGATGGAAAGATCTTCAAATACTCCACCCGTGAAATTAAAACAAGGGACGCAATTAAATGTCCAACACAAATTTACTTGTATCTATAGTCTATACTACATTATAAAGTATTTAGCAAAACTTTTAAAATTTAGATTCCAAACCTTAGAGCTTGGTTGAGCTTTGATGTCCAAGTTCGAGCTCAACTCAAGGAAGTTTTGTGTTCCACAAGTTTTATATACCAAAATAGCTCGATGCATCAAAACATAAAATATAAAATATCCAAAACAACATAGATATTAAAATATAGTTTTGTGTTCCACAAGTTTTATAAAAACATTTGAGTTAATTGCTTTTTCGGTCCTTAAACTTTACCCAATATGCAGGTTTGGTACTTTAGATCAAAAGTACAAAACACGTCCTTTTTTGGCAAAGTTGGTGCAAGTTGAGTCATTTGTCTAACTTCCATTACATTTGATGCATTAGTAGCCATAAAAATGACTATTATACCCTTGTACTTACTTTTTATTTATTTTCTTAATAGTTATAGAGTTAATTGTCTCAATGGTCCTTAAACTTATCAAAAACTACCATTTTAGTTCTTTATGTTTAAAAGTGGTACAGAAGGTCCTTAGTGAAGCATTTTGCTGCCAATTTGGTACTTTCTAACGTTGACCGTTGGTCAACTCCGTTAAAAGAGGGTAAAATGACATTTTTACCCCTCTGGTTTTATTTTATTCTTTTTATTTATACTTTTTACTTATTTTATATATTAATTATGAATAATAAATTAAATATATATTACTTATTTTATTTATACTTTTTACTTATTTTATACATTTTTACCCCTCACACCCCCTTCTTTATCTGTCTCGCCTCTTCTCTCTCCACACCTCCGGCCAACCAACTCCGGCAACTAACTCCGGCCAAGAAAAAAAACGAAACCACGTTATCTACCATTTTCAACAAGATTCAGATCTAAAGAATAGAAGAAGCAAAAACAAAGTTCAGATCTGAAGAACAAAACGAACAGAAGAAGAATCATGTGGGTGTTGATTTTTTTTACTCGATTAGGGTTTTCTAACCCTGTCTCTGAATTAGGGTTTTCAGAGACCCGCCGACCACCATCCCCCTTAGTAACACAGATTAGGGTTTCTCACGGTTTGGAAATGGCGGTGGTGGTGGCAGATCTAGGAGTTTGAAGTTGTGGGTGTCGGCAGTCCTAAGGTAACGAGGAGAGAGGGAAAGCAAAGGAGAGAGAGTAGAGAAAAGAAGAGAGACGCGGGAGGTGGCGGCGGAGATGAAACCCTAATTCTCAAAGATATGTTCTCGAAGATGAAGGAGCCGACGGTGGCATGGGGTTTTTGTGGTGGTTGTTGGCAAGGGTTTACAAGAGAGAGAGAGAGAGAGAGAGAGAGAGAGAGAGAGAGAGAGAGCTGACGGTTGGCGTTTGGAGCTGCCTAGATGGCGGTGGATGGCCGTGGACGGCGGTGGATGGTGGTGGTCCTTGGCGACGAGAGAGAGAGCGCATGTGGTGGTGGTCCTTGGAGATAGAGACAGAGAGAGAGAGAGAGCAGGTGGTGGCGGGTGGTGATGGCGGTAGGTGGTGGTGGAGGCTGTGGATGGTGGTGGCGGCGGTTGTATTTCTGTGACCGAGAGTGAGAGAGGAGAGTGAGAGAAGGAGATATGAAGAGAGTGACTTTTTGTTTTTAGTGGGTATTTATATTTTTAATTAAGAAAAGATATATATTATATATTATTATTTAATTAATTCTTTCAATTAATAAAAGTCAGAAAATTTGTAAAAAGACCAAATTACCCCTTATTTAACAGAGTTGACCAACGGTCAATGTTAGAAAGGACCAAAATGGCTACAAAATGGTTCATAAATGACTATATGTACCACTTTTAAAGCTAAAGGACCAAAATGGCAGTTTTTGTCAAGTTTAAGGACTATTTATACAATTAACTCATATTATGAACAAATCAGCCAGAACGTCCACCTCAAACAGAATTAAGAGGGTACTAAATAAATTCAAGGTATCTTGGTGAGAATATATGTATCTATAATTTTTTGTTCAGTGGTAGCAGTTATGTAGCCATCTTCATGAAGTAGTTAGGGTTTCAATCACCAAATTGGCTAAGCAATAACTTCACGGAGTTGACATCAACTTCATGATGGAATCAAATTCCCAAAAGGATATAGATCTTTACATGTATAAGGTCCATTATAACTTACTAGCAGCGTACCCGCGCAATGCTGCGGCGGCAATAGTTTATGTTTTGCGACATGTCGTTTTAAAAAATGTAATAATATGTTATTCGCGCTAATTAATGTCATGAAAAAGTTTTCAACATGTTCGTTTTTTTCAAATTTTCTTATATTTGTAGCATCTATTTTTTTAATTTTAAAAATAAATTCTAAAAACATTAAAATAAAAACAAATATTTATATAAGGATAGAAAAGTTAATAAGATTTAAAAAAAAAATATTGATGTGGGTAGATAATTATGTTTGTGTGAAAATGTGTGTTAGTGGAAGAGTATATTTTAAATAAATAAAAAGTTAAAGTAAATTAAAAGAGTGAAATAGTTAAATATTTAGTGGATGATATTAATTTAGATGGAAAAATGGTGATTTGAAGGTTGTACATTGTGCATAAGTGTTTGGCCTACTTAAATTTAAGTAGTCTTAAAATTTGAAGAGAAAGAAACTTAAATGCATTATATAGGAGTAAGATAAGCACGACATTAACAAAACCTGATTTGCCATTTTATGAGTTGATAAATTTAACAAATTCAGGACAAGATTAATTCGTCTATACCTGGGGAACAGTGGGTTTGAACTTGAGGTGTTGTTAACCCAAGGAGGAGGTGAAGTTGATGCATTAGCTGTTGATTTGTTAGCTAAGGGACGTTGACGGGCAAATGGATTAGCAGGCTCTTTTGCAGTACTTGCAGAAAATAACTGCCTTCTGTTCTCATGAACCTTCAAGTTCTGCAGTCATGTGAAAAAAATAAAAAAGGTCAAAATTAAAAAACAAGGGTGGTTAGTATAAGTGGAATTTTCAACCCATTTACTTTTGAATTGGTTCATACTTCATCCAGGTTATGCTTTATCTCTAATGGGTTGAATGATAGTTTGAGGAAAACACGTCAAACAGCTTGAAAATCATTATTTAACCCTTTTTTTCCATATAAAAAATGTTATAATTGTTGCCTTGTTGGACAAAATGTGTTTCAGGTCTCAATCCGACCAGACCTGTTTGACCAGTCGCCCAACCCAACCATTTTACCATATCTAGTTGCTAGATAGTTGTGGTGTGCAACAAATTTTCACCTCTGTCCGCATAGTAAGGACTTCCTTGAACTCCTTTGTGGCGCCCATTAGACGATTCTTCAAATTATCAACTACTGTACTTGAATGGGTTGTGGTGTCACTCGAAATGCTTTCACTTTCATTTTGTGAATTGCAAACAAGCTGCAAATCCACCACTGCTGCATTAAGTGCAGTAATGTCCTCCTTGATGACAGCAGTCAATTCTTGAATCTCCACAGTTGGATCATCAAAAACAGAAGTCCTCTTAGCCACTGGAAGGATAGATGAAGATTCGGTCAGAAACTGTGAACATAAAATTTGAAATAATGTCGATAACGTGTTGGTAACGTCCATAATCCGTTTTCATTATTCCTCTGCTTATCAATCCCAGAATTCAATTTAATATAAAAATCCATAAGAACTCGATGTGTCAGGATCAAATGAATACTTAAACAAGAACAATAGACACAATCCAAAAAATTAATCAAAGAAGTTTGCGGAAAAACACTTTGATGAAACAAGGATTAAGTAGTAATCAATTGATTCAGAATTAAATGTTTAATTACCAACGCCCCAATCTACTAATTCAAGATGAACCAATAAATGTACAATACTTCTACATTGTAAGGATCACAGATGACCTTGAGGTTAAAACTTTCGACCAGAGAATTACAAAGAAGACATACGATTAACCCTAATGTTACATGGAAATATTTATAGTATTTTGTTACAACCAAATCCATTTTCTATGCTAACAGAATCATCTAATAACGGAGAGATATTTGTGATCAATTCTATCCATAACTATCATCCCTAAAATAAAGGAATTCATCCTTATCTTGTACAAACAGTAGAAACAGCACTAACTTTGTCTTCACCAGCATTAACCATTAACCAGCACTAATCTTCAACCAGCAGTAACACCAACAAACAGCATCAACCTATTACCGGCATTAACTTCAACACGATGTGTCAACTTATTCTATTGATTCCCAATAATGGTTAAGCCTGCGCTAGGACTATTCATTGCAAATTATAGAAGTAGTGAATATGACCTAGCACTAATCCCCCTTTAGAGTTCAATTTCTTGGGGTGAGTCTATTTGATGAGTTTTTGAATGGTGGAATGGGATTCCTAGTGATATGTTGTGTTTGCTTAACGGGCAAGGGTTTTAAAGAACACATGAGACAAGGGTTTTTCCAAACCCATGGTAGGGTATGGTTATGTTAAAACGCAGGTGGGTCCCTCCCTCCCTGTATTTTCAAAACAATAATTCCAAGTCCAACAACAAAACTGTTTCAACAGTCATACATTCTCCTCTTTTTCTTTCAAACCTATATCCACTTCCAACCCCATCTACAAACCAGACACCGCCTTTATATTTGATCACCATGCCACCATGTAAAATGTAACGTAACCTAAAGCTTCTAGATTTCAACAAGCAAAATTCTCTAAATATCCAGTGAGATAAGTCTGCCTGTTTGGTTATTAGATCTGGGAACATATGAAACATATCAATCTAGTAATATAGCATAATAACACCAGGCATCAACAGTATATGAACTCCCAAGAATAACCGATATCAGGAAAAGTGTTATATTTGGTACAAAAGATAACAGATTCTTAGATGATTGTGTTAGCACTTATTAATGTGATGTCAATACTTGCATGATCCACTATAAATGCATTATACATTAGTGGATAGCGCCAATCAGAGCACACAACACACAGATAGCAGATATCTTGCAAGTTATTATGCTAGATAGCTACCATACTAATAAGTGAAATGATAGGCCAATTGACAAATATACATAATCTTACTGGATGCTGCTAGCCTGCTAGTATTTATTCCTTTAAGTGGCCTAACCTATAAGTGCATCATTAGATTGTGTGGTTTAAAGGAATGGCAATATTGCAATTTCCTGTTTGATACCATAATGAAACTCTTTTATCTTTATGTAAGATCTAACTCCCTATGTATAATGGATAGATCCATAAGGCTCCCTTAACTAGGATATGATCATATGATTCTCAAATAGGAGCTCAATTCCAACCTAAAACAATACATAATAAATAAACAATCAAGTCATCATCCTTGAGAGCAATCAACTAGAATACCTCCATTTTATCAATAATAACATGCGTGTACAACTCTATCATAACATACCTCCATTTTCACGTATCAACACACCAATCACATGTCAACAAGTACCATAGATAACTTACCTACTGAGACTCATGGGAAACCGGTACTCACCTCGAAACTACAAGAGGCAGATATGCAATCGGGAATCCCAAGAGCACACAGAATCGTCCGAGTCACCTAACACCAATAAACATAGATAAACACCCCTTAGTATACACTATATTAGACTGCACTAACAACTGTCTCAACAAAAGGTCAACATGGCTTCTGACAGCCTCCTACGGCCGCAGGAACACGTTCCTACGCCCGCAGGACACCCTTCCAACACGCACTACGGCCGTAGTATTTATACACTACGCCCGTAGCAGTTCTTGCCAAAGAACCATGACCTACGGCCGTAGTAACCATATACTACGCCCGTAGTATGTATCCTTTGGGTAACTACGGCCGTGGGTTATGTACCCACGCCCGTAGTCTTGTTTCCATCACCCGTGGGTGGTAATCCTCTTAAACACGACACTACGGCCGTAGCAACCATTTCCTACGACCGCACCAATATAAACAACACCCTACGGCCGTAGCAACATCATACTACGCCCGTAGGAACAACAATTACAGTGTGTTCTTGCTCTGTTCGAGCACAGCTACGGTTTTTACCCATTTTGGACTCAAAATCGACTTGAATCCGTATTCAAGTGTTTTTACAAGTTTTCTAACATATACACAAACTTTCTAACACGATTTGGTCACAAAAACAACATCAAAACACATCTAAATCTATCAAAATGGGTCTTTTCACCATGAACACCCAAGAACTAGGTTTCAATTAGAAAACTTACAAAGATGGTGACTATGGGTGATTTGCTTCCGAAAATCAGCTATGGTAACTTCAATCTACAGTTTGCTCCACGAATTTAACTTCAAAGGATCAAAACTCCAAGTGTGTATATGTGTGTTCTAACGTGTACGTATGTATGATATGTGTTTGTGTGTTTTTGACTTCCAGAGAAGTCATAAAAGGCTAAACCGCCTTTGTGACTCACAAATACCCCATACGGGTATTTTGTTCCCCTATTCAACTTATTACTCGACTTAGGGTTATCCGTTTTAACTAACGGAGATATTTTTGGAACCCTTATCTAAAACCGTTCAACTATTTGTCAACATGGTCAACTTACAATACTTTTCATAATACTACATTTTTATCCACATTTAACACCAATTAGCATCAATTCATGTTTAAAACACCAATAACATATTAAGACACCATTTAACAACATGTATACTACAGTTAACAACAAAACACCAGTTAATGTCAACGTACAACTATTCAAGCTACAGTTACTACAGTTTACAACAAGGCCCCATTTTGGGGTGTTACACTATACATATCCAATCAGTTAGTAGGAAACTGGTTGATGCATGAGAGTATTATACACCATCACCCCCACCCCTATAACCCCCAAGTCCCCAACTGCTTGTGGCTCATACTAGATTCAATTGTTTTTTACTGTCTTTCTCTCTATCTCTCTATATAATTATATATATATATATATATATATATATATATATATATATATATATATATATATATATATATATATATATATATATATAGGGTATGGTTAAACAAAGAACCTCCCTTAAACAAAGAACCTAAAGAATCTCCCTAGTGATAACATGTGGCACATTGCTTAGGGGTAAAAAAGGAAATTAAAAAAAAATAAAAAAAATCGGCGCCTACAGCACCCAACCCCCAAAACCCATCAACAAACTAAAAAAAAACCCCCAATTACTTTAAATGATCATAACTCGTTCGTTCTTAACAATTTTAACGTAAAAACTATACCGTTAGATTCAGTTTTTCGTCCTCTTTCAAACAAGACCGGACTTGATATATTTCTGAAACTTTTTTTTTTTTTGAAATGCAAAGTTTGCATTTTGAGTTGAGTTCATTCAAACTCAAAATGCAAAATCCGTAGTTTGCATTTTGAGCTGAGTTCATTCAAGCCTAAATGCAAAATCCGTAGTTTGCATTTTGAGCTGGGTAATTCAAGCCTAAATGCAAACTCCGTTGTTTGCATTTTGAGCTGGGTTCATTCAAGCCTAAATGCAAAATCTGTAGTTTGCATTTTGAGCTGTGTTCATTCAAACCTAAATACAAAATGCAAAAAACGAAAACGTACATGCTGCTCAAATGCAAACAAAATTTTCATGTTAAAAAAATTTTAGAAAAATATGGGAAGAGTGATCTTGTTTGAAAGAGGATTAAAAAACTAAAAGATTGGTATAATTTTTTTGTTCAAATTCACAAAACTTAAAAAGTTATGACAATTTAAAATTTTTGGGGTTTTTTTTTTTTAAAAATCGAGTTTGTTGGTGTGGGGGGGGGGGAATTTTCCATGTTTACCCTTTTCTTCCTTAATTAATACATAATAATTACAGTTTTTCCACCAATCAATCTCATCCATTGATTTTGATGATCCAAAGGTCCAGATTGGTTCTTTAGGTTCTTTGTTTAACACATGGTTCTTTATTGATCCAATTTCTATATATATATATATATGTGTGTGTGTGTGTGTGTGTGTGTGTGTGTGTGTGTGTGTGTGTGTGTGTATGTGTGTGTGTGTGTGATCAAGGGGGTGAATTTAGGTTAGAGTAATAAGAGTGTAATTAATGGATAAGAGATAAAAATGTTATGACGCTGGCGTGATATTAGAAATGAGGGGTAGACACAAATAGTATAAGGATCCAATATATAACACATTTAATAATTTAGGGAATCGGAATGCTTGTTTTAGTACTACTCATACATAAACACTTGATACAATTACTTTAAACCCTAATCTACTAGTATTTTATTACAAGTCTTCTAAATAGGTTTAGTTAACACATATAAAATAGAAAAAGTTATAGTTATTATCATATAATAGCATACATATACATATATTAGGGTGTGAATACAAAGTAGATTGTTGTATGGTTTATGACCAAAACCTTTTATAATTTAGACTATTAGAAGTTTATGGGTAAAATTATCCATGGTCATATACATGTATGATTATTTTTAGATGTATCTCAATAATGGTGAAATTTTCCATCAAACTGAACAAATCCATGTTATATGGTCATGAAAATGACTATACCGAAAGATATTAATTTCAGTTAAAGATGTCTCTTTCTTGCGTGATAGAAACAGAGCTTCGGGCAAGCAACTTAGTCAAGGCAGCAACGTAGGAGTCGAGAAAGAGATGTACGAATTAAGGAGTGAAGCTGACTCGACCGGACAGTAGAGGTTTTTGATTAACTATGTGTTATATTTTGATTTTGTCCCCCCGCCCCCAATATCGGATAAAATATATCTTAGAAATCCTAGTTACGTTCATTTATTAAATAAAAGAGAATAATGTAAACCTATGTACTTTTCCGAGCTTAAGTAAGTAAATAGAGAAAGAGGTCAGATGTAAACTGGATTATAATTATTTTTAAATCCTATGATCTTTATAGTGCGGAGTCACATGATTAGATGTTTCTATGTACGGGGCCTACGGTCCGGCTCGAGATTTCAAATGTCTTATGCAATTTAGCAAAAATAAGTCATAAGACAACATGTTTCAATGTTAAAACGATGTTTTTTAGCATTAAAAAACATTTCTTAGAAAAAGAGCTAACACTTTTATTTTTTTTAAACAACAAACAACAATTTCAATTTTCAACCATATATAATTATATGTAAAGTATTACATATAAATAAAATTTTAAGCCCATAAAAAGAATGAATTTTTTTATATAAACATATTTTGAACTCTTTCAAGACCAACCCAACTATATGAGTATGAATGACATATAGATAAAAATGATGTACTATAAAAGAATAAAGCAAAATGCTTTTAAAGATTGAAAAGAAATTGCTAAAATAATAAATTTGTTGAACTCGAACATTAGTAATTGGAACTCTTGTTATTATGTTAGCATATAATTAATTAACTATACAATTGAAAACTAATACTTAACACATGAAGAATGTGATGATAAGTATATATTATCAACATTAAAAAGTAGTTAGGCTAATGTTACATGTGCTTATCACCTAGTTATAATTATAATTAAATTAATAGAAAACATTTGAAAAAGTTAAATATATTGTTAAAGTCTTATTTGCTTTGTTCACTTGGTTGTATCACTGGATTGTATGTGGGTTTTCACTAGCTAACTTGCTAGTTGCTATGATATAATAAAATTTGGGTTATGTCTAGAGGTGTGATGGTTGAGTCGAAGCACTTCCTTACGTAACTTTTGTCTCCTTCTCTCTTCATCAACCCGGACACATGTTGCTTATATATACTCATGCATGGAAACATGCTAAGTATGCATTGAAAAGCACTGAAATCTCATAAGTTGAGAATTAGAAGAGTTAGCATTTTACTTTCAGTGTAACAAACTTGTTCATGTGTTGAACATCTTAGACATTAGTTGTTTAAGATTAGCATTGTCTATGTGTTAGACAAATCTAGTTGCCACCTTTTATTGAACTTAGATTTTCCGCATCTAGTTCATGTAATTCTTGATTAACATCAATAAGAATTATATAAAAGTAAACCGTGTGTCTCTTAAATTTTAATTTGCTAAAGTTTGTATTCAACCCCCCTTCTACAAACATTTGTTGTTGTAGTATCCATTCGGGACCAACAACTGGTATCAGAGCAGGCTAGATAACTCATATCTAAGATCTGTTTTGCTTACTCTTCAACTGCTTCTACCCCACACTACTAAATGGCCACTCCGGTTGCTGCTTCAAATGGTTCTTCAAATAATGGCTCACTCACTACGTGTCCAACTTTTGATGGAGAAAACTTTTCTCTTTGGAAAAGTAGAGTTCTTCTCTATATGTCAAGCCTAGATGATGTGATGCTCAAAACTGTAACTGAAGGTCCTTATGTTCCTTCCTCAACTATCCAAGTAACTGAAGCCACTGATGAAGTTCCTGCCGTTGAAAGACTAATTATAAATCCTATAAATCAATGGTCTGATGAAGACAAAAGGCTTGTTAATCTTGATGTTAAAGCAAGAACAGCCTTAGTATCTGCACTACCAAATGATGTCTATCATCAAGTTCTTAACTGCAAATCTGCAAAAGAGATGCTAGACACTTTGACCGTTGCATATAAAGGTACTGAAGAAGTGCAGGAAAACAAGAAACTCCTTCTGGTAAGAGAATATGAGTTCTTTTTTGCTCATAAAGGTGAAAGTCTTACTCAGACCTACACCAGGTTCAACTGCCTTATTAATGACTTAAGAAGGGCAGATGTTCCCAAAAGCAATAAGGAACTTGTAAACAAGTTTCTAGACTCTCTCCCAGAATCTTGGGATCATTTCATCACTGTGCTTAAACATGGTGAGAAAATCAAGGGTCTTACACTGGTTGGTTTATATGGAAACCTTATGAATCATGAACAATCAGTAAAACAAAGGAAACTCTCTACCAAGGATATGAAGGAGGCTGCAAAAGCTCCAACTACTGCCCTTGTATCTAATGATACAAGATCTAGGAGTTTTGCAGCAGTGGTGGATGGATCGAGTGATGAGGAAGAAGAAGAGGAAACTTCTGATGAAGAGCAAGTGGCTGATGGCGATGAAGATCTGGAGAACATGGACAACATTGAAGTCACTAAAAGAGAGATTAAGTCTTAAAGATGAGAAACTGAAACTAATAACAAAACTGGAAGATGATTTAGCTAATCAAAAGATACAATCAGATATTGGTAAAAGAAACCAATGAAGCAACAATAAAGTTTAATGACCTTCAAAAAGTAGTTAGATCTTGGTGTGTATCTGCTGAGAAGACCACTCAGTGTGTCAATGAGCAGATTCCAAAACAAGTTCAAGCTATTATTGGTGGAAATTATTCCCAAGCTGCTAACTGTGTTGATTTTAGCAAGAACATAAATATCTTAGAAAAAGCTGATATTTTACCTCTTACTTTTCAAAAGATTGTAAAAGGAAAAAGTATTATCACTAACAGATTCGTTAAAAGTACAAGTACTCAGCTGAAAGACTCAACCACTTCAAAAGTTGATTCTGTTGGATTATGTGCAGAGATAGTTAACGGGCATATTGTATCCAATGTTATAAGAGACTAAAGGGTCACATTGCTACACACCCAATTCAGAACAGTTGGTTTTCACCATAAATCTGTGTGAAAATAATTAATCAGTTAGATTAATTATTAAAAAGAAAAAGGAGATAATTAATCAGTTAGATTAATTAAAGAGATAAATGAATAATTAATCAGTAGTATTAATTATTGAGAGATATATAAATAATTATCCAGTTTGGATTAATTATTAGAAAGGAAATAAATAATAAATAGTTATTATTTAAAGGGAATTTGTGACAACCGTCAACCGAACCCTTCAGGTTATAGACCGATACCCTAATTTAAGTTCCATTTAGTGTAAGTAAGTTATTATAGCTCAAATATAATGTATAAAGTCCTAAAGCTCTTAAAATCCCGACGATATGCTTAGATTCCTTAAAAAAAACCCGTAAACCGTTTTTAAGCATCTGAAAAGAAACTAAAACGCAATGAATCGTGTTTTATAGTAATAATAATGAATACAAAAGACTAAATACGACTAATATAATTGAAATAAATAAAAAAATTTAATTGGATTAAAAGAAATTAGAAAAAGTGCCTAATTATGTAGAATTTACCTATATAAATTACACCTTTTATAATTTTTACTTAACAAATACTACTACACTAGTTATTTTTTTTTTCATAAATAAATATATCTTTCCCCTTCTCCATGATCAGCCACCACTTCCCCTCCCTTTACTCTCTTTAATTTTTCCCATAAACACACTTCACCACTTCATTTTCCAACCATTTCATCATTTCCCCCATTTCTCTCTCTAGAACTCTCTCTCCCTTTCTCTCTTCCTCCCTATCAACGAAGATCAGCCCAAAAGCACCCTCAAATCTGAGATTTTGAAGCATCAAGACAAGGTAAGATCATCCATGATTGTTATAGGTAAATTTCCTTCATTTCATATCGATTCTCTAGCATATTGTCAACTATTATTTCTTCTTCTTCTTCGAGATTCTTTATGAATCTGAAATTATTCATCATCAAAGTGTTTTAGATGATAGATTATACACTAAAAGATGTGAAACATCTTTGAAAAGTGATAATCCATGACTCATCCATGATAAACACTTAGTGAGTTGTGATATGTCATGTAAAGTGATCTTAGAACAAATCTGAGTTTCTAGAGTTTATGCATGATAATATGAACAATCAAATCCTTACTTACCTTCATATAAGCTTATTTTGATTATTAAAGTAAACCCAATGATAACTCAAGGGCTTGATGAACAAGGAAATGGGTTTAAACACCCAAAAACCTATATATTTTCATTCTGGAAATTTCAGATTTCCTAAGCTCGAGTTTAGGGATTCATAACCAGATGATAATCCATTCAAATGGGATGATTTTTTTTTAAATTGCATATTTTTGAGTTACCCTTCATGTCCAAGTGGAAGTATCGAATTTGATGGTCGTTTGACCCTTCATCTAACTGATTCTTTGCAATTGTGCAAAGTGGGCCTGACCAGAATGAAATCCGACTTGGATTGGGCATAACTCTTTCAATTTTTACTTAAAAATTATGATTTTTCTTCTGGGTGATATTTTTATGAGTTAGGTTTCATATTAATCTGACCTCACTCAAGGATAAGGTCGTTTGAGCCTTCAAATATGCAAAACCGATTGAGTGTGCAAGTTGTGAAATCCGAAATTAGATTTGATACTACTTTAGAACCCTCTAACTCACTCTTCTGGAATCTAAAAATTATGAAATTTAATCTGGGGTTAGATATAGTTGTTACCTATCACGTAGAACTGAAATCATACAAAATTAGTTAAAAATGAATTAATAATAAATAAAATGGTGAAGGTGTGCATATTGCTTCTTGGCAGAAACACTTAACCTAATTAATTAGAAATAAAATACTTAGACACCCTCAAAAATTATTATTTTTATATCAAAATTTTCCTAAGACGCTTAATAATAACATATAAAAAGATGAAACATAGAACTAATGGTTTATATGGTTAATTAGGACCCCAAAGTAAACTTTAAAAATTGAGGCAGAATCTAAACTTTTAGTAAATTTATGAAGAAAAGCTATTAATTAAAGTTTTACTATTTAAGCCAAAATTTGAGACTAATAATAATACTCTATTTATTTATGAAGGAATCTAAGTTGGGGAGAGCTACACTTTGGACTCAACCTATTTGACCACATAGAATCACCAAGTCAAGTGAGTATCATAGCCCCTTTTTACTCGAATTTATAAATGTTTTGGGGTGAAAAACATGATATTTAAATGTTTATCTATGGTTGTTCTATTAAATGATATTATTTGAGCACAAGTTATGTACATATTATGCAATGCCTGAGTTAAAAAGAAGTGTAAGTACCCCGAATATAGTGTTAAATTTTAGTGACACTACCATTAACTCTAGAAGTGGGCCTACGGTTTTGTAGAATAGCGTTATTTGGGGTCTGGACAACCCCCACTTAGGGTTGACGAACCTTAGGTGTACAATTCAGGAGGAAATATTTATCCTTCTCACGTGAGTTTACTCAACGCTGAGATAGGGCTATATGAGGGGCATCATGTCTGAATGGTTTGGTAGTGGCTCACGGCTAAATATTGCTAGTGTACTCAAAAATGTTTTGTGCTATAAAATATTCTGAACAACCAAAATGTTATACTTTAGTGGTGACAATGTTTCACTAAAATAATTTTGTTTCTGTTTTAAATTATTTTATATTTATACTTATGAAAAACCTATGAACTCACCAACTCTAGTAGTTGACCCTTTTTCTTAAAATCATGTTTTCAGGTGCTAACAGGTAGGTGCACGTCACATGAAGCATGCTGTGTGTGAACTCATGGATTTTAAAATGTTTTCACTATGTTAAAACTTTGTGTTTAAAAACTATTATGGTCTGTATCATATTTTAAATTCCTGTACTTCATACTAAGCTTTAATTATGCTATGGTTGAAAACTTATCTATTACCTCATGCTGTGAATCCTTGAACTGTCATATCTCGTGTTTTCGCTGAGGGGTGTGACAGAATTAAATATTAAGTTTTAATATTTAACGGACTAAGTTAATTAAATAGTTAACTAGTAAAGTCTAGGGGGTCAATATGAGAAGAGATGAAAGTTTAATTAAAACCAGTTGGGCTTTTAATTAAACGGGCTTATGTCCATCTAATCCTTATATATATCCTTAAGCCTTAAGGATTAAACATAAGTTAACAAGGATTAAAAGGAGAAAACCCTAGCCGCCACTCTCTCTCTCTCTCGATCTCGCTCTTCCTCACGGTCGATCTCTCTTTCGACCGTAGCTCTCTCTCTCTCTCTCGTTCTCTCTCTCTCTCTCTCTCTCATCGTCGAACAAGAGGAACACCCGAGGGGTGTTTGCGATCCTCGGTCGACGCACACATACACACACTCTCGACTTTGAGTGTTGAAGTCTTGGTGATCCAGGAGCGGTCTAGCAGCCAGTTCAATCGGAGGTGCAGTAGTGGTGGACTTTCTTTAGCAATCCTAAAGGTTTTGTTCAGGTATATTTCTTGTAACCTTATCTATGGATTGTTTGTCAAGAAATTATGTTGATCATTTAAAGATTAAAGATCCTAACCCTTTTTGGGGTTTAGAGGGTTGTGTTCAATCCAGTTCAGCTTTTAGGATTGAACCAGTGGAATCAAACCCAGGTTTGACCAGTTTGTGTCATAAGTGGTTTGGTCAGGTTCAAAACCCTTCAGATTCAAGTTCTATTATTTTGACAGATAGCAAAAGTACTGAAAATTTAATTGAAAAGGAAGTAAGTAAAGGAATGGAATCATTTGTTGAGACCAAAGAGACATTCTGTTGTCAAACCTTGAAAGCTGATACATTAAATTTAGGAACTCAGCTGACTGAAAATTCTTTAGCTAATGATATTACATCAGCTGATCAAAAATTAGATGATAACTGCTCAGCTGATATCCTGTCAGTTGATCATGGATCCTCTTCTGTTTGTTTAGCTGATCAAACATATATTCAAACTCTTTTAATAGGAGAAACTAAGGGTAAAAGACCTTTTGTTTACAAAAAGTCTCAGTCAGCCATACCTAAAGTTGATCATAAACTCATTTTAACTAAGGGTCAACCTAAGGTAACTGTAAACAAAGACCTTATCAGTTTATAGAATCAGTTGCAACAACTGAATGGTGAAATCTGTCAGCTGATGACCAATAGTCATCAGAAAACAGCCAAGACATCTCTTAGGCAATTACCAAAATATGTTAAAGGCTCCAAAAATCAAAAATGTTATAAATGTGGGAGCAAAGAACATAAGGCAAGTAATTGTTCTCTTGAAGGTAACTCAAGACAGCGGACTGATAATGATAACACAGTTGTTTCTCTCATTCATAAACAACCTAATATAAAGTGGATGGCTAGGTGCAATCCACAGGGGTCCACTTAAATGTGGATGCCCAAGTGTCACTAACCTTCTTTCAATCACAACTATGCAAGGGTTGAACACATGGTATCTTGACAGTGGATGCTCAAGGACCATGACAGGATGTAAAGCTTTGCTTAGTAACTACAAGAAGGAAAAAAGTCCAAGAGTGACCTTTGGTGATAACAATTGTGGGCAAACAAAAGGCTATGGAGAACTTCATAATGGGAACCTAACCTTGTCCAAAGTATCATATGTTAAAGGGCTTAAGTATAATCTCATCAGCATAAGTCAGCTATGTGATGGTGATCATAAAGTCCTATTTACAAAGACAGGTGGTTCCATTTTAGATCAAAAAGGTAAAACAATAATTTGTGCAAAAAGAACCAAGGATGTATATACTCTTGATATATCCCCTGGTGATCCATCAAAGTTAACCTGTTTGTATACCAAATTTGTAACTGACACAAACTTGTTATGGCACAAAAGGCTTTCCCATTTAAACTTCAAAAACGTTAACAAGTTGAGCAAGGGTGAACTAGTGTCAGGACTACCTTCACTGACGTATGTTATGCCTAAACCTTGTTCTGCCTGTGAGAAGGGAAAGCAGCACAAGACTTCGTTTCCATCTAAGCAAGCCTTCTCCATTACTGAACCATTCTACATGTTGCACATGGACTTATTTGGTCCTGTTGCTACTGGAAGTATTGGTGGAAGTAAGTATGCATTAGTCATGGTTGATGAATTCTCAAGATATACTTGGGTCATCTTCTTCAAAGCTAAGAGTGAGGCTGCTGAAGAGATAATGAGCTTTATTAGAAAGATGGAAGTGCTAAATGGTAATCTGGTAAGGATGCTTAGAAGTGATCATGGAACTGAGTTTAGAAATCAAACTCTTGAAAGCTTCTGTGATGAAAAAGGCATATCTCAAAACTTCTCTGCTCCAAGGACTCCACAACAGAATGGTGTAGCTGAAAGAAGAAACAGAACATTAATTGAAGCTGCAAGAACCATGCTGTGTGAGAGTGGGTTAGGATTTAACTTCTGGGTTGAAGCTGTCAGCTGTGCATGTTTTACACAGAACATATCTCTTGTGATCAAAAGGCACAATAAAACTCCCTATGAAGTGCTTAAGGGAAGGAAGCCAAACAACAGTTTCTTTCACATCTTTGGGTGTCAGTGCTTCATACTGAACCAGAGAAATCAACTGCAAAAGTTTGCACCCAAGGCAGATGAAGGTGTTTTTGTTGGATATTCTGTGATCTCCAAAGCTTACAGAATTTACAACATCAGAACAAAGGTCATAGAAGAATCAATCAATGTAAGTTTTAATGAAAATGACTTTGTTGCTTCCTGTTCTACTAATCCATCTACAGGTGAGGAATTTAATGATTTGCTGCATACTGAAGATAACACTCCAGTATCAGCTGATCCACTCCCATCAGCTGATTCACTCTCGTCAGCTGACACAGATGACTTAGATGAACCTGTTCCAAATTTACAAAACATTTCCACACAACATATCCTAAATCAACCCACACTTTTACTGAATGGTGGGAATCATGCTTCAACATCAATGGACTCTAATTTCATATCAAACATTCCTTCTTCAGTAGAAGTTTCATCAGCTAACATTCCTGAAATTCTGTCAGCTGACCATCCAGAAGTCTCATCAGCTGACCCAAACCAAAGAATTTCAACTCCTTTAATCTAAACTGTTTCAAACACTCCCTCAATCCAAAATGCTTACAAGGACTTCAGAAATCATCCAATTGATCAGGTCATAGGTAATATAGAAGCACCTGTACTAACAAGATCAAAAGCTTGCAATATTTGTTTGTATACAGGTTTTGTTTCTATGATTGAACCAAAGAAGGTAGATGAAGCTCTAAATGATCCCCACTGGATAAATGTCATGCAAGAGAAATTGGCTGAATTCACTAGGAACAATGTATGGACTTTGGTGCCAAGACCAAAGGACAAATCCATCATTGGTACTAAGTGGGTGTTCAGAAACAAGATGGATGAACAAGGGCTAATCATCAGAAACAAAGCAAGATTAGTTGCACAGGGGTATTGTCAAGAAGAAGGAATCGATTATGATGAAACCTTTTGTTGCAAAACTTGAAGCAATAAGACTGTTTCTAGCATATGCTGCCTTCAAAGATTTCAAAGTTTTCCAAATGGATGTTAAGAGTGCTTTCCTCAATGGAGAATTGAAGGAAGAGGTGTATGTCAAACAACCTCCAGGTTTTGAGGATGCAAGCAAACCAGATCATGTATACTTCTTGAACAAAGCTTTGTATGGTCTGAAGCAAGCTCCAAGAGCCTGGTATGATACCCTCTCTTCTTTTCTGACCAATAAAGGATTTATAAGAGGAAGCATAGATAGCACTTTATTTATAAGAAAATTCATGGGTGATGTGATTCTTGTACATATTTATGTAGATGATATAATATTTGGGTCTACAAATGTTGATCTTTGCAAAAAGTTTTCCAAACTCATGTCTGATAATTATCAAATGAGTATGATGGGTAAATTAAACTATTTTCTAGGTCTTCAAATTAAACAAGAGGTTGATGGAATTTTCATTCATCAAACAAAGTATGTAAATGACTTACTTAAGAAATTTGAGCTTGAAAATTGTTCTTCTATGAAAACTCCCATGTCCACTGCCTTAAAGCTTGGAAAGGACACTGATGGTAAATCAGTGAACATTACAGCTTATAGAGGTATGATTGGATCTCTTTTATACCTCACTGCAAGTAGACCAGATATTATGTTTTCAACATGTCTTTGTGCTAGATATCAAGCAGATCCCAAAGAATCTCACTTAGCTGCAGTTAAAAGGATTTTCAGGTATCTCAAAGGAACTCCTAATCTAGGTCTTTAGTACCCCAAAGACTCTGATTTTGAGTTAGTTGGATACACTGATTCTGACTTTGCAGGTTGCACACTAGACAGAAAGAGACATCTGGGGGTTGTCAATTATTAGGTGGAAGATTAGTCAGCTGGTCAAGCAAGAAACAGAACTCTGTTTCAACTTCTACAGCTGAAGCAAAATACATTGCTGCTGGAAGCTGCTGTGCTCAATTGCTATGGCTGCAAAATCAACTACTGGATTATGACATACAATTTGAAAACTCCCCAATTCTGTGTGACAACACAAGTGCCATATCTATCTCTAACAATCCTGTTTTGCATTCAAAAACTAAGCATATTGAAATCAGACATCATTTTCTTAGATAGTCAGTTTTTACAAAACCTTTGGATGAGTCTCGGTTCAACTTCCTAATATCCAAACTTGGCATGTTAAACTTGTAATATATTCTGTTCTTAGATAGTCAGTTTTGTGTGAGAAAATAATTTTATTTGTGTGTGAAATGAGGTACTTATCTAAGCTTCTACATGTATTACTTATGGTAGATCAGCTAATGGAATTATGTCAGCTGACGACCATCAACTGACACTATACCTCAGCTGATAAACCATCAGCTAAGACTTATAAGCTCAGCTAAGTGCACTCATTAGCTGACACTTATTTTATCTCAACATGGATCAACTGACACTCTCTTTTGTCAGCTGATGTTTTTCAAAGTCAAAAATTCTGTGTCCCCACACTTATTTTATTATTTTCTCATTTGTATTTAATATGTTAACTAGGTATTTAATTTCTTTTAAATTGTCCGTTAGTTATCTGTGTATTTACTAACTATTCCGTTTATCACCTTTTTGCAGAAGTGACAGTTACTTTTTGAAATATATTTTGGTGACAGTTTAGGGTTCCAAGGAAGATATAAAGGTGTTTTTGGGCGGTTCTTCATTTCTTACGCTTTCAAAATTCCCAAACACTCTTTCTCTCTCAAATTTTCAAACCCTAAACCTTCGTTGCTCATACTGTTTCACTCTGTAATCATGGTGATCTTTAACCCTGCTTCAACTCCAAATGCAATTGCTGGTGAGAATGTGCCTGTAAACTCAGAAATCACCATTCGCCCAAACAACTTTCTAATCAACACTGAAATTCCCACAAATAAATCAAACCAGGGATACGAACAAATGGTAGCATTCATCAATGCTCATCCCCTGTTTCCATGTCTCTCTGCCCATCCTTTCTTCATCTTTCCAAACATTGTCGGTGAGATGTGGTACACTGCAAGGTACCGTACGAATCAAGAACTCATTACATGTACCTGTCTAAATGGCACAATCAACATCAACATCAACGTCAATACTCTTCATCAAGCCATCTCTCTACCCAACTTGGCTCCATATCAACCTTTTGCTCAAATGGATCAAGTCTTGGAGGTCTTACCCCTGATTGGCTACAATGAAGCTGTCACCCATGGTCAGTATAAGTTGTCTGTGCTGGGACACCCATGGAAGTACCTGGCAAGTGTAATCACTCGGTGCTTTGGCCATAAGTCTGGAAGCTTTGACCAAATGAATCAAACAGAACTGATGATTCTGCACGCCTTGGTCACAGGGAGGAATATTGACTTTGCTCAAGTCATATTCTCGGAGATGGTGGATAAGATCACTCTTGGCACTGCAAAAAAATCCACAAGAACTATTGTTCCCTATATCAGGTACCTAAGCTTACTTGTACTTCATCATCTTCAATGGGAACAATACACTGGGATTGCTGCTGTTTTGGACACAATGACCATACCTCAAATGGGTCAAATGGGTCAAAAGATCTTTCATCTGATAAGGGAAGATCAGGGTTCAGCAATCACTACACAGATGCAAGAGCTAATTGATATTGCTAATGATGATGATGAGGAGGAAGTACATGAAGAAGAAGTGGCTCATGATTCTGAGTCCCCTGATGTTATAACTGAGGAAGTGGCTCAATCTGTTACTCATGATGAAGCCATGTTTGAAGAAGGAAATTTAGATGAGGTGAATGTTGATGAACCTGTAAGAGGTAATGATTCAAGTGATGATACTGATGCTGGTGATAGTAATGGTGGTGATGATGATAGTAATGGTGGTAATGGCCATGATGGTGATACTGGTGGATTTTACATGGGAGATGAGCCTTATCATTCTGGTTCTACTTCATCCAGTCAACATGGAATGCCATTACAAATGTTTCCCTCTAGTTCAACAACTTTAAGAAGGTCCGGGCATCTAAGCACTCATAAAAGTGAAGAAGAATCTGATGATGATTCTCCTAGTAGGACTCTTGGAGGCACAGTTGCATATCCCAACCCTGATCAACAACAAGGATCAAGTAACTCTGTTCATAGAGCACCAAGTGGTGAAGGTGAAGAAGTCTCTGATGATGAAGAGGTCTCTGATAAGCTAGTGGACCACACTCTCTGATCCCAGTGATCTTAGGCCTATATACCAAGGTCTAAGTGAGGGACCACACTCCATTCCAGTTCTTGGCACATCTTCTCAACCCATACCCTCTACTTTTTCTGAACCCTCACCCCAAATACTTCAAAGCCTACTGTCTATCTCTCAAAAGATGGATAGTCTTCAAGCCTCCTTCACTTCTTTCCAAACCCAAACAGAAACTCAACTCTCTCATCTAACCCAAGAGGTTGAGTCACTCAAAGCTAGCCACTCCCAACCCAAACCCACCCCTACCCCAGTTGATCTGTCGCCCATTCTTCATAAATTGGATCAACTATTAACCCACACTTCTACTCCTATTCCTACTCCATCTCCTTCCATCTCAAACCAAACCATATCTTCTCTAAACCAAACCATTTCTAACCTTCTAACCCAACTCCATACCTTAAGACCTTCCCCTCCTAACATTTCAGTAACAATACTTGACTCTCTTCTCAGAGTCCCTTCTCTTCTCCAAACCATAACCACTGACCTCCAACACCTAAACAACTACTCCATCCAAAAGCACAGTGAAACCCTCAAAGAATTCACCAATATCACTGATGTTATTCTAAGCCTGAGGAGACATACACTCTTCACCCAACCTCATATTCCCACTCCCTCTCCTATAACTTCACCTATCCCTCCCTCTACCTCCACTCCTTCTACTGCCAATCCATCTGACTACTTTCCTTCCTCATTTGCTGATGACAAAAAGGGGAGAAGTCAGTTAGAAGAGAACCTTCACCAGATACAATCAGAGCAGCTGTTGATGCATATACAGCTGAGGTTCAGGCTATGCAAGCAGAGGATGCATCTGCCACCAATGAAACAGAAACTCAAAGAAAATCAGATGTTGAGGGGGAGAATCAATCTGAGGGGGAGCAACCTGCTCAAGATGAGCAGAGGCCAAAAAGAGATTCAAACAAATGGCTAGAAGTAAGAGTGCTAAAAAGCCAAGACAAGATGAATCTTGTGCACCAATAAATGTGCCATCAGAAGATTCTGATGATGATGATGATGATGAAGATAAGATGCCTCTGTCCTCTCTGCTCAACTTGAAAAAGCAGAGCCTCTCAACTCAAGCTCCACCAGTCCAAACTTCCTCTCCAGTACAATCAAGTCAACCAACTCCCAGCAGCACATCAAGGAGAAAAGAAAAGAAAATAATGTTTGCTGAGGAGATTGAAGAAGAAGAAAGAAGAGAGGAAGAGTTAAATCAAGAAGATGAGAATCTCAGAGAGCTAAGTGAACTGGCTGCTGCTCTTGGTTCAACCATTGAAGAAGTTCTTAAAGCCAAAGAGAGACACCAGGATTTCACTACCACTGAGGATCTTGTTGCTGCCGTTGGTGTCACTGATGATGAATTGAGAGAATTACAAGAAGAAGAAATCATCATGCTATCCTCTCAATCACATCCAACACAGGTTGCATCACAACAAGATGATCCTTCTGTCAAGAAAGTTCCTAAAAGAGGAAGAACTCATAGAGAAGCCATTCAAGCATTGCATGAGTTACAACTCAGCAATCTGAAAGGGAGATCAAAGAGGTCTTGGATAACAAGAAGAACTTGATAGAAAGAAAGGATCCAAATCTCATTTCCAGAGTCACTCCATATAAGAGAACAGATGAAGGGCCATATCTCAGATTAGTAAGAAAAGATGAAAGACAAACACATGAGAATGCCTATATTCATCACTGCAAACTGTTCACCTTCACTGAGATGATTGAGACTCTGTACCACCTCCTTAAATCCAAAAGTGAAATTGCCCCAAGGTTCATAAACAAATTCGAATACTGGATCGGAATGGCTGTTTACCACAGGATATGCACTCATGATCAATTTGTGGAACACATTGATGTGATTGGGGATGCCTTCAAGAAATCCTCCAAAGCTTTTGTACCTGCTGAACGGATTATACTTAATCCTGATCATTCTTACCTGTCTGCATATGAAAATCTCAACACTGCTCTGCCCTCCAACATTGAACCAGAAATGTTTAAGTACATAACTGAACCTGAAAGAGGGATATTCTTCAAAGACAGAGCTGGTGTTTGGAGATTCCTAAGAGAAACTGACTTAGGAAGAGCCCCTGGAGAATTAATCTTTCAAGCTGCACATTTAACAAGGGGACAGACAGGAAATGAACATTTTGAAAATCTGATTCAAGCAAGAGCTGAAGAGTTGTTGGCTGCAAATCCTCTGAACAGACTTCTGGATGCTAAAGAAGAACCTTGGTGGGAATGAAGAAAACTGAAACTTCATAACTAGATTAGATGTAATTTCAAATTCCTATAATAGTTCAACTTCTATACTTAGTTTAATTCATAGTTAGATTGCTATGTACAAACTCTCTGTAAATATTTGTTTTGTAATCAAGCTTGATACTTTGATCATGGATTACTAAGCTAAAATGCTAGTATAAATGACTCTTAGTAGATAGCTCACATAGTGTAAATATAGAAAATATAAAAAATCCTAAAAACAGAAAAAGGATAGAAAAGATACCACAAAAACAAAACAATGGTACTTCATAAATAAAAAGATTCCCAAAAACAGAATATCAGGGAACATATATTAAAGAGTTACCAAAAACAGATAGCTAGGTAACCAAAAAATGCACTTAAAAGTTTTATCTTTACAAATTCGAGTCAAACTGATTCTTCTTAAACAGATAAGGTTTTGTCATCATCAAATAGGGGGAGATTGTTGGGGAGATAGCAATATCAAACCTAAATCAAACCTGTCTATTAATTAAAATAGGATTTGATGTTAACAAAACCACTTATTCAGTTTAGACTTAGTTAAATGAAAAACATGTGTTGTTTTCCATGTTAGACTTAAAGAAAATTGTAAGAAAGAAGTGTCAGCTGAACACTGAGTATCAGCCAAAGGACCAGCTTCAGAAAGATCAGCTGAGAAGAAAAGATCAGTCAAAAAAGCATCAGCTGAGGAAACACATTGGATCAGCTGATGGTCTAAAACCATCAGCTAATGAAGATTTCAAGATCAGCTGAGCAGTCAAGGATCAGCTGACACAATCACATTGATCAGCTTATGCCTCTCATCTGTCAGATAAGGTATTTACTACTTATTCAATCTTTTCTTCATAAGCTGATCATACTCAAATGATTAGCTGAGCCCTTGGGAACAGCTGACAGTTTAGTTTGATCAGTTTATTAGCTATACTTTGATTTGTATTATTAGCTGAGCATTTCGATCAGCTGAGCAAATCTAGTCAGCTGAGTCTTTCACATTTATCCTTAGCTGAGTAAAATTACATTTGCAGTTCAGTGTCTGTTAGCTGAGTCTTTATTGTATATCTCAGTTAATAGCTTTTCTATGTAATATTTTCTTTAGTCAAAGGCAGAACATATGTTGTTCTTATTATGCCTTAGATCTTTCTTTGTAAAAGTACTTAGCACTTTTTGTATCTACAAAGAAACAAAAAGGATAGATCTTTATCCCCTGGAAAAGGAGAAAGATACTCTTGAAAAGAAGATCTCGAAGATATGATGTTAAGTATGGCTGGCAACTCCATACTTGGTAAAGTCAAATCTTCAGAAAGCATGGTGTTGATTAAAGCACAAGCATGGAAGGATAAGGTTACTTTCTCAAAACATAAAGGTAGTAATTTAATAATATAATAATAGATAGTGGGTATACTCATTACTGAAAAGTATGTTCACTTTACACACTTTGTGTATAAAGTTAACTTACTTTTCACCCACTAACTTTATCTATTATAATATTATTAAATCAAGTACCTTTGTCTCCTTCTCTCTTCATCAACCCGGACACACGTTGCTTATATATACTCATGCATGGAAACATGCTAAGTATGCGTTGAAAAGCACTGAAATCTCATAAGTTGAGAATTAGAAGAGTTAGCATTTTACTTTCAGTGTAACAAACTTGTTCATGTGTTGAACATCTTAGACATTAGTTGTTTAAGATTAGCATTGTCTATGTGTTAGACAAATCTAGTTGTCACCTTTTATTGAACTTAGATTTTCCGCATCTAGTTCATGTAATTCTTGATTAACATCAATAAGAATTATATATAAGTAAACCGTGTGTCTCTTAAATTTTAATTTGCTAAAGTTTGTATTCAACCCCCCTTCTACAAACATTTGTTGTTGTAGTATCCATTCGGGACCAACAATAACGGAATATATAAACCCGACCAGCGACCAAACATCTCACTCGAACTTATGAACATCTACAAATTTGTATAAGTTGCTCTTAGATCCATTATCTACAATTTTACTTGGGTATCACTTGCAGTTAATAAGTGTTGTTAGGTATGAATTAAAAAACAACTTGAATCTGATGCGAAAACCGAAACCCAATTGTTTCAGGTTGATTTAGAAATACGTATCCGGATATGGGGTTATAAATCATCTCTTAAGACTTGATTGTGTATGGAAAGAGAACACCTAGAATTGAAAGTTACCAATATTTTCGAACGATTTGAGATAATAATGAAATGGTGTTACTAAAACCTTCTTCATTGTTGTCAATGAATATATGACTTACATCACAAGGAAAGTGTAAATAAAATAACATAAAACAAAATATTATAATAATAACGTATATTGTTTTTGTTGGTTTGATATATATACATCGTTTTGTACTTAATTAAGTCACCGACATTAAAACAACCTTATACCATATAAACATAAAATCCAAGTGAGAGCGATGGTGAAAGACTGAAAGGAAAAGGTCATAGCAGGGGTAGGGATCACGCAACGATTAACAACTTGGTTGTCGAATTTCCTTTTCTAAGGATTTAATTAAAGTTGTGGGTAGACGGATTTCTAAATTTGTTATGATGGTAAGTGATATAAGATAGGTTAAGTGATAAAAAAAATATGATAATTACTAAATTACATGATATTATGATAGTAAAAAGATAAGTGACGGGAACATCCACTCCATATCATAAAAGAAGGTACCATAATAACACCATATCTATATATAGAGTGAGGATCAAGTAAGAACGATTGTTTTAAAGAGGATTGATCTGTGTCATTAAAGTTATAATATACCAGCTATAAAAATTAGATGCATTTTGATTGTTAACGTTCTTGGTGTACTCCGTAAAAAAGTATACACTTTATTGTTTATTCATTTATTTTCAATAAATGAATTCGAGTTTGAAGATAAAAATCATGTATTGCTCGTATATATTTCTTTTCAGACAAGAGTTTAAAGTCGTTTATATTACACTCTACAAATCTACTAAACTTGAAGCCAAAACTCAATATGATAAAAATCAAATGCTAAGAAACCAGAAGCAAGAAAACAATGCAACCTTCAAGAACACCCAACAAAACCTTCAGAACTTTCCGGCGAACCACCACCGCCGTACCATAAGCAATCATCACCGGAAACTGACAGTTACCCGCCGACGGATCCTCCCTCGTCACAATCGCTAGCCCCGAAAACTCACAATCCCAATCATTCTGGTTATGAAGCTGATAGTACATATTAAAAGCATACGACGCATTTCCTGACAAACTTAAATGATTACACGAAGATCCGTAACCTAACGACGTACAATCCGATAAGCTACACGCGTAGTCGATTTCCTTAGCCAGCCCCTCGAACTCATTAACCCGTGGGTTCAAAACACACCAACTTCGGCTCATGTACTGAACCCCAACAACCGGGGCCAACCCTTTATTCCTTTTGGCCCCGGTTAAGTCCAGTTCATACTTGGGCTTACCATCATACTCGAAAATGCCCCAATGGGTCTCAAACGACCCAGGAGCTATACTCTTCTTGTTTTCGTCAAGAAGGCTAAAAAGGTACATTTCCAACGGGCCACTTCGAACGGGTGTTCCTTTCGAGCTCAATACGTGTTTAATCACACCTTGGTTAAACCTCTTCTCGTTTTTAACATTCGCGTTTATATCTCCATCAGTCGGCCACCCGATTTCGCCGATGATAATCTTCATTTCCGGGTATCCGGCTTTTGTTAAAGAAGCAACCAATGTGTCATAATTTGCATCAAAAACATTCGTATAGAGATAATTTCCATCCTTAACAGGCTTATTTGACCCATCAAAGAACGCGAAATCCACTGGAAAGTAAGCGTTACCGTAGAGGCTAAGAAACGGGTATATATTAACAGTGAAAGGAGCATCGTTGGAATAAAGAAATTGAATGATTTCGATTGTTGCATCTTTGATTTCTGAACGGAAGTCGCCGGCCGACGGAACCGGGTTTGACTCCGGTGACTCGTAGATATCAGCGTTTAACGGGACCGTCGCTTTGATTTGAGTCCCTAAACCGGCCCGGTGGAGGGCATTTTGAACATTTCTTAAAGCCGGCAACGTGATTTGTAAGTATGTCGCATTGTAAGATTTCAGGAAAGGCTCATTTCCAACTGCAACATACCTGAAAATCACGTATCACATTAAGAACCCTAAAACTGATCGTGTTTCGTCTCCATAGAATTGATCGTGTACAAATTCGGAAGCAATTAGAAGTGATTTAAGTTTTATGATATTAATTTCAGTATCGATTGACACAGAATGAGTGGTGTTGTGTGTGTAGAATGGAAGGAGAAGAACTGTTAATTAATTGTGGATATTGTTGCTTACTTGATATCAACACCACCAGGATAAGCATAAGTTGTAATATTAGCATCAACCCAATAATCAGCATAACTCGGATCTCGACTCATATCCAACAGCATGAAGTTGGGGATCGCCACCATAACCTCAATCTCGGATCCAACCAGAGCATCCATGATCCTTTTCTCTGCTTCAAACAGCTTCACCTTCCTGAATCCATTCTCTCTCATCATCTCCACCACCTTCTCCGGCGGAAGCTGGTGGCTGGTCATGGTTCCCCAGTTGACTCCTATTCCCAGATTTGAATCAGAATCTGAATCGGAATCAGAACCAGTGACGATTGCCGCCATGAAAGCTGTCGAGAAACAGAGGACTGTTGTAAACATGATCAATCGGCATGGTTTTGACGGATGTGTGATCATTTTTTGCAGGATTTTGGTGCAGGATCGTTGGATTATGTCTTGGATTGAAGGAGTAATCCGAGATGAAGAAATTGGAGGGAGATTTAGGATTTGGAGGGGCTGAAAGAGGAAAATAGTAAAAAAAGATTCGGTCTCTTTGAATCTGTTATTCAGTTATGTAACGGGAAATGCCATGCAATTCCGTGTGCTGTCAATCTCCATGAGGATAATTGTCTTTCGTTTATCTTTTTATTTTTTTACTTTTTCGTCACCAAAATGAATTTCTTTATCATATAAAATGCAAAGGGAAATAACACTTTTGGAAGGATGATGATTTCTATCTAACAAAGTTTATCATACATAATAAAATATATGTGTTTAACAATATTATCCTTAAATATGTGGATGAGAAAAATATATTGTAAGGGTAAAAAAATCATAATTGTTGTGCATGACCGAGTCTTGTTGTGTGCCAAATCTCCGCTTTTGGATATGTCTTGTGTATTAAGTTTATTATTATCCTTTTTCATCCACTATCAATAGGGGATATGATATATGCTTCTAATAGTACATATTTTATGTGTTTCTAATTCACAAACACTTCAAATAGGTACAACCAAAGAAAAATGAAAAAAGCAATGACGAAGCTATCATCATCCAGATACATCAAGAATCTGGGAGATTAATGCCATGTTTTACCAACTCGAGACAATGGGGAGACGGTTTAGACTTAAACATACTCTTCAACAAGGAACTAACCGTACAAAGCCCATTCGAACTTTGTAGGTGGCTTCTAACCCTACAAATCGTTTATTTAAGTTCAATTTTAATCCTCGAAGCAACAACAAGAGGCTTTCGAGCTTTGAGAACACTGCGACCATGTCGATCACCAAATCCATGCAAGACCCTAAACTCTATTTACCAAAACCCATATATCACGAGCTTAAAATTGTGTATAAACCTCAAGACTATAAAGCCGAGGAAACGAAGATTTTAAAAGGAAGATCATAAGTTAGCCATGGTTCATGCCAAAGTGAAGTATTCTATTGATTATTTGTATTGTGGATCACTAAGACTATCCACATCCATCACACCCCTCACACAACCACATCAGCGCCACATCAGTTTCCCACCATTTTCTCATCACATCACACAAACCCCTGCATCCATCACACCATTCACAAATGAATTTAAAAAATAAAAAAAAGAAACAAGAAAACTTCCTCTCTCTCTCACACTCGTGACCCGGCTCACATATGTGAGCGTGAGTGGCCGGTCACATATGGGGGCGATAGTGTTCCCACCGTGAAGAGCTCTCACGAACACCCCTTCACGAGCCGATGCGCATGGTCTAAGTTACCAACTAAATTACGAGGAGGAACTTATTTAATAGCAGAAAATAGTGTGGTTGAGATCTTTTCCGTCATCAACTCATCATCAATTTCTATCATGATATATTCAACAATATTTTCCAAGTGTAGTGACCCACTATCGGTATACATTTATAATACACATCTTTATATAAAAAAGTAAAAAAATATAATAAAAATTAATACACTCGATCAATCCTATGTTTCTTTCTTTTGCAGGCAACGTATTGCCTGAGCTTTCAGTTGCCTGAAGAAGCATGCATCACTGAAGAAATCACCAAACATGACTCCAGGTTTTCTTCATAGATAATGTACACATCAAAAGATTATTCTTTTTCCTTTCTTTTTGTTGATGACAACACATTGAACAAGAAAATACCATGTTATCGTGTTTCTTGACTTCGATGTTGCAACTTTTTACATCATTATCTTGATATTGATCAATAACAATCACCATCAATCGCTTAGCCTAAAGGCAACCGTCCCACCCTGCTCCAAGGTGCTTATCTCTCCCTTAAATTTACATGTATTTCAGGATATACGTTACGAATAAACTATTTCCTGTTCTCTTTTTCGATCGGACAAAAGGTCTAATCTTTAAATCCTGACCTGATTATGGAAGATCGTAAACAAGAAAAAGAACAATTAGAACCCCACCATTTGAAAGATGCAATCATGATCTTTATAGACAAAGCATATCTTCTTAACTGGAATTGCATCATATGGTGATAGTATAGTATATACGTATGTATAACTTTAAGCTTTTTGTTCAAGTGGGTACAAAAACAAAGACCTAAGTTTGATTGGAGACAACATAAAACTGAAAAAAAGTAGGAAAAAAAAGTAAATGAGAGGACTGCATTGAAAATATTACACGTAGATTCAGGCTGGAAAGTTTCATTAAAACATGTTCAAGGGGGGTAATCTTTTCTTTTTCTTTATTTTTTCCTGCCCTCTTGTCAAAAAGACGCAGTTAACCTTTTATTTTTTTAATCTTTTTTGTTGGCTCTTTATCTTCATTTCATAACTTTGTTATGTTGACTCTATTTGGTTGTTTATTTTAATGGAAAGGGACTACATGTTGGTCGTGGATGAACCCTATCTTATAAAATCTTCATCCGTTGAAGTCAAGGGGGTGTTATTAATATTGTTTATCTATTTTTTCAAATTTTTTTTTTTTTTAGATTTTTGATGTTCAATTTTGTGATTTGATTGCTTGGGCATTGGAAAACTATCTTTCTAGAACTTGTTCATTCAACCATTCTCGTATATTTTTCTCAATCTTTAACTTTTAATCCAAACGCACCAATAGAGATTAGGAGTGGTAAATGGGTAGTTGGATAGTGATTATGTGAATCTGAGTGATTAGAATAAGATAATTTTACTGTTATATGAATAAGTATTTTTAGTGCCACTTATCACTTTCTTTTAGCCTAAAATGTTACTTTCCCGTCCAACTAATCAAAGTGAGAGTTTACTGATTTTTTTGTTTTTTTGCATAATAATATATTTCCGGTAAACATTATATTATGTTACTATGCTAAAGAATTTTTAGATATTATATGTATTTTTATGTTTTTAACTATTTTATGAATAAAAAATATATTTATGAAAATTAAATCACATATGCACAATAACTCTTCAATTTGTTTGTAAAGACCCAAAAATTATGATATTATATGTTTATTCCATAATAAAACTTGTCACTTTTCTGTTAGCATTAATTTCCATTTCCCTGTCCAAAACATCGAAAAGGGACAAGTATCATTAATGAAACACACTGATTTTCTTTACTTTATTTAAACACTTTTCTACTTCGATGTAATCTTAATATAATATATAATTTTCCATTTCTAAACACATCATTGATATACTATATATAATATACATATGATTACTTAAACTGTCCATGTAAAACATGGGTTTCTAGTCTAGTCTAAGGTAATAAAAGAAAGACAAGCAAAATAATGTTTGGTTGTACTTTTGTTGTTTAGAGTTGTAATAGTCAGTTAGCTGTTTTAAGTTTTTTGCAAATTTTTTATCATTCCAGAGATTAATAAATAGAATGACTAAAAGACACTCTAGTGAAAAAAAGGAGACTCCCCATATGGAAGTAAAAAGTCCCTTAAATTTGGTTATGACAAGGGGTAATTACATAAAATTCATTTTACCATTTAACAATTAGCTTTGTTGCAGCTAGTATAATGAAACTAATTATCTAAAATTGGTTATATGACCCTAGATTACTAAATTTCAAAAAGCAAATTTGAACTCCCCCAAAGACACCAACGGAAACATTTGTCAAGATACAACTACAATGCATAGAGTACCCCCCATTGAAACCTCTTAATCTCTAATTACTAGTGTTTCAAGTATAATCTTATGGAAAAAGGCAAATATTTTAGAAGATTTTATGTTGGATTTTACCTTGTTTGGAGCAACATCTCTAACCCGATGAAATACTGGCTCGTGTATCTTAGCATTCAGGAGTGTTTCTGCCTCCTGCATAAAACATAATTACAACTCTTTTTAATCCCTTTTACTTTAATTATTCAACATTTATGTTGTTTTACATTTGGGGGTGGGGGTCCAGATGCTGGTTAAGTGCTTACTGAAACCACTGAATCTTGAGACTCATTTGATCGGATGAAACAGTAGCAATGTATCCATGGTAGAGACCCTTTCCAATATTTCCTCTGTATAAGGCCTTTAAATACATCTGATATGAATAAAAATAGATATTTCAATAAATTCATTATCATTCATGTTACTAAAAAGATTTAAAGCGTGCAAAATGCTAAAGTACATATAACATATAAGAGAACAAGGCTCAACACCATATCTAGTATTTACCAAGAAACTGTAGAGCAGAAGCAGGCAGATTAATTATCACGTGATCAATATGTTCCCAGGACTTGTCAGTGAATGGAACAGATGTTTTTATTCTTTTATTTTTGCTTCCTTTTGTCTTGACAGCCACATGAGCATCGCCACATTTTGAAATTCCATTTTCTGTCTCAAAGTTTAAAGATGCATAAATGTAGTTAATGAGCATGTCATAATCAACACCCAATAAAAATATATTTAATATTTAACCCATACGATTACAATTTCATATGTCCCATGATAATTACAATAGCATATTTCTTTCATTGGATTTGAAGGTAAGGATTAGCTATATGCTTATTGCTGTTAATGCTAATTCTGCATGCTACCATTGATTTTAGTAAACATTTCCTTAATTTTACCGTATAAGGCCCTAAGACTGTCGACCAATAGTCAAAAAAGAAAAAATAATTATAAAACTATGAAGTCAAATATTTGACTTTTCATAGGGAGGCACAACTATTGGCTCAAAATTGTAATACACAAGTACACAACCGAAATCAAAGTAACTGTAAAGCACATTTTATTGGAAATCTACTCATCTAAAGTTTACTGAACACGTCATACCTTCAATATAGTTTTCAAAGTATTTTTCAGTGGCGGCCACATTTAATTCCTTGTTCATACATGAGATATTATCAACCACTTTAGCTCATATAACCTTTCTGGGAATTTCTACCAGCCAACATGATGCATGAATATCAAATTTAAAAACTTTTTTAGTTCAAATCAATTAAAGAAGAGACAGACTTGGCTCAAAATTCATGGCATCGACATAGTAACACATGATTTTGGTTAACAGTTGCAACTTAAATATAAAATAACATAAATGTTGAGAAACAATACCGGAATTCCTTTCTTCGGAGTTTGCAATAGTACTTTGAATACTTTCTTGAATATCGCATTTCACAGATGAAATCAAAGCTGGATCATCTTGTTTATTGTCGCCAATGGGCACTGCCATCAATTGAGACATGAAGATTCTTGCATCCAAGTTATAAGCACGGATATTGTTGTCAACCTTATTAATATCAGCATTAATCTTCAAATAGCGAACACTATCTGGGTTTAGATCATTGGCATACACAAAGCATCCTTTTTGGGCAGCTGGAATAGCAAAAGGACCAATCCCTGCAAACATGTCACATATGATCTCTCCTTGGTTAAACTTGTTGACCAGCCTTATGTGTTCATGCTCCAGTCTTGAGTTCCAGTATACCAACCCGTAATCCAGCTTGAAGGTTGCACCATATTGTTTCACCTCTGTAGCCATGTCAGGTTTCCCCGCCAGTATTTCAAATTTTGGTACGAAACTCGTTTGCTATGGAACCAACTTTATTGACAACTGTCTGGATTCTGGGATGATTTTTCTACAAGTAAAAGTTGAAAACGATTGAAGGTAAAAGAATATGAATGGCCATTTGGAGACATTCACTTATGAATGAGTTAATTCAGGTTATGTTTTATCTCTAATGCATAAAACCTACTAACTTAGTAAATTATCTTATCAGAAAACTAGATTATTATCCTATTATGTTATACTCATAATCATATTTTGACAAACACTTGTTATTTACAAAATTTTGGAACAAAAAGTGCTTTGAGTCAACCCAACCCGAACCACTTGACAAGTTACTCAACCCGCCCATTTTGCTAGCTTGAGGAAGAAACTAATAACAGAATATCTTCATTTCATGTGCACCGTATTACAACACTATTATCACCCCCCCCCCCCCCCCCCTCTCTCTCTCTCCCTTCAGCAAATAGAAGTATGACACATACATCATATATCACTTTTGCAATGACATCCTTGTACGGAAGGAGTTCGTCAGGTATATTCAGATGAGCAATGTGACCTGAAAAAAAGAATTTGATGTCAATTTATCCATTAACGAAAACCGTGTATAGGTTCCCACACGTACCAAGAATTCTGCACTGAAACTTTACTAAAAGATCAAAACATTGGAAAAAGAATCCCATGTTGTCAAAAACCCCTCTATGCAATCTTGAGTCCCATTGAAAATAAAGCTAATTAGAAAATCCAGATCTCTTTAACACATACAAAATACTTAACTATTGTTTCAAAAGATGAAGGGGCCTCAAGTCCAGGTGGTAGAACCTGCTTCAGCACATGGTCTGAAATAAAAAAAAACAGTCACTTAATATACATCCAATTATATAGAACTTTTCTGTAAGAAACTGAAAAGCAAGTAACTAGCCCAAAAAAAACTAGAAACAGCATCGCGCATCAGAGCCTACAATGTGTTTGGCATCTTCCATACAGTCGAGTTTGAATTAAATGTATCAAATTCACCTGCACCCCAGTAGGAATATCCGAGCGTTAATGAGTACGGAACCGTTTCAATCGCGCATAGTTTCTTTAATTCATTAAGATTTTGGACAGGAAGTTCTGAAAGTTCTGCTCCACGAAATGACAATTGTAATGTTAGTGTTCAAATAACAAGAAAGAGACTAATTAAGCAATTAAACTCGTAAATAATGAGAACAGAAAAGTTTAAAGATATGATCATTCACTAATGAGATGCAGATCATTAACACAATTACAAAGGGCACATTCCATATGATTAGAATGAAAGCACTATCGTATATGTATGTAAACATGTGCCATATACCAACACATTGTCTCTTATAAGGAGGATTAGAGAAGTATGACATGCCTGAGAATCATTTCGTTACCTTGACTATTAAATCTACTCCCCAAAATGTATACCTATATACGACTGAATTAAAAAAGGTGGTGGGAATATCATTGATAAACATATAAATCTCTCTCACACCAAGGAGAACCAACATGCATACACAGAACAGAGTGAGCAAAAAACTGAATAGTATAGAAGCATTCCATGAATGGGGTAATCATGACTTAATGAGGAGCAAGTGGACCTAAAACGAATAAATGGGAGTTAATGTATATTTTAAAAAAGCAATTTCAAATCCGAAGGGACTCTCACAAAGGCTTAACAAATTATTCAATGATAACTATAAAGCACAGAGACCAGCTTATTTGCTTCTTTAGAAAAAAGTTGCGCCAATATAGGAGTTTAAGGATTATTTCCAAAAATCAAATGGACATCCAGACAAATTATAAACAACAAAGACAAGAAGGCTGAACAAAAAATGGTTCTTACCAGGCTTATGTATCTTTTCTGATAATATAACATAACGAGTTTTTTCACTAGTTGGGTCTTCAGTGATTGGCTTGATTCGCGGTTTGTCAAGCATGTGACTACAAGTAAAACAAAAGAAGTTTGAGTGTCTCATGTCAAAGTCTACAATAATACCAGAAACCAAGATCAATGTTTAACACATTATGGGAATTGACAATGCCTTTTAACCAACCACATGACAAGCTAAAAGCTTCTACAATATCTATAAGAGATCTTCAGGAGACACTTTTGACACTAAGCCAGTGAACTTTCAGAAAAAAAGGATCTCATTTGTTTGGGACAATTGTCAATTGAACATTAAACAATGAAGCAAATGTTCAATATTGTTTGTGAAATAAATAAGCGACACGTGGAGGACAAAAGAATTTGGTATAACTTGATATTAAGCAATTGAACAAAGCATTTGAACATATGCATGCTCAAACCAAGAAAGACGTATAACTTGATATTTAGCAATTGAACAAAGCATCATACCCATTAAGTAATTTAGTTGCAACCTTGCATAATTCTCGAGGGATTCGAAGTGCCCACAGCTTCAAATGCACATCAAACTTGCTTTCATCCAACATTGCAGAATCCTTTAAATTACCTAAAAACCACAGCAAAAGTTACTTCTATCAGCAGCAATAAAATAAAATAATCACACCAATTAAAACCATTAAAGAATAATAGCATGATTTATACACGTAACAAGTTGCAGAGCGGGGGATCATTCTTAAAATGGTAACACGACTTAGGTTGCAGGTCAAATTGGGTCAGGTCAAACTTGTCCCTTAATCAAATTATTCCAACTTCCATAAAATTTGGCTTGAGTTGAGAAATTTTACATACTTCGTTCACAAATCACAGCAAATTTGCCAAGTAACTACCCAATATCGACAAAATCAAATCTTAAGTTTCCTAAGATTCTATTAAAATAAATTCAAAATAATAAATTCAAACCCTTAGTCTCTAGATATGTAACAAGTCCAATCAAAATAATAAAAAAATTTGAACCTAAGATTCTATTAACATAAGTACATATAACTTCTTTCAACCAATCAAAGAGAACTATATCAGTATGCTAGCATAACAATTTCACGGACAATATTATAACCCTAACTTCTATTTATATAAGAATTATAACAAACTATCAAATTAGTTATATTTAAGCAAATTTACCATATATCATTTATAAATTTCACAAAATCAATATCAAACTTTGATAGTAATCATTTGCTTCTGCTGCCAAGGGTTTCACAAAATTAAAATCATAACTCTAACTTATTTAAGACTTAATAAGTTGAGATTTGAGAAGTACCTGAATCAAAAAGCCAGAGGCTTTTGATTGCTTCTGCTGCTACTAAAGTAGTGATCTTTGGGGGCTCCTTAATTGCTTATGCTGCTATGGAAGTATCTTTTTGTTTGCTGCGGCACACTCTCAATTCTCAAAGACGCAGACACACGGTAATCGAGCAATCGTTTGTGTGAGGCGTTTCATATCTTTGCTTCTGCTGCCGTGATGTTCAAACAGCCAAATACATTGTGGTAGACAAGATCATAGAACCAAACGGCAATGGCGGACATCATGAAATCAAATGCATATGGGCGGGTTGGTTAAACGAACCCCATACAGTGGGCCTTAATTTGGACCTTATTTTACAGGCCCATGTTGGCGATTTGGCCCTTGCTTTATGGGCGTTGTTGGGTTGTTATTAGCTTTGACATGGGCAAAATCGGTCCTGGACCGGTCCTGGACCACAGCCGGTCCGGTCCGGTCCGGACCTAGTCGGTCCTGAGCCGGTCCGGTCCTCGGCGGACCGGTCTTCGCGTAAGACCATTTCGATAAATTCAGTCTTCGGGCGGTCCTAGACCACTTCCGGACCGGTCCAAGTCCGGACCGGTCCGACTTCGGTCCTGGACCGGTCCGTTTTTCGTTCGGGTATTTTTCCGGTTCGGTTTAGATATTTCCGGGTTTTTTTTAGTTTCGGTTTAAAATTTTCCGGTTTTCGATTCGTTTTTTTGTTTGAAAAAAAAAGTGACTTGTTAATTTAAAAAAAATGCAAGTTATAAACTATAAAATATAAACATATATAATTGCAAGTTAATAAAAACATATAAATAACATTGCGATACAATTACAAAATAAAATTACATATTGTTGAAACTTAATTATTTTTTTAACAAGAAAAGGGAACTCTAGCAATGGAGCTTCGGCATTGCCATCACCCCAAGTTAGAGACCCGAAAAATACATATTGTTCGAAAGAAATAACGTCACAAAATATAAAGAGACAACTACTAAAATGGATAGTCGGAATTGAAATTCCAATAGTTGTAACTATCGTCGGTATATGGCACATGCCCATAATAGGCGACTTCGTTCGAGTGGACGTTGGATGATGAACCCGCGTTCATTCTATTTTGAGTGTCGTCAACGTATTCTTCGCCGGGTTCGGGTTCTTCAGTTTCAGCTTCAGTGTTAGTGTTTGATGTTCCCGATGCGAAGTCCCTGTTGTAATCGTCTTCCATAATCGCTTCCTCCAAATTAGTTAAGCCTTCTTCGAGATCTGCATCGTTTTGACATCTTTCCATAGAATCATAGTAGTCCTTAAGCATCACGGCCATTTGCACCGACTCGGCCTTCAACATACACCGTCGTGCACTTAAAATCCTGCCACTAAGAGAAAAACAACATTCCGAAGCTACGCTACTAGCTTGGACGGTTAGTACGTCCCTAGCCATACGGGCTAGGATCTTAAATTGACCAACGTTTTCTCTTTCTTGCCACCATTTTAATACATCAAATTGTGTAAAATCTTCGGTGCCAATATAACTACTGTAATCAGTTTCTTTATAAATGGAAAGTTCGTCTAAAGACGATTGAACTCGTGTACGTTTTGATTGAGATACATTTTGAAGCCAAGACGATCCAATGCTAAAAGTAGTGTTTGGCCGAGAAGCCGATGCTTGTGAAGTCGAAGACCTCGGGGTGGAAGCAAGTTGTCCCCGTGGTGCACATTCATTATCATAAATCATATATAATTGTTTAACACTATTTTCAAATTTGGATATACTTATCGTAATCTCATCTGGAGATTGACCCAATGCTTCCCCGATTAACGTCGCACCAAGCATTTAGTCTAATTTTTTGAAGTTTATATTAGAATAAACTAAGTTCAAGTAATGTAAACTATATTTAACTAAGGTCATGTATTTAATTCAAGTACTAAACTATATTTAACCAAGTTCATGTATTTAATTCAAGTATTAAACTATAGTTATTGATTCTAAAGTAATACGTTTGACTACCAAGCAAAGAGTGGCCAGGCAGGTCAGTCGGGGGGCAGGATCCTTTCGGTTTAAAACCTTTCGGAAAATCCAACAACCACAAGCCGATCGTGACTATTCTAGACACCACTCTCCGGGTTATATCTACTAGTATTACGATTAGAATGAATAACTAAGTTATGAATAACTAGAACTACATCAAATTGTTTTAGGCTCATGAATTCCTATAATTTCAATTTCATGAATTCCTATATTTTCAATTTCATAAATTCCTATAATTTTAAATTCACAAATATAATAAGTTGTCCACCAATATTTTCAATTTCATAAATTCCTATATTTTCAATTTCATGAATTCCTATAATTTTAAATTCACAAATATAATAAGTATTTAAATAAACTAAACTTAAATATAAAAAAACTAGTATTTAAATAAACTAAACTTAAATATAAAAAAGAATACTTACTAAATGCCGAGCGAGAGAAGAATTAGAGCCGGATAATATTCCTCCACAATGCGTACACTTCGCATATTTTTTGTTATTTTGTTTGAGTTGCACAAAATCCTTCCAAATTTCCGCAACTCGATTTGTTTTTGGAACTTCTTCGTACGGGAGATTTATATTGAAATCACTTCGACCCGCTTTCAAATTGCTAGGTCCTTCACCCGCCATTTTTTATAATCTTGATTCTTGAAGCAAATCAAAAAATTATAAGCAAATCCTTGATTCTTGAAGCAAATTATAAACAAATCATTGAATTGGAAAAATTGCAAATTATAAGCAAATCTTGAGAGAAAGAAGAAAGAATGAGAGAATAAGTGGTTTAGAGAAGGTGTAGGAGAAAAATGGCAACCAAATGGGGGGTATTTATAGGAAGAATTGAAAAAAAAAAAAAAAAAAAAAAAAAAAAAATCGGAAACTAGCCGTTGGGGACCGGTTCGGACCGGCTCGGACCGGTTTGGACCGGTTCTGGACCGGTTTGGACCGGTTTGGACCGAAAAAAGAGCCGTTGCATTTTGAACTTCGACCGTTGGGCATTGGACCGGTCTTGGACCGGTTCGGACCGAGTTTGGACCGGTTCGGTCTTGGACCGGTCCTGGACCGTTTTGGACCGGTTCGGATCTTGGACCGGTTCTGGACCGGTTCGGACCGCTTACGTCATTTTCGGTCTCGGTCCGGTCTTGGACCGGTTCGGTTCGGGCGGTCTTTCTTGGACCGGTCCGGTCGGTCCTCAGGGCCCATGTCCTTTCATGTCTCTACTTTTGTTTCTATAATATATGTGAATATTTGATATACTTATATAGTTATATACTTCTATTTATCATTTTATCCTCCTTTTACTCTAAATCAGGAAGAGTGTTAGTTAAGAAAGAATATAAGACATTATAATTAGTAGATTTAACATGTTATTATTTAGTGGATAGTATGATGAAATATGATTATGATAAGATTAGTAGGATGAAATAAAGTTTTCAAAATTTATATAAATTTTAAAAAATATACGGAAAATGATTATCACATAAATATCGTCTCTGATTTCACACTCCACAACTTTTTTCTTACTAAGAAAAAAGTTTAAAAAAAGTATAATAAAGTTTTTATTTTCTAAGCATTACATATTTTATTTAGTATTGACATCATAAATAATTTTGTTCTTAAATAACTACATAGATTCTTGAAAATATTAATTTAAACTACACCATTAGTTCTTAGGTTTATGCTAATTTCACATTTAGTTTTTTAAAATTAGAAATTCCATTGTTAGTCATTTACACGAAAACTTGTTGTATGAATGAACCTTTGATTCATGGGCAATTAACTTCAATGATTTCTCTTAGTCAACCTTTATGCTTTGGAGGATGTTGATCACTCATCAATTGTAAGATCATCATTAACCCACCCATGCATCAAAAATTATATGTTCAAAATTTCAGATGAACAATAATTACAAAGTTGTAAACTCTAAAACCCTAGTTGCAATTCGCAAGTAAAGTCGCCATATTAGTATGTGTGTGTGTGTGTTTACGAAAGATATAGGCTAGGCGTATTTTCTAATTTGGTTCGGTTTGACTCTATATTTGTCATATCCGTATCTATGTGTGTTCGTGGTTCGTTTTGCTTTATGGGTATGTTAGACATAACTAACTTACTGCAAAAAAATGTAAAAGAGCTAGAATTGAAGATTTCATTTAGAGTTGAAAACTAAAGTTTTATTTGTAGCTTAAAAAATATAAATGATATAATAGTACACAAAAAAATAATACTTTGAAGAAGATATAGAATATAACTTTTAAGAGTTTATTTTATTAATAAAACTAAAGATTAAACTCCTATAAAAAAATAAAGCTAGTGGAACTTATTTTTAAAAAACTAAAAGCTCCATATCTTAAAAACTCTAGTTTCATGTCTATTTATGAAGGTTTGTTTTTATATATGAGTGTTTTGATTTGGTTTATGATAGATTTGTGGTAGTTCAATTGTAGTGGCAGTGGAGGTTGGTTGTGATGGTGGAGGGTGGTGGCAAATGGATTTGTAAAAGGTGCTTAGGTAACTAATAACGACATCTAGTAATTAGAAGAAAACAAATTGAACCAATGAAAATAATATGACAAAAAATAAAATAAAATCGTAAACAAACAAAATTTTGACGTGTAATATATATTTGAATATATTGTTAAAAGCAGGCAAAGACAAGTTGGTATAGACAAATCATGGTTTGATTCAAAACACAATTCAAATGCGATGGCTGATTATGGTGGCAGACATAATCGATATCACATAAACGACACACTGTCACACTCAATGTTTGGAAGAATCGGAAGAACCGTATGACGGTTTACATCATGATCGAAAAAATTTGTATCATATTATAGGTCTGGTTGTTTTTCTTTCTTGTTAAATCTCATTTGGATAACATGTTTGTAAATATAAATGGTATTATTGTTTGTTTTGTGTGTTAAATGAACTGTTTAGGTAAAAGGAAAAATAGAGGGGCACATCCTAGTGAGAAATTTTCGAGAACTATAATGGGTTCGGAAATTCCTCCCAAAATTTTCCAATGCATTTTTTAGGAAGTAACTTGTATGATGAATTAGCAAGAAATTCCCAAGATATTTTTTAGAGCTACAATTCCCTTATAACGCCATGTTTTCATAATAAAACTTTAAGGAAACTATTCGTAAATAAATGAACTTTATTGCAACCAAAACTCCAGTATAGAAATAATAGTGGAAGCATGTGCTGAAAATCTTTATAAACATTTAATATTAAATTTTAAAATCCGGAGAAATACTGACACTAAATAATCTTCAAGTATGTAAAAATTGTTAGAATTATTTGATGAGCTATGAAGCCCAATAAGCAACTCAAAATAAATACTTGTGAAAAATATTTCACAATCTGATTAAATTCACTCTTTCAATATATTTTGTAACTCATTATCACTTTTGTATAACAAAGATTTCTGTAATTATATCCGGTCGATAACCATATCTGTAGTCATGTCTAGTTTGTAACTAACTCTATATAATAATGGTATCTATATCTATAGGATTGTATTTATATTATGGTTGTATCCATAATTCAGCTGTTTGTAATGATAATTGTGTTCGCACGTTGTATCCCAACTACTGTCAATGTAGTTGTATTCTCACGTTATAATTGTATATATATCTCAACTTTCTAACCATAGTTGTATTAACACATTGTAGACATATCCGTATCACATTTGTATTTGTATAACCATCGTATATGTATAACATTTGTGTTTGTATAACATACCGTTGTGTCCGTTGTATTTGAAATATTGTATTGTATAGTACTAATATATGTATACATGTAATTATATTAACATAATTACTACACTTATAATTCACATCTTTGTATTGTGGTTGTAACCATAACACTTGTATTTGAACGACCGTTCTGGTGTACATAAAAGTACTATATTCGTATAGTCATACTTGCATAATCATAATACGTATATTTGTACCACTAGCATGGTATTTACGTAGGTACCGTATTTGTACATGTAATACTATGGATATTTTTTTATCCATATAACCATAAACATATATGTATGAGTATCGTATAATTTTTTATGTATATCGCTTTAACTGTTTCATATCAGTGATTATTAAACTCATAAATCACTACTTACGAGTACTAGATTGAGGTGTCCACCTGTGGTCCCGTAAAATTGTAACTATATTTCACTGGTGTCCTTTATCCATATTACATCCTATAAATATAACCCAAGTATCAATACCAGAAAATAAACAAAACATCTTGCTGGAGTGACAGACGTGTAATGTCCGAAGAACACAGACAAACACAAGTTTTGTTGTACAATTAAAACTCCACCTATACACTTTCAATTCTGTTTCTAAGTTCTTTTTTCACATTTCTAAGGTCTTTGGGACTTTTTTAACAGTTTATAAATATTTATACTTTGAACCCATATCATTAAAATCAAGATTAATCTCTACAATCTTATTTGACTCATTCTATTAGGTTTAGACCCAAATCTATATAACTTTCATGTAGAATCACCTATTTGTATATATATAATCTTTGGAGGTTATAAGTTTCAATAGGAAACTTCATAACATCACTTATACACAAGAATAGAATCAGTATTTAATTCAAAAATCCTATTTGGGTTTTTCTATAACACAAGTAATGATATTAACACTTACATGATGATGATGACTAATTTTTTATTAATAATCTTAAACATAAGCTTGATTTTCTTCCATAAAGTTTGTATGTGTGGGTGTGTTCGTAAGAACAAAAGAAAGGAGAACAAGAATGAAGATAATGATGGTTGTAAAAGTGAAGAAACAAAAGGGAGAGAAGTTGGCTGACTTAAAAGTTGGTGACTCAATTAGTGGGCATCATGTTCCTTTATCCGACTTACAACTCATTTGTACGATATTTATAAATTATAACGAGGATATATTTGGAATCATTATCTTAAACCGCTTAATAATTTATAACTTTTACTCATTTTCATAAACTTTTATCCAACACCTCATTTTAATAACTTTTATAAATTTAGAGTGTTACATTATAAATCCTTCGGAAATTGATTTTTTATTTTGAAACTCAAACTATCATACATATAGACATCTATATAAATACAAGTATTTAAGGTTACCACAATGCGATTATGGTCTTTAGAAAGGACTAGGAAAGTTTCGAGGGTGAGAATGTACTTTTTATATATTTATCGGTTTACAACACATATTATCAAACATACAGGCATACATATATAGAGAATAGTTTAAACGAAAACTAGTTTTCTTTTGAAAACAAATCATGGCAATAAAACCGTGGCTAATAATTGTATTAGCTCATTAATGATGGATATTTCCGTAAAATTAAGTCTCACTTGTTATGGGTTGTTCATATGGACATATTTCGCAGTTAGTTAAATATATAAATGACCAAAATACCCATATTAGTGATGTTATATATAGTTTTCGCAGTTCTAGCACAAAGCAGTTGTTTAAAATTTTCCATATATGTAATATATGTATCTAAGACTATCGTTTTTCATAAATGGATACATTCAAAGTAATGTACATATATGAATATGTGCTTACCTATAATCAACATGTTCGTGATTTTTACGTGTTATCCTGATGTATATAATATATAGGTGTGCTAATATGACCCTTTGTGATTTATATGTCATGTCATTGTGTCACAATGACATGCATGTGGTACATCCACAGGTACAAGACTCTATATACCAAATTACCAATTGTATGCTTACTAATGTAGAATTATATAGTCGCAGGTGAATACACTACAATAAAACTTGTTTGATAGGACACATATTTATCGTTCTAAGAGGTGACTTTACAAGACTTTTAATTTAATAGGACCAAAGGTATATATTTTTCATACAAAGAACCAGGGTTTGTCATGGTCGACCAGACACGCCAGTACTCTCCTTGGGTACGCCCGTGCCTTTCAATATCCAGTAAAAAGTTCGCTCACCGTTCTTGCTGGTTCCGACCAAAATCACCAAAACTCAACTTTCCAGTACAAGAAACACTATTAAGTTTCTTCCAAACACTTTCCAATATCAACTAACATCCAATAACACTACAAGACATCAAATTAACACATGTTTGATCCTTTCAATGATCAGTTACATTGAATTACTCATTCTTGACCCAAAACACTAAAAATCAGCATACAAATGCATAAACCAACACCTAAACAGTTACTTGACTCACTTATGACAACAAAACAGCAACAAGAACTTGATTTAATCATCCCCAAGATGATTGAAATTTGTCTAAACACCAAGACATCAAGAAGAGGTGATAAACTCTACTAATTGCTATAAAATTGAACAAGATTCATACCTCTAGCAGAATTATGATGTTAGTTTCTCAATTAGCTTTCAATTGATGATTTTCTTGAGTCCTTCTATCCCCTTGCTTTCTCTCGTAGGTTCCAGGTGAACCATATTCACAGCATATACATATCCCCAAGTTTGACTTGGTAAGTCAAAGATATCAATAAAGTTTCAAGATTAGCAACCTACACCCCTCATATTTGCTCATATTTACATAAATTGCACCACTAACTTTTTTTATTACATTTTAGTATTTAGCCAATATAATTATATCCTCAACTCTTAACCTCTCTCATTTAATTAATTAAATAGGAAATTCAGAGTCTATAATAATAAAATACAATTCACATATTCGAGGCGTTACAATTAAATTAGATGTTTTATGATGTCCCAATATTGTTTACCTACAAGTTTACTTTTATGATATGTAAATGCGTCCTAAAAATGCTTTATAGGACCAATCGTTTGTTGTATGAATACTTAATTATCTTAGTACCAAAAAGAGGTTCATAATACAAAGGTGTCATAATTAATAAATTTGTTAGGACCAAACTTCGGTGTCCTAATATGAATTGTCAATATACTTAAATAGTATATTCATCCTATAAATATGTTGCAATAGATTACAAGCATCAAAAGACATATTTTAAAAAAAAAACATATAAGCATCCTAAAACATTTTCTCACCGCTATGTATGTAAGATGTCATAAATGTCTTAAGAACAGTTTTCAATCATATTCATTCTAGCCACGTGTGTATGGTACATTTTATTAATTTAACATTACATACACCTATAAGTACACATATATACAGAGTACCCAAACAAAACGGATATTTCTATGAGCTTCAATGCAAATCTTTCTCATGGGTAGTGAACAAAGGGTTGAGAAAAAGGTAAACATGGCAACGGTAGTTAACAAGTCAAGTGGTGAGTAAAGGCGCAAAAGATTAAGAAGAGACAAGAGAGTGCATCTGGTTAGCGTGAATCTTGCCAGAGAGATGTAGGAGGTGTAAGAGCACTGGGTGGGTGTATCATCATCATGCCATCAACATGCTGATTTGGACTTGGGTACCGATGGGCAAACCACTCCAAAGAGGTGGTACCGAGAAAAGAAAAAAGTATCGGCATTCGAATGTGAATGGAGATCAGAGAGGAGAGAGAGAGGAGAAATTTTAAAAAAATATCTTCGAGGTATGTAAGGCATGTGAAACGTGATAGTACTCTCTACTCAGATTTAAGCATGATTGAACCACGTAATAAGTTATTTTGATATGCCGCTAATGTGACATTGAAGCATGAAATTACTCGTACATAACACCCATGCTCTAAGCTTCATAAAATTGCAAAAGATACCAGAAGTGAGAGCTTATGGAATTTGCCAATTACATATAAAATCGATATCTTTTGTTTGTAAAGTGTACTTTTAGTAAAAAAAGTTTTGCCTTTCAACCCCCAAAAAAACGAGAATATTTATAGTAAACAAGCTTATACTTATTCCAACTTATTTTACACTCTTTAAAATACACAAAATAAACTACTTTACTTGAGCCGATATACTTGTAATTTGTAGATACCTGCTAATTAATGTTGCAATATTAACATAATGATGATAATTACGATAAAACACATAATATAATTATATCCAATGATTGCCACAATAAACATTTAAGCTCGCGTATCACTAGCCTCGATCGAGAGGTGTTCATATAAAACCGAAATTAGTGACAATTTTTATGGGATTATACGTCAGCTCTGATCTTCAAAATTACGGAGTAACAGTTAATTAATTGCATACTACAATTAACAAATTATCGGGCGTTCGATCGATCTCCAGTTCGTTGTTCATAGAGTCTTCTTCAAAATTTTATATACAGTAACAACTACAGTTTCTTACAGATGGTTTTAAAATCAATATTGACTTACAGTGCCGCCATAGACAACCTCGGGACAAACCTCATATATACTATTTCAAAATTTGATCAAACATACTTCTGTGGTTCGCGAGATAAACACCTGGCTCTGATACTAATCGCTCTTGTCATTCCAACACATAAGCATTGTTACGCATCGCCGGAGTATGTAAAACCTAGTCTTCTGATGCTTCGCCACCGCGGAACAACGCCGTTGGCGAGTGGATTTCAGTCCGAGTTGCTGCCGGAACTCCGAGGATGATCTGATCAGGTACGAATAAGTGTTCATTCTGGTTAATTTTTCTGGTGACCTGCCGGCCGGCGATATCGAGGAAGGATGGGAGTAGTTGGTAGCAGTAGAATAATTCGAGTTAAATGGTGTGTACTCGGACTGCTTGTTTATTAGGGGTAAAATCTTTTGTCACACTGTCGTTTTAAATTTATAAAAATGATATTACAAAGCAGATACTACACACGACTCAGGCAAATGACCTGATCAATAGTAGTATAGACTAGGTAAGACCGGATATCGTTCCACCAGGACAGGAAACTACCAATAATAAAGTATAATTGTTGTTTGATCAGCAGAAAATTAGAGAATTGATTATTTAAAAATAAACTAACTAAAATACCAATTATAAAAAAACAGATGGATCAAGCAGGGAGATAATAAGCAGAAAAGGAGATGCTCACTCGAATCTTAAATCAACCAAAATAGTAATGGATAGTACATATGCTTTTATAACAATGATTAAATGGATTTCTTTAAACATGTCGAAATAACCAAATCAACATATAAAGAGTTATGAATGAAGATGATACAACCCGTATTCCTACAAATCATAAGTTTATAAAGACTCGAGATTCAAAAACCTTTGCAACCCGAAATCTTTACTTACAAAATGGTTTATTTGAACGCGCCAAGTTTCATGAGCATAACCTCTCAAACCGCTTGGAAATACAAAAAGATGCATAAATAAAGATTTCAAACCATCCCCCATTAACCTAATGTGAAGCCCCAAAATTGCATACCAAGCATGACCAAATAAAAAACCACCAAACCTAGCATGAATTTGACAAGATCAAAACTTGTTTGAATATATGGAATTTCAAAGATAGATTGAACAATAATGTAGACAAACCTATCATACATTACTAGACAACCCACACGGACCGAAATTATTAATAAACATATCTGATCATACCTTCATTGGATCGTCATCATTAATAAACATCTAGAAATTCATATAATCAAAGCATAAAAACATACATTTAACCAAGAACTACATTGGTATCATTTTGATTCAAGTGAGCAAATGAGTTTAGAATTCCATTATAACAATATCAATCATACAAACCAATGATTTCATACCTAACATTATGGAAATTAGTTTAGAGATTACCCATAATGAAGAACAATAACAATGGTGATGAAGAAAATGAAAATGGAAATTCAACAAGCTTGAAAGATCTTCTCCTATGCTTCTCCCATACTCCAAGGGTTTCCCCAAGGAGTTTAGAACCAAAAACTAAAAAACTAATATATACAAAGTGGTATTTGGGTGTTTAAGGGGCGTCTAGGGTCTGATTTTTATGCCTCTCTGGTCTCTCTTTTCGAATGAGGTTAGGCTGCTATTTATAGAGGTGCAGGGCGGTCTTCACGGCCGTGAAGAACATTCACGGGCCGTGAAGAACATTCACGGGCCGTGAAGAGATAGGCTTCACGACAGTATACGGGCCGTGAAGGGTGTCGTGAAGTGCTGAGGAAGCAACTTGATCAAGTGGCCATGTGCAGCTTCTCACGACCTTCTCGCGGGCCGTGAGAGGTCGTGAAGGTCTTTGGCATCCTGGCCCGTAAGGTTATTATACGGCTCGTGGATAACTTTTGACCTTCACGGACCGTAAGGGGTCGTGAAGGGCCGTGAAGATTTATGTTCTTTTATTTTTCAACTTCTTTTGCTGGAAATCAACCGGGAACCGTATGTTTGTTGCTGAAATGCCAATAAATGTCTGCATGGTGAATAATAAGTGATTTAGATGCTAATTTAAGGATTATCACCGCAAATCTAGGCATTACGCAGGGAAATATGCGTACGAAATATGTATAATTTAGAGTATATCATTAAAAAAACAAAGGGTTCACAGTTTAGCACGCTACTGGCGTGGTGGGTCTATTTATAAAGGTCGTTAATGGTCCTCCCACTTTATTTGACTTTTATGATTATCTTTTATTTTGACTCAGTTTTTTTTTCTAAATAAGTGTTAATTATGGTCTAACATGTTCTTGCGGGACACGCGATAGACTTCATAATATCATTCTACTTAACTTTAAACAATTATACATTGGAAGGTTTAAGTGTTACTTGTAATTAAGGTTGTTTGTTTTCATGATCTAGTCGAATTATTATATATTAGATGGGATACACAAAATATGTCATGCTACCGGCATAATGTTCTATGCTTCTTGCTATCGTGATATGATTATTTACATTAAATGTACATATACATATGTAATCTCTTGTTAGATAAGATAAACGATTTAAAAGAGATCCCAAAGTCATAAAGAACTTAGGATCAAGTACAAATGTATTTTCAGTAATCTTCTGGTACCATGACATTTTGATACGTGACCTTTGGTTAACGTTTCAAGATTACTCAAATCACTCATATAATATAACCTTAACATCAATTACATTTTCGATAAAAAAAAAGTATGTCAACAAATCGCATAACGTTAGTGTACTAAATTTAAAAAATCAAACATGTTTAAAGTTTTAACATGCTAGCATGTTGCAAGTATTTTGTATTGTATAAGTACTTTTAATTTTATTTTTAATATATACATCAATTTATTTTATATAGTTGAAAACGTCGCCTAGCCTACATTTCTTCTAGAAGCTTTGCCGGAAACAAAAGTAGTTTGCTAGCTGATGTATGTATTGGTGTGTTGAGCCATCTTTCAATTATTCTTAAGTTTAATTATTTGAGATGTATCATCAAACAAACATTAGAAGCTTTTTTTTTTCAATACAGTTTCTATTCCTTTATAGGGAGGTCTTAATATATCTTAATTTAATTTAATAAAATATTTTAAGATACGAAGACTATTTATTTTTTCATTAGAATTAGAAAACTTATTAAGACCTTTTAAATAATCCGATATTTAATTACTTTTTATTACTGTTTAACACAGAATTAATGTTTTTTCATTATTCTTATTACCATTAATTTTATTTATCTTATTAAATTAAGCGTCGAAATATATAATAAATTTAATATAGATTAGTATTTATTTAGAAGATTGTGACATATATAATCGAAGTCGTTAGTTAACATAATATGAGAACATATTAGTGGATTTTTCAAGAAATTCTTTGCGTCAAAGGTTCTGGAATTTATAAAAACAACGACGCTCGCTTGTTGTTTCCCCTAATTAAAAAGGGAGCTGATATATCCACGGAGTATTTTTATCCATCCACTGAAAAGAGGGTGGTTTGACCTTTATACCCTTTATATTTTTACATGAATACAACTGTAGCTCCAGCCTCCGGCAAGACGACAACCTCGCCGGTTCAACCAGCAACCACTGCCGTCTTCGCTCATCCAACCATCAAAGCCTCCTACGCACCAACCATCGCCGCCTCTTTTGACGACCACCGGCCACCGCCTTCAACAACGCCTGCACACCCAACCAACGCCATCTCCTTTGTCGAACATGAACCTCTCCTCCTCTTGACTCTGCTCACCCAAACACATCGTCTGAGATGGCCAAAGCTTCTCGGAAACCACCTCCTAACTCTAACGCTCGATCGTTGCCGGCGGGAACTCAACCACCATCGTTGCTGGTTCGTAAATTATTTTGAAGAAGGGTGTCGGAAGATAATTAGAATACGTTAGACTGTTTTAGACAACACAATATGAAAAAAGAAAAAGTCGATCAAAAACTCTCCTCTACTGTTGAGAATCCAGAACAAAATGATTTTTTTTGGGGCTTTTGGAGCTTACATGGTCGCCGATGGGTAGTCCGGAGGTGGAAAAGCTGGCGGAGGCCGGCGATGGCGAGAAGACGGCGAGTGGCTGGCAGCGTTGAAGACGATGAGTGAGTCTTTGGATCCTTGAGCTTTGAAGCGTATCCAACACCCAGAAAACTCAAGTTGGTTCTAGGTCACCGCCTATACGACCACAATCTCCGCCGTTTCTAGTTCGCCGCCGAATACGTCGGTCGTCTCCTCCGTTTCTGGTGCGCTGACATCGACGAAGGCTTTCGAAAAGAGAACCCTTTGAAGGTAACCAATCTAGAAATCAGATGGTGGCAGTGAAACGATAGAAAATCAGTGGAGGAATAAGGCATCGATCCATATTCTGTGCAAAATTAGATGATAATCGATTTTTGAGATTTTTATTTTGTGAAAAAGAACGGAGTTTAGGATGATGGGGTAAGTAAAGCACTTTCTCTCTACTCAATGGGTTATGGTGCAGAATTAAAAATGAGGGGTAAAGTAGTCAAAACATATAAAAGTTCCGTGGATGGGTTATTAAACACAGTGGAAGAATCATTACCCAATTAAAAAACCTTCCTGCAGCCTAGGAAACTTCATAAAATAATGTTTTTATAAAACTTGTGAACACAAAACTATATTTTGATTTATATGTTATTTTTGATATTTTATATTTTATGTTTTGATGTATCGAGCTATTTTGATATATATATAAAACTTGTGGAACACAAAACTTTTTTGAGTTGAGCTCGAGCTTGGACATCAAAGCTTGACCAAGCTCTGAGTTTTGGAACCTAAATTTTAAGAGTTTTGCTAAATGCTTTATAATATAGTATAGACTATATATAGATACAAGACAACTTGTGTTGGACATTTAATCGTGTCCCTTGTTTTAATTTCATGGGTGGCGTATGTGAAGATCTTTCCATCATGTAATGTTCTCGCAAAATGAAATAATGAAGTGAAATGGGTTGAAAAACCGAGTCTTATATGTGCTTTTCTCTTTTCAGTTACTGATGTGAACTGTTAATGTACGTGCAAAAAAACCAAGTCAGGTCGGGCAGACCCTATGAACAATCAAAAGGAAGTTACTGTAGCACCCCGGGCAGCGGAGTGTGAAAATATAAAGTTTACCACAGAAGAAGTGGATGAATTATTGAATGAATGGTATCCAGGAGATGCGTTAAAATGGAAGGTCTGATTCATGTTTTGGGATCAAGAATCCGTTCAACAATAAGAGATCCAGAATCCGTCTAAAGAGTAGATAACTTATGATTAGTATTATCCATACTCTCATTATTTCCTTTGTTACTAATTCACATTGTACACAGGTAGTTACTGAACAGATTCAACTAGTTAGATAGCAATTTAAGGTCTAAAACCATATTAGCATTATTACCGATTTATGGTTCCTATCTAATATACTTTAACAGTCATCATAGTTTTATCATCTCAAGGTTTAATAATGTAGGAACTTCCGTATTTAGAGTCTCTTCTAGTATCTAATCTTTGTGGAATATGAATGTTTCAATTCAAGACTCATGATTATCAAAATTCTGATGATTACATTCTCCAATATTAACAAACTGATCTTGATGTTCTAAAATTTCAACGAGGTTTGATATAATATATGAAATATTTTTATACCATATTTCAACTTGTTTTTTATATCATAAAATATGAAAAAGTAGAAAAAAATTCAAAATGCAAATTAGTATTTTTATTTATTTATTACTTGTATAATTTTTAAATTACTGTTAAAAAATTGTATAATTTAAACGAGCTTTAGCGAGCCTATCACGAGCACCGTTGTCAATAGCGCCATATGTGGCGCCGCTATCACGAATAGCGTAGCGATGCGCAAGGTGACTGGTATTTAGCATATAGCGGTTGCGATGTGACTATGGTTTTTTACCTTTAAGCTGTAATACATATATATATATATATATATATATATATATATATATATATATATATATATATATATATAGCTAGGGTTTTTTTACTAGAACTGTAAAAAGTAAACTGATGGGAGTTTCGGCTTGCTCTCATGTCTCGGAGTTTCGACTTCCTCTCACAGAGTCTATGATTTCTGAGTTTTTGATTACGAAATTATGATTTTTAGCTTATGAAATTATGATTAATGATTCTGAGTTTATGATTCTTAGATTATGATTCTTACTTTCTTAGTTTATGAAATTATGATTAATGATCCGGATTTTTAAGTCCATAATTTTGATTAAAGGGTCTAATGTTTATAACACATCCGATGGTTTTAGTTGGTATATAATATGTATTAGCTTGGGTTAAGGCCTTTGTTTTTGTCAAGGGAGGAAAGCCATTGGCACTGCAAAGGGAGTGTTTATGATTTTGATTTTTGAGTCCATAATTCTGAGTTTCTGACTTCTCAAAATCTTCTTTGATTATGATTTTGAATTTTGATTAGGATTGTGATTTTATCCGTGTTTTGAAATAAACGAGTAAAGATGTGGGGGCTTTGGTTGAAGGAACCAAGAACAACGTCCAATGCAACTTGCAAAGCTACATGGGTTAACTTGCATGTGAACTCGTGTTGAAGTTTTTGTTATTTTGGTTAATTAACGTGTATGTGAACTTTCATTAACCACATACTATTTCCAAAGTTAATTAATGTGTATGTGAACTCGTGTTGAATTTTTTGTTGTTTTGGTTAACTTGCATGGGCACCATATTTGTGCAATTGCCCCGGTGAATAGCTTAAACAACCATTATCATACAATTGACCTCTTTAAATATTTTTAAACATAATAGTCGATCTTTGTTGCAATCTTATGGTGTTGTAACATGAGTCTAGAGATGAAGCCATTAGGCAAGCGGAAATTGCCAAGGGAGAACTTGAAATCCTAACTTCTCGAAAGAAGGGGTTAACAATCTTATTTACATTAATTCTTTATTTCCATATCTTCTTCAAATCTTCATAAATTCATATCAACTCAAGAACACATGAACAAATATATGAACAAGCTCCTAAAATTCATATTCTCGAATTTTATAACATACTTTAAATCATGTTTTTTAACTCATAAACTCATAAAATTCATACTAGGCATGCTTTTTAACATTAAGAACACATATAGTCTTTTAACAACAACAATCCAAATAATCAATTTCCATAATCATTATCAACTTTTATCATGCTTTTCTTAAGAAAATTTGAGCATGGTAACAACTCTAAATCATGTTATTAGTAACCATGAATCACATCTCTACCTTGGATCAATTATCAAACTCAAAGATGGTAGAATCAAGTTTTCAAGTTGCAAGCTTTTTCTCTCAAGTTCACCTTAGAAAACACACACTTAGTATATACTTACTTCCACATGAAGGCATATTTAATGTCTTAAATTCGACCTCCTCTCACACACTCATAACTTCAGTATTTAAAACGCTCCATTCGAATAACAGTTTGTCACATAACCGACCAATCTCAAACAATTAATTACTAATAAAATAATATTTGGAATCCTCGTTTAAAAACGAATTCAACGATACCATAAATGCATACTTTTAAAATAACACATAAGCAATCATACGAAAACACGCTAAACGACTGGGCCCAAATTTAGTATGTTACAGGTAGGGGTAGTTGTAGTTGTAGGAATGGACGGATCTGAAATGGGGTGAGAAGAGGTATAAGGATTAGAAGATGATGAAGTGGATTCGAATGCGTAGTTTTGTATGAAAAGGATTGTTCATGGTGATATAGACCCGATTAAACCGTGATGAGAGGTGTTATAGCCAACAAAGACACAAGGTAGAGAACGAAATTCCATTTTGTGTTTGTTATATGGGCGGAGATGCGAATAACATTGACAACCTAATACCCGAAGGAATGAAAAGTCTTATTTGTGATTAAACACATGTTTAAAAGGTGAGATGTTGGAGTTTGTTCGAGATGGCATGCGGTTAATGAGGTAAACCGCTGTGTCGAAGGCGAAATGCCAGAACCGTTATGGAACACGAGATTGAGCGAGTAAAGTAAGACGTGTTTCGACAACTTAAAGACGACGACGATCAACAAGACCATTTTGTTCACTTGTATGAGGGCAAGAAAGGCGATGAGTGATGCCTAGGAATGAGAAGAACTGGAAAAAAGTTCTTGAATTCAACACCCCCCAAGTTAGTTTGAACGGATTTTAATTTCTTTTGAAATTGGCGTTGGACTGCAGAGATAAATTGTTTTAAAGTGTTATAAACATCTGATTTAGATTTTATTGGAAAAATCGGGAAATAGTGATCAACACATAAGACAAAGTAATGATGCCCATCAAACGAGGCAATAGGTGCCGTGCCGGCCCCTAAACATCACACAAGAAAGTAAATCCATAATTTGCGAACTTTTATAAGTAGAAGAAGACAAGTGAAGTTTAGACGACTTGCCTATGGAACAAGAATCACAACTAGAAACATAACTTTTATCTAACAAAGGTAAATTGTATCTAGAAATCATGAACTTCAACAGTTACAGATGAGGATGCCCCAATCGTTGATGCCAAGTGGTAAAGGGGCTGTTGTAAAGGTGTGGGCTGGTGACAATGCTGAAGACGTCTTCTGGATCATGTACTTGTAACACCGCAAAAATACAAGCCATATATTTTTTTAAATCACAGCGGAAGTAATACGTCATAAAACTAAAAAAGAAATAACATCAAAAGTTAAAACCAACACTGTACAAACATACAGTACTTCCTTTAGTGTTACAAAACATTTCATAAAGTATGGCTCATCATTCTAAAACCTAAAATATCAGAACTACGGTCAAACTTTCCCTGTACTCAAAAGCTGCAACCTACCGTGCCCTCAAAACCTGAAACAGAGAGTTAGGGTGGGGAATTAGCACAAAGCTAAGTGAATGAAAATCAAGCCATAAGCAATTAAAGCAGAACCACAACGATCACAAGAACAGTTTATCACAAATATCAAAGGACCGGCGTCTCTGCCGAGCCTACGACCAATGCTGGCCATAACAATGATCTACCGATAGCCATCTGCTAACTGGCACAGTTAAACCCCCTCTGCTACAACAAATGCAACAGAGGATCTAAAACTGCCTAACCAGAAGCAACCGACCCAGCCCAAAACCACGCTTAGATGACCTCTGTCACAAACATCATGAACACAATTTCATGCCTTGATACTCATATCTTGGACACCATTTCAATAATCATCAAATAACCAGTCAAGTAATCACATAAGACTAAACAGTCTATCGCATGATTAATCGTATAAAATTCAAGTAACCATAACAGTTACAACTAAAACCACCGGTGCATTAAAGTCCACTCACCTGTGTTCTCCAACACACCAAGCTCAGTTGTCTAATTTCACTGAGGCTTCGGATTCCCTGAGAACACAATACAACCGAATTAGTGAATCTAATCTCAATTAATTCAATAATTCAAGTAGCTACACAAATGGGTCAAAACTAAGCCATTACACAAAACTCATATAATCAATATGAAAAACTTCCAAAACCAATTAAGATATCCCTATATGTTACCAACAAAGTGTAGCAACCAACAAAACACATTTAAAGTCCATATTTCATAATTTTGCTTACTAACGGGTCAAAACCAACTCGTTTGGTTTTAATACATCAAACCAACTTGTCATACAGGTTCAACACTTCAAGATCACCATAAATAGTACATAAAACATGTATGAATTAATGGAACACGAATACAAGTCATCTATGTCCATTTCTTAATTTTAAAGTAGCCATTAAACATAATTAAATCTAAACTTTTCTAATCATACATCATGAACAAAACCCTAAAAATATATCTTATAAATATATATAACAATTACTAATAATAAACAACACATATGAGCAGGCACGAAGCGAAACAGATCGAAAACAAACAACAAAGCAGGGCTGTGCAGGGAATGTCGCGCCGCGGACCCTGGTCCATTACGCGCCGCGGAATTTCACGCACAGCAGACCTGCTGTTTCTGCTTTGCTCGATTTACAGCAATACACAGCCCCATACAAATCGATTTGCAGCAGTTTCCATCAACTAAAATCAGTTCTAAACACTTATATACTACAACTAACATGTATTTAACATCAAACTACATACAAGAACATCAATTGATGAATTTGGGTCTTCAAAATAAACCTAAAACTCCATTAATGGTGTTCTTGAGCTTTAATCCACAAACACAGATTTTACTCATGTATATAACTCGAAATCAGAACATAGAACATCAAAAACTTGCAGGAACAAGAATCAAATTCGGATTGGGCATAAACCCACATAATCTTGAATCCTAAAAATCAATTAATGGCTTATAAAGCAAGAACACAACATGAGATTAACAATAGCTTAACAAAATCGCATATACTTACTTTAATTGCAGCAAATCAGTAGCAAGAAATCAAGTAAAGGCTAAATCAAAGTTGTTCTTGTTCTTGGTTTCTTTCTTTCTCACGTAGCCAAGCACAAACAGAAATAAAAACATGAAATGTTGACTTCTAAAGGGTCAACAGAACTTAAGGTCGGCTGATGAAATAAACATACACCACACAGTGTAAAATACTGATATCTGATATACAGGAACCTAATTAAAGCGGTCCTATTCAAGTCATTAACAAGCAACGAGGTATTATTCGGGACCCTCGTGTAAAAACGAATCATATGGTACCAAGATCATATAAAAATATTAAACTAATATTTTTATCTCTTCTCTCGCGGTCCTATTAAATACCAAATAATCATCAAATAAATATATAATAAGTAGCAAATAATTATAAACAATTAGATATACAAATATAAACAATTAAATAACTTACCACCGCCACGAAACGACCAGGCCCTAAACGCGGGTGTTACAGTACTCATGGTCAAACAACACACTATGAAGTTCAACGAAGGCTGTCGAAAATTGTCGAGCCAACAAAGTGGACTTTAAACCATTGTATTCATCTCGTAGACCAAGTAAATATAACGAGCATGACAAGGTCTTTTTCTTTTACCGGTTCACCAATGTTGGCTAGGGCATAGGTTGGAAGTTTCATCCTATTTCGTCGTAAGCTTTAAAAGCTATGTTTTAAGAGTGTATTCACGGGAGGAGGTGTGAGGGGCATAGGCTCACTCACGAGATAGCCATAATTCACGAGAAGTGAAAAAGAAGCTTTAGAGATGGTGGATAAAATTAATATTTATAGTAGTTTATTTTAATTAATATTTTCGTCAAGGGTATAAGACTAAAATCACCTAGTTTTTTTGAAGTTTTTTTAGGACACTTGTATTTTTATGGGTTTAGTTCCCCAAAATATATTCAAGTTGTCACATTTTGCTATTGTATGTATCAAACTTTTAAAGTTACCATTTAATGTATCCGGTTACTTATTCCATAGGTAACCGGTAATTTTGTTATTTTTTATTTTTTACAATATGCCACATCATTATTTAATTTACACATCACTTCTTTTTTAAAGAAAATCCAAATAAATCATGATGAATTGAAGAACTTGAAGAAAACTTGAAGTCAATGAAGAACAATTAACAAGTTATAAATCTGGAAATCGATATTCACCATCACAGATCTAAATGAACTCAGATTAATGGAAAATCGAAACTTCATCATCACAGATTTGAAATGACATCTCAAACATTCAAACACAAACTCATATTGACATCTCAAATTAATGGAAAACTGAAGATCGGAGAACATATATACATGAAATATGAACAATTCGATTACGAAGAACAAGAAACTTACCACCAAATCATTTTAGGGTTTCCCAAACATGAAGAAACAGAAAATCCTCGATTATCACCAAATCTTTTGTCAGTAGATCTGATAAAATCGAAGCCCTAATTTAAGAGTCCTAAAATCGAAGCCCTAATCGCCATGAGAAGATGAATCAAGAACGAACAGCGTGAAGATGAAGACCTGATAAAATCGAAGCCCTAATCGCCATGAGAAGATGAATCAAGAACGAATAGCATGAAGATGAAGATCTGATAAATTCGAAACCCTAATCGCCATCAGAATATCTTATAAAATTAAACTTACCTTAACAAATAGGTGTGGAAGGCAACGGCAAACAACATATGAAGATGAAGACCCAAATCGATGACCTAGATCAAGAGGGTGAAGACCCAAATCAATGACCCAAATCGAACTCATCTGGATCTCATGTGATGAACTCGTTTCTCGAACCAAGAAACTGAACCCATCTTCATCCGTGAATGGCAAAATCGATCTTCAAATTATGAAGCAAAACTGAATCTCTAAAGCAAAATCGAATATCAAATCCTTGAACCTTTGATCTGTCGATATTAGGGAAAATCGACTTTGAGAAATAAAAAAAACCACTATCTGAAACAAATCCTTGAACCTTTGCTCTGTCGATATTAAGGAAAATCGAATTTGAGAAATGAGTCACCACGATCTGAAACGATTTCATCATTATTTTTATTATTATTTATTATAATTATTATTATTATCATTATTATATTAAAAGTAATTTCTAATTTTATTTGTTTGAGATGCCATGTCATTTGCCACAATACTCGCCACGTCAGTGAAACCTATGCCACATCACCATGTAACCTGCTATAGCACGTTAGGTGCATTAAATGGTAAGTTTTGAGAATTCAATACATTAAATGGTAAGTTTTAAAGTTGGATACACACAATAGCAAAATGTGACAACTTGAATATATTTTCGTAAACGAAACCCTATTTTTATCTACATGTTTGACCATATTTGACACATTAGAGAAGAAATATGACCTAGTCGATGCACTAAAGTAATTGTGTGTTGAAATTGAATCTAAACATATCCCAAATTTATCTCTGCTGATTAAGTTTTTCATAATAATTCTCCTTCGGGTTGTTTGGCACTATGTAAGTAAGTGTGTGTTGAAATTGAATACAATCGCAACCCAAATTTATCTCTTTGTTAGATTTTTTATTCACCTTTCAGGTCTGTTGGCAAATGAATCATCTCGTAGTCATCTTGTTTTTACTTCAAATATTAATGGACCAAACGAGGTAACTTCCAGGTATTGATTCGTAACATATTTATTAACTAAAATTGAATCAAATTGATATTTGTATTTGTGTTTATAGTGTCCTGAGCAACAAGTTCAGGGGGTGTTGAAATTTATTAACTTAGGTGCTAGTGAACGGCTTTCAAGAAGTGGAGCCACCGGGACCCGGCTAAAGGAGACCAGTGTCCAAATCTAATTTTGAATCTATTTACATAGGATTATTAATCTTCTGCAGGAATGAAAATATAATTTTGATTTTAATCTTGTGCTTGCATTTTCAGACAATCAACAAGAGTTTGAGTTCATTGATTAACGTTTTTTCTGCCCTTTCAAAGAGAGAAGATCATGTTCTTTTTAGGGAGTCAAAGCTCACTTTAATTCTCAAGGTAATGTATACGCTCTTAATCTGGTTTTTTATTATATTTGAAACTTAAGCTTTTTAATTATACACTCGTCACCATTTAAAGCAGTCATAAATCTTAAGCTGAAGATATCTGGTTCCTCCCCCCCTCCTTTCTCCAAGATATGCTAATAAGTAGACATTTTTAGTTAGTAATCATTGGCTAATTCTTCAACACTGTCGGTCAAATTTCGCATGATACGGTTATTAACATTCTATTCTTTTTTGCTGGTGAAAATATCTCAAGTGGACTTATTTATTTATTTATTTTTGGTGGGTGAGGGGATACGAATTCTGTTTTATTATATTTTGTACCCTTGTATGGGTGGAGATTAAAGACCCTGTAGTATCAAAGATGAAAATCAAGAACACCAACTATTGAATCGAAGAAACAAGATGAACTAAACTTCCATTAATGATGAAGAAATACAAAACGAAATTGAACTATCTGAACTAGAACTCTATTTATGTGTACGTGAATGTGTTAGAATGTGAAACTCTAATCTGATCTCTGGTGTTGGTATTGTTGCAACTAGAGAAGTGATGTCCTTATATAGAAGAAGGATATGATCTCTGACGTCTGACGGCCGACCTCCAGCTGTCCGTCATCCTCCAGCTGTTAACCTGCAGCTGCTATCCAACCTCCAGTTGTCACAGCTCCTAACAACCTTATTTAACAACCTTTAACCAACTATTAAACTTACACAAACACCCCCTTTGACTTAGTGTAAGTCACACATAGCTCCTAAAGACCCTCGTACAAATGTTTCATATGATCCATTGTCCTTGGGAGAATCATTGGGCCACACTACGATAGTACGATTTGCTTAAAAAGTAAACTCATGCCAACCCATCAAACACGCGGATAACTTTATCCATTTCCCTAGTGAGACATTGTATTTCTATGGAGAGTGCAAAAATGTGTTTGAACAACATCAGGGATAAAACTTGTAGTTGTGTTGGAGTTTGGTTTTGTATTTGGTGGCGTAACCGATTTAGATGATTAGATGAGATGGTACGTAGTATTTTCCTTATACTCGTAATTAATATTTGCAAATGAATTTTTTAATGGTAGTATTTGCGTCTTTGCTTTTACTATTGTATTAAGTATAGTTTCTCGGTTTGATGGTTTGTAAAGATATAGTTTTATAATTGTTTGACTTTTAGATGTTTATACTAGCTAAATTTCCCGTGTATTACGTGAGTTACAAAAAATATTTACTATTAAATAAATAATAATTTTAAAAAATATTAGTATGTACGATAAAACTGAAATCATCAATTATTAAAATAGAATTATTGAAATCATCAATAAAATTTAAAAATATTTACTATTAAATAACAATTAAGTTTAAAAAAATAATAGTACGTAGAATACTTTTTGTGTCGCTAGGTTTCAAATTATTAATATATATCAATTAGCAAACTACTTAGGTAAATTCACGTGATATATTAATGGGCAATGTAGTAATTTACAATAAAAACTTGAGAATTTCAAATTCTCATGATATTTTGAAATTGTTTTCTTTTATTTTGTCTTCCTGGGCTAAAAACTCAGCTTCTCTATTTTCTAACTTCATCTTCTAAATTTACTTTCTCTCTCTACTCCTCATTTTCTCTCTCATTTTCTCTCTAAATTTACCTTTTGAAAGAACAAAATATCTAAGCATCTTACAATTTATGATGCGTAAGGTACAAACAGAATTATTAATACATCATATATGTTAGAGAGAGATCAATTATGGAATTTTTATTTTATTTTATTGTAATATTACGTAGTTTTAACTTTGCTTGATTTTTTACTTATATATTTTTTATTGATAATTTATAAAATTAATAAATAAGATGCGTCTTATAATTTGGTGTGTTAGGTAGTGACCACTACGGATATATTATATATATGGTATGTTAAGTGGTGGAGTGAAAAACTAACTTGACAATCTGATATATGTAATGGGAGATAACCACTCCCACCACTCTCATGGTTATTAGGACACAAATGAACACATAAGTAGGTAACATATTATAATGGTTGGTTTCTTTTTTTGGATTATGATTTGGGTTATGTACAATGGTTTTTGTGGTGGTTTTAGTGGTATTTGCATAGACCTAGATGATTAAAGGCAATTGTCCAACAATTAACAAAATCTTGAATTACATGTCAACCCTTTTTCACATGAATAAATGATCTCACTAAATTGCAAGAAGGTAAGATACAATGAAATCTTGCAATCACGAGATGGTACTCAATTGACATTATAGCATGACACAATTGGGCAAATTTGGGAAGAATATAATTCACTCCATTAAAAACTATCGATTTGAAATCATCTTTTACATATCTCAGTTTAAAGGTAGATAAAATAAAAATGGTTGGAAGAAATAGAAAGCATACAATGTGATTCAAAATGAGCTATTGAGATTTTAAGAAAAGATAACGCATTTGGATGGGTTTTTTATGGTTGTTAATATTGAATATAATTTATGAATGATAAATTTAGTAATTTTAAATTCACCCCTCGCAACGCGAGGGCTAATAGATCCTTGTTGATCATCAAGTTATTAATCATCTATTACGATTTTAAAATAGTTTATAATCTATTGAATTTTTTTGACATTTGTTTAATTGGTTATAATATTTTGATATTTATTATTGATTTGATTAAGAGTTATCTTTATATAATTTATATTAGTTTGACTCTAAAAAGTCAAAATTAAAATTTTAGAATTAAATAAATTAACGGATAAGATTAAATCTTTTATTAAATAAAGGGTCCAGATTATATAATAATTTTATTCAAATTAATCTTTTATATATATTAGAAGATAGTTATTCAAATTAATCTTTTAATTGGTTGAACTGATAGATTAAAAGGCTAATTAACTTCTAATCACACGTAGAATATGGTCTTGTGCAGCAAGTTAATTTTGGACAACGGACAACCTTTATGAATTTTTTCCCATCTCTGTTTTTGTATCACAAAAGTTAAATGTTCTTGCGGTTTTTGACATTCGATTTGTTATAAGAATCAATATCCCAATATATTAATTAGTTGACTCGAGTGTTTTACTCTAAAATGGTTAGGTGGTTTTAATTTATTTTGAAGAAATGGCAAGTGGAATCTTGAAAAGAGCTCATATGCTTCTTGGTGTTTCAAGTTTTCTTATGAATCTAAATTGTGATTTTGAAAGTGACTTAAATCCAAATTTGTTGATTTATTCACAAAAGGTGATGTAAAACATATCTTTTAAGATGTTGCATTATGATATAGTAGTCTATCTTAAAATTTACTTTAACCATTACCCGTGTTTATACATGTGTTTATAAAGAGGTTCTACAGAAAGTCTAATGATAATCTTATGTATGAATTTCAAAATTCTGTAATGTTTATTATTTCTTATGAGATTTTATATTCATATATATGTTTTGTAATTTTGTTAGCGTGTTAGTAATTTTTTAAACTATATAAATTTAACATTGTCTTATATCATCCCCGTGTTGATACACGGGTTGCTTAGCTAGTAATATTATTAAAAGAAAAGGATGATGACATCATCATCCTTCCTTAATCCTTAATCCTTAATATTATTAAAAGAAAATGATAATGACATCATCATCCTTAATTATAGCAAATTTTTACCAATTACAACTTTATATTTCATAAATTTTCTTAATAACCCCCTCATAATTACCCCTTAATTATATCAATTACTAACTGCAACCTTCTATTTCACAAATTTTCTTAATAACGCTTTACCGATAACAACCTTCTAATTTCAATTTATTTACTTTTCTTATATCAAGGGTGATTAATTAAAAATCAAAAATAATTTTAGATACTAATGTTTTTAAAATTTTCAAATTTTCCATATTTTTAGGTGATTAGTTTTTGATAAACATATAATATATATAAAAACAATATATGTTAATTATCCTATAATATATGTGTAAATAGTAACACTATGTTTAGAAACTTTCTAATACCATTATTTGTTAGTTAAAAACATGTTTATTTTAAACTCTTTATCACTTTATTATTTCTATTTAGATTGTTAATTTATGTATTTTGTACATCCAAAGCTCCGCTGCAACGCGCGGTAGTAGTCATCTCGTTGATACTTATACTTTGTTCATCTTGTTTACATAATAAAAGTAAAATAATAAATAAAACTAAGAATGAAAAGAAAAACAATTTAAAAAATGAAAAATTAAAGAAATAAGTTTATAAAAAAATAAAGATAAAAAATAATTAAAAACCAACTATACGAGAAAATTTTGTATACTATATATGAGGGTTCAAACGAGAACTGTTTTTCGTATGATAATTGATACAAGTAAAGAGTATCGGTACTCCATACTCCATGAAGATGAGTGAACCATGAACCATGAAACTACATTTAAAATATTAAGTAGAATTGTTTTCTTTATAATGGATAAAGGAATGAATCAAAGATGAAATACGATCAAGTTTAGATAGGTGGACTAGTTTATTTTAACTAATAGACCAAGGTGTTTATATAAAACCTAACTAATGTGGGTTGTTACATGAATTGCCATCCGTAAGTGAGTCTACTATTAGATAACTAAGAATATTATTAATGAACACCTACACGGTTATGAAACAATGAGCGATACGTGACCTGTGCATCCACGTAAATACATATATACGCAGTCAATTGAAGACCTCTAGTAGGGATTAATTGTTTAACGGTCGGTTTTGTTAACTTTAATTTGGATAACCACTATAACTTAAAAGATTTACCTGATATATTAATTTGACTTATAAATTAAATTGAGCTAACGGTAACTAACGGTAACTTATAAATGTTATAGACGGAGGAAAAGGAAATTAAATTGAGCTTGATAGAGGTTGGACTTCTTATATCGTGAAAGCAAGATACGGATTCGTAGTCTCTTTCATATGTGGTTATTTTGATTATGGTAATGATGTCCCTCTCATGTTCTTATTTTGCTTGATTCATGATTCATTTGTACGGATTCTTACTTCTTTCCGTATGCATCTACTTTATTGTTGTACATATATCTATGTCTTAATAGAGATTCTTATTGGTTTGCTACAACTTTAAGATATATTGTTGTTCCTACTTCGTTTGATTCGTACCCTTAAAAGGTCAAAATTGTTTTCTTTATGTTAACCTGTTTGCTATCTTTGACATTGTAAATGACCTTTGCGACCTTCCGATTGCTATCACCTTTTGGATTATGCTTAGTTATTGCCTATTGTGTTGGCCACTTTGTTATTGTTTATCATGTGAATTATATGCTTTGTTATATTGGTCTTTGTTGATTGTACTCTCGACATGCGAGCTATTTTGATATTATCCACCTATGGGGTACCGTAAGCACGTCATTTGTGGCACCGATGGCCTGACACTTCCGTGACAGTGTGATCGGCTCACAACGTCTCTTGCTCCAAGAGCTATTTTGTCTAGGGGGCGTGTGGGTTAACCCTAGTTTTTGTTTTGGTTTTGGACTGTGGATGGTGGCATAATGCCCATACCACATTCAACATGTAAAATTTTGTGGGTGACACACTTGTCATTTGACTAAGCGAGTGTTTACTATTTTTGAGCTCGGTTTGTAACATATCTCTCAGATTCCTTTTGACTTTGAGATTGTACTTATTCGTTTCATTGACTTTAATATCGGATTATTCTTGTTGGATATTCATATATATGTTGCACGTATTATTCTTTATTTTCGTATATCCACGCACGAGACGTGTGGTTTAGCCGCATTTTTTTTCTATTCGACGCATAATCTATAGTAAAAATAAAATATACCATTAAAATTTTATTAAACATACCATATTTATAATACCCTTATATATAGTTACGTAGATAATAAATACTAATAATAATAGTGGATAAACAATATAAATAGAGTTAATTACATATTTTGTTCATTAACTATCTTACTAATTACACCCATAGTCCTTAAACTATGTTTATTACACTAGGAATTCCTAAACTAAACATTTTGTCACACTGATAGTCCCTGATACAGATAAAATGACTAAAATACCTTTAATTTTTCATTTACGCTGTGTTCCAGAGTTTAGTAAGGAAAAAGTTAAGAGGAAAGAAAATTAAGAAGAGAAAAGAAAATGAGAGGATGAAAATTCTTCTTGTTATTTTGTGTTGACGAGTTGCAAGGAAAATGAATGAAAAATGAAATCTAAATTTTCTTTGTGTTCTTAGGTAAAAAAGAAAATGAAAAGAAAATTAACACTTTTTACAATTATACCCTTAACTCTATTATTTTGTTTTAAGAAATATGATTTGTTTGAACACACACTCTATATAACTCGATATTTGATCAACATATATAACTCAATACTTGGTTAAAATATATATGGATGTACAACACCTTGTTTTTAATTTCCTAATTTAAATAATTCAAAATATTATTATAACTCATAAAAAATATTATATCATACTTAGAGTATACAGAGTGGATAGGTAATATTAAGGCTAGCAATTTGGGTCGGGTTCGTGTTATTCGAGTTCGGGTCAGTTTCGTGTTGACCAAATTCCGACCCATTCATTTTCGTGTCGGGTTCGGGTCGTGTTTCGTGTCGACTCATTTTGGTCAAACATATTTGACGGGTATTTTTTAAGTAAGATTTTCGAATACGGTTTTCAGATACGGGTTTCGAAAACCGTTTTCGTTACGGTTTAATGCCGTTTTCGATTACGGTTTTAGGTTACGGGTTTCGGATACCGCTTTCGATTACGGGTTTCCAATACCGTTTTCAATTATGGGTTTCCAATACCATTTTCAATTACGATTTCCGATTACGGTATTCAAATTCGGTTTTCGAGTACGGTTTTCGTTATAAAATTCTCGAATTCCTTGTCCGTTTCCAATTTTCTCTACTACCCTGTGAATAAACCACGGATTGAAATATCGAATACAAATACAATTTAGTAGCTTTAATACAAAAGTACTAACTAGGGACAAACTATAGATTAAAATAACCTAACGGAAATTATCCAAATTCAAAAGGCACGTCTTATTTTCCTCTTTTCCGTTGTATTGTTGAATTTAAACCATGATGTAATATTATTTAGGTTTAAATCTTTTATTGTTTATTTAAGTTTTTAGAGTTTAAAGGTTTTGTACTTTTGTTTATCGGAATTTATTGCGTTAGATGTCACTCATTTATTTGAATTCACAATCTCCTTTTTAAAATTAAAATTTTAAGTATTAAAATTAATTTTATAATTTTTGTTTTACCCTTATACGGGTCAATTTCGGGTTGTCAGGTTGACCATAACCCGACCAATTTATTTTCGTGTCGACCTGCTTTTGACCAATTTCGGGTTCGTGTCACTTTTTTCGTGTCCGGTTCGGATCGTGTTTCAGGCCGGGTCAGGAATATGGCGTGGATGAAGCCTCATCGTGCCGTGGTTGGAGGTGCTGCCACTCCATGGCGGCTTGGTGAAGATTTCGCGTGGCCAACACCCCTCGCGCGATTCCTACGTGAATCAAGTATTTAATGTTTTTTTTCTTCTAGCTGGTGAGAAATTTCTATAAAGAAAATGGGGAAGGTAGAGAAGAAGATGGTGGACGGCTTTGTTAAAAGGGTTAAACTTGCGTAATAGCATGAAACTTGTCTCAATGTTCCAATATGGTACCTGAAGTATTTTTTTTACTCATATGACCATTAAACTTGCTAAAAACGTGTTAATATGCCCATTTTTCAACACGCAACCGGCTTAGTCGGTAAATCCATGATTTTAAACTCATTTCAAGTGTTAGGGTATGGTAGGAATCTTGTCATATTGTTTCAATATGGTACTTAAATGTTTTTTTTTGTTTGTACACATCTAAACATCTACCAAAAACTTTATTTTTCCTCCATTTTTTACTTTAATAACTTTATCTTTTTTTTGTGCATGGTAAGTTCAGTTTCATTGTCATTCAAAAATTGTTTGTTGTTTGTGTATCTTGATTGTAATTCTCATTGGTTATTTGCAAGCAAAACTTTCCCATTTGGAAAATGTAAGTTTGGTAGATCTAACGCGGAAGCTACAACTTGTTTTTTGATGTTAGAGGATTATTTAGAAATTTGGTTTGCATCATTTTTTATTTTAGCTGAAAACACTATAGTTGTTGCAAGAGCAGAGCACGAGAGTGCAACAAGGAATTATGACACTGCACAATATAAACTTAAAAATTAGCATGACTGCAACTGTGATCATGATATGCATTAAGTTTATTATTCTGTAGTATCATTTTTCGTTATTGCACTCTGGTGCTCTGCTCTTGCAACAACTGTAGTGTTTTCAGCTTAAAATCAAAATGATGAAAACCAAATTACTAAATAATCCTCTAATATCAAAAAACAAGTTGTAGTCTCCGTGTCACATCAACCAAACTTACATTTTTCAAATGGGAAAGTTGTGTTTGCAAATAACCAATTTTAGACTTTAGCTTTTTTTCAAATAAAAACTCTAGACAACCTTTGGAAAAAAATACCTGCCGAAATGCTCAATAGTAACACAAACCTGTTTGTTTCAACCTTCAAAAGCAAATCAAAAGAATCTTCTTCCTTGCTAACATCCTTAACAAGAAGACGAGGGACACGTATGTTTCCTTTGACATCTGTTGCAATGGATAGATTCGGCATTTTTGTACTTGGTGATACTGACAACAAATCATGAATGCAATCGTTGTAGATTTCTAACACGGAAACCTAAGCATGTACACACAAGAAAAAGATTAATAGTTGGAAAAACATTTAGGGCACATGCCAACAAAAAGTTAAAAGAAGATATAAATAACCTTAAACTTTCATCCTTGAGAAGTCAAGACTCCACTTATTTGAAAGACTTGTTCAAGCGTGCGGGATATTAAACCCTTGTGCACAGGATCTTTTGGCTTTCCCATGATTGTATACGTTTTTCCCGAGCCAGTTTGTCTGTACACAATGATGGGAAGGCCAAAAGATCCTGTGCACAAGTGTTTAATATCTCGCATGCTTGAACATGTCTTTCAAACAAGTGGAGTCTTGGCTTCATTGAAGATTAAGGTTATTTTTAACTTCTTTTAACTTTGTGTTGCCATGTGTTGTAAATATTTTTCCATGTATTAATCTTTTTCTTGGGTATACATGTTTAGGTTTGTGCTCGAAATCTACAACGATTGCGTTCGTGATTTGTTGTCGGCATCACCAAGTGCAAAAAAGCTTGAACTATCCATTGCAACCGATGCCAAAGTAAAACGTACGTGTCTCTCGTCTTGTTAAGGATGTTAGCATGGAAGAAGATGTTATTGATTTGTTTTTACAGGATGAATCAAACAGGTTTGTGTTATTATTGAGCATTTCGGCAGGTATTTTTTTGGTTGTCGAGAGTTTCTATCTGAAAAGGAGCTAAAGTCTAAAATTGGTCATTTGCAAGCAAAACTTTCCCATTTGGAAAATGTAAGTTTGGTAGATCTAACGCGGAAGCTACAACTTGTTTTTTTATGTTAGAGGATTATTTAGAAATTTGGTTTGCATCATTTTTTATTTTAGCTGAAAACACTATAGTTGTTGCAAGAGCAGAGCACGAGAGTGCAACAAGGAATTATGACACTGCACAATATAAACTTAAAAATTAGCATGACTGCAACTGTGATCATGATATGCATTAAGTTTATTATTCTGTAGTATCATTTTTCGTTATTGCACTCTGGTGCTCTGCTCTTGCAACAACTGTAGTGTTTTTAGCTTAAAATCAAAATGATGAAAACCAAATTACTAAATAATCCTCTAATATCAAAAAACAAGTTGTAGTCTCCGTGTCACATCAACCAAACTTACATTTTTCAAATGGGAAAGTTGTGTTTGCAAATAACCAATTTTAGACTTTAGCTCTTTTTCAAATAAAAACTCTAGACAACCTTTGGAAAAAAAATACCTGCCGAAATGCTCAATAATAAGACAAACCTGTTTGTTTCAACCTTCAAAAGCAAATCAAAAGAATCTTCTTCCTTGCTAACATCCTTAACAAGAAGACGAGGGACACGTATGTTTCCTTTGGCATCGGTTGGAATGGATAGATTCGGCCTTTTTGTACTTGGTGATACTGACATCAAATCATGAATGCAATCGTTGAAGATTTCTAACACAAAAACCTAAGCATGTACACACAAGAAAAAGATTAATACTTGGAAAAACATTTAGGGCACATGCCAACAAAAAGTTAAAAGAAGATATAAATAACCTTAAACTTTCATCCTTGAGAAGCCAAGACTCTACTTATTTGAAAGACTTGTTCAAGCGTGCGTGATATTAAACCCTTGTGTACAGGATCTTTTGGCTTTCCCATGATTGTATACGTTTTTCCCGAGCCAGTTTGTCTGTACACAATGATGGGAAGGCCAAAAGATCCTGTGCACAAGTGTTTAATATCTCGCATGCTTGAACATGTCTTTCAAACAAGTGGAGTCTTGGCTTCATTGAAGATTAAGGTTATTTTTATCTTCTTTTAACTTTGTGTTGCCATGTATTGTAAATATTTTTCCATGTATTAATCTTTTTCTTGGGTATACATGTTTAGGTTTGTGCTCGAAATCTACAACGATTGCGTTCGTGATTTGTTGTCGGCATCACCAAGTGCAAAAAAGCTTGAACTATCCATTGCAACCGATGCCAAAGTAAAACGTACGTGTCTCTCGTCTTGTTAAGGATGTTAGCAAGGAAGAAGATGTTATTGATTTGTTTTTACAGGATGAATCAAACAGGTTTGTGTTATTATTGAGCATTTGGGTAGGTATTTTTTTTGGTTGTCGAGAGTTTCTATCTGAAAAGGAGCTAAAGTCTAAAATTGGTTATTTGCAAGCAAAACTTTCCCATTTGGAAAATGTAAGTTTGGTAGATCTAACGCGGAGACTACAACTTGTTTTTTGATGTTAGAGGATTATTTAGAAATTTGGTTTGCATCATTTTTTATTTTAGCTGAAAACACTATAGTTGTTGCAAGAGCAGAGCACGAGAGTGCAACAAGGAATTATGACACTGCACAATATAAACTTAAAAATTAGCATGACTGCAACTGTGATCATGATATGCATTAAGTTTATTATTCTGTAGTATCATTTTTCGTTATTGCACTCTGGTGCTCTGCTCTTGCAACAACTGTAGTGTTTTCAGCTTAAAATCAAAATGATGAAAACCAAATTACTAAATAATCCTCTAATATCAAAAAACAAGTTGTAGTCTCCGTGTCACATCAACCAAACTTACATTTTTCAAATGGGAAAGTTGTGTTTGCAAATAACCAATTTTAGACTTTACCTCTTTTTCAAATAAAAACTCTAGACAACCTTTGGAAAAAAAATACCTGCCGAAATGCTCAATAATAACACAAACCTGTTTGTTTCAACCTTCAAAAGCAAATCAAAAGAATATTCTTCCTTGCTAACATACTTAACAAGAAGACGAGGGACACGTATGTTTCCTTTGGCATCGGTTGGAATGGATAGATTCGGCCTTTTTGTACTTGGTGATACTGACATCAAATCATGAATGCAATCGTTGAAGATTTCTAACACAAAAACCTAAGCATGTACACAGAAGAAAAAGATTAATACTTGGAAAAACATTTAGGGCACATTCCAACAAAAAGTTAAAAGAAGATATAAATAACCTTAAACTTTCATCCTTGAGAAGCCAAGACTCCACTTATTTGAAAGACTTGTTCAAGCGTGCGTGATATTAAACCCTTGTGTACAGGATCTTTTGGCTTTCCCATGATTGTATACGTTTTTCCCGAGCCAGTTTGTCTGTACACAATGATGGGAAGGCCAAAAGATCCTGTGCACAAGTGTTTAATATCCCGCATGCTTGAACAAGTCTTTCAAACAAGTGGAGTCTTGGCTTCATTGAAGTTTAAGGTTATTTTTATCTTCTTTTAACTTTGTGTTGCCATGTGCTGTAAATATTTTTCCATGTATTAATCTTTTTCTTGGGTATACATGTTTAGGTTTGTGCTCGAAATCTACAACGATCGCGTTCATGATTTGTTGTCGGCATCACCAAGTGCAAAAAAGCTGGAACTATCCATTGCAACCGATGCCAAAGTAAACGTACGTGTCTCTCGTCTTGTTAAGGATGTTAGCAAGGAAGAAGATGTTATTGATTTGTTTTTACAGGCTTAAACAAACAGGTTTGTGTTATAATTGAGCATTTGGGCAGGTATTTTTTTTTTTTGTCGAGAGTTTCTTTCTGAAAAGGAGCTAAAGTCTAAAATTGGTCATTTGCAAACAATACTTTTCCATTTGGAAAATGTAAGTTTGGTAGATCTAACGCGGAAGCTACAACTTGTTTTTTGATATTGGAGGATTATTTAGAAATTTGGTTTGCATCATTTTTTATTTTAGCTGAAAACACTATAGTTGTTGCAAGAGCAGAGCACGAGAGTGCAACAAGGAATTATGACACTGCAAAATATAAACTTAAAAATTAGCATGACTGCAACTGTGATCATGATATGCATTAAGTTTATTATTCTGTAGTATCATTTTTCGTTATTGCACTCTGGTGCTCTGCTCTTGCAACAACTGTAGTGTTTTCAGCTTAAAATCAAAATGATGAAAACCAAATTACTAAATAATCCTCTAATATCAAAAAACAAGTTGTAGTCTCCGTGTTACATCAACCAAACTTACATTTTTCAAATGGGAAAGTTGTGTTTGCAAATGACCAATTTTAGACTTTACCTCTTTTTCAAATAAAAACTCTAGACAATCTTTGGAAACAAAATACCTGCCGAAATGCTCAATAATAACACAAACCTGTTTGTTTCAACCTTCAAAAGCAAATCAATAGAATCTTTTTCCTTTGTAACATCCTTAACAAGAAGACGAGGGACACGTATGTTTTCTTTGGCATCGGTTGCAATGGATAGATTCGGCCTTTTTGTACTTGGTGATACTGACAACAAATCATGAATGCAATCGTTGTAGATTTCTAACACGGAAACCTAAGCATGTACACACAAGAAAAAGATTAATACTTGGAAAAACATTTAGGGCACATGCCAACAAAAAGTTAAAAGAAGATATAAATAACCTTAAACTATCATCCTTGAGAAGCCAAGACTCCACTTATTTGAAAGACTTGTTCAAGCGTGCGGGATATTAAACCCTTGTGCACAGGATCTTTTGGCTTTCCCATGATTGTATACGTTTTTCCCGAGCCAGTTTGTCTGTACACAATGATGGGAAGGCCAAAAGATCCTGTGCACAAGTGTTTAATATCCCGCATGCTTGAACAAGTCTTTCAAACAAGTGGAGTCTTGGCTTCATTGAAGTTTAAGGTTATTTTTATCTTCTTTTAACTTTGTGTTGCCATGTGCTATAAATATTCTTTCATGTATTAATCTTTTTCTTGGGTATACATGTTTAGGTTTGTGCTTGAAATCTACAACGATCGCGTTCATGATTTGTTGTCGGCATCACCAAGTGCAAAAAAGCTGGAACTATCCATTGCAACCGATGCCAAAGGAAACGTACGTGTCTCTCGTCTTGTTAAGGATGTTAGCAAGGAAGAAGATGTTATTGATTTGTTTTTACAGGCTTAAACAAACAGGTTTGTGTTATTATTGAGCATTTCGGCAGGTATTCTCTTTTGTTGTCGAGAGTTTCTATCTGAAAAGGAGCTAAAGTCTAAAATTGGTCATTTGCAAGCAAAACTTTTCCATTTTGAAAATGTAAGTTTGGTAGATCTAACGCGGAAGCTACAACTTGTTTTTTGATATTGGAGGATTATTTAGAAATTTGGTTTGCATCATTTTTTATTTTAGCTGAAAACACTATAGTTGTTGCAAGAGCAGAGCACGAGAGTGCAACAAGGAATTATGACACTGCAAAATATAAACTTAAAAATTAGCATGACTGCAACTGTGATCATGATATGCATTAAGTTTATTATTCTGTAGTATCATTTTTCGTTATTGCACTCTAGTGCTCTGCTCTTGCAACAACTGTAGTGTTTTCAGCTTAAAATCAAAATGATGAAAACCAAATTACTAAATAATCCTCTAATATCAAAAAACAAGTTGTAGTCTCCGTGTTACATCAACCAAACTTACATTTTTCAAATGGGAAAGTTGTGTTTGCAAATGACCAATTTTAGACTTTACCTCTTTTTCAAATAAAAACTCTAGACAATCTTTGGAAACAAAATACTTGCCGAAATGCTCAATAATAACACAAACCTGTTTGTTTCAACCTTCAAAAGCAAATCAATAGAATCTTTTTCCTTTGTAACATCCTTAACAAGAAGACGAGGGACACGTATGTTTCCTTTGGCATCGGTTGCAATGGATAGATTCGGCCTTTTTGTACTTGGTGATACTGACAACAAATCATGAATGCAATCGTTGTAGATTTCTAACACGGAAACCTAAGCATGTACACACAAGAAAAAGATTAATACTTGGAAAAACATTTAGGGCACATGCCAACAAAAAGTTAAAAGAAGATATAAATAACCTTAAACTATCATCCTTGAGAAGCCAAGACTCCACTTATTTGAAAGACTTGTTCAAGCGTGCGGGATATTAAACCCTTGTGCACAGGATCTTTTGGCTTTCCCATGATTGTATACGTTTTTCCCGAGCCAGTTTGTCTGTACACAATGATGGGAAGGCCAAAAGATCCTGTGCACAAGTGTTTAATATCCCGCATGCTTGAACAAGTCTTTCAAACAAGTGGAGTCTTGGCTTCATTGAAGTTTAAGGTTATTTTTATCTTCTTTTAACTTTGTGTTGCCATATGCTATAAATATTCTTCCATGTATTAATCTTTTTCTTGGGTATACATGTTTAGGTTTGTGCTCGAAATCTACAACGATCGCGTTCATGATTTGTTGTCGGCATCACCAAGTGCAAAAAAGCTGGAACTATCCATTGCAACCGATGCCAAAGGAAACGTACGTGTCTCTCATCTTGTTAAGGATGTTAGCAAGGAAGAAGATGTTATTGATTTGTTTTTACAGGCTTAAACAAACAGGTTTGTGTTATTACTGAGCATTTCGGCAGGTATTCTTTTTTGTTGTCGAGAGTTTCTATCTGAAAAGGAGCTAAAGTCTAAAATTGGTCATTTGCAAGCAAAACTTTTCCATTTTGAAAATGTAAGTTTGGTTGATCTAACGCGGAGACTACAACTTGTTTTTTGATATTAGAGGATTATTTAGAAATTTGGTTTTCATCATTTTTTATTTTAGCTGAAAACACTATAGTTGATGCAAGAGCAGAGCACGAGAGTGGAACAAGGAATTATGACACTGCACAATATAAACTTAAAAATTAGCATGACTGCAACTGTGATCATGATATGCATTAAGTTTATTATTCTGTAGTATCATTTTTCGTTATTGCACTCTGGTGTTCTGCTCTTCCAACAACTGTAGTGTTTTCAGCTAAAAATCAAAATGATGAAAACCAAATTACTAAATAATCCTCTAATATCAAAAAACAAGTTGTAGTCTCCGTGTTACATCAACCAAACTTACATTTTTCAAATGGGAAAGTTGTGTTTGCAAATGACCAATTTTAGACTTTAGCTCTTTTTCCGTGTTCATAACAGCCGAACATATGATAAAAAATCATTAATATAAAATGTGTTCTTTTTTTATTAAAACCGTCTATACTTTACACTTTACCGGCTTCTAATCGTTTTGTTTGTTGATTAACACTCTCCTTTTGGTACTATTTTAAACACTTCTTGAGTTTGTGCGCATGTTCTATCATGCAGCCCTTTTTCTCTTAATATACAAAAGAAGGTTCCCAACACATACTTAAAAGTTAAAAGACATGATGATAACATTGGTTGCTCAAAAAATATATAACAAATTGCATGAATCAGACCTTCCATTTTAACGTATCTCGTGGATACCACTTATTCAATAATTCATCCACTTCTTCTGTGGTAAACTTCATATTTTCACACTCCGCTGCCCGGGGTGCTACAGTAACTTCCTTTTGATTGTTCATAGGTCCTGCCCGACCTCACTTGGTTTTTCTGCACGTACATTCACAGCTTCACATCACTAACTGAAAACAGAAAAACACATATAAGACTCGGTTTTTCAACCCATTTCACTTTATCATTTCATTATGCGAGAACATTACATGACGGAAAGATCTTCACATACGCCACCCATGAAATTAAAACAAGGGACGCGATTATATGTCCAACACAAATTGACTTGTATCTATAGTCTACACTACATTTTAAAGCATTTACCAAAACTCTTAAAATTTAGGTTCCAAAACTCAGAACTCGGTCAAGCTTTGATGTCCAAGCTCAAGCTCAACTCGAGGAAGTTTTGTGTTCCACAAGTTTTATATACCAAAATAGCTCGATGCATCAAAACGTAAAATATAAAATATCCAAAACAACATATATGTCAATTTATAGTTTTGTGTTCCACAAGTTTTATAAAAACTTTTGAGTTAATTGCTTTTTCGGTCCTTAAACTTTACCAAATATGCAGATTTGGTCCTTTAAAGATCGAAGGTACAAAACACGTCCTTTTTTTGGCAAAGTTGGTGCAAGTTCAGTCCTTTGTCTAACTTCCATTACATTTGATCCGTTAGTAGCCATGAAAATACATATTATACCCTTGTACTTACTTTTTATTTATTTTCTTAATAGTTATATTTTAATAATAGTAATAAAACACATATCCCTATGTCAGACACTCCCACCTCCACCCCCACCCTCACCCTCATTTATTTCTCTCTTCTCCCCTCTTTACAGCCAACTACCACCTCACACCCTCTCTCTCTTCCTGCAAACACCACAACCCCTTCATTGCTACCATCACCACTGCCATCCCCCGACCGTCGTCATCGTCAGCTTCCGCATCGCCACCATCCTCGAACCTTATCACCACCGTCTCTCTCTCTCTTTGTATGTGATTTTGAGGTTTGGTTTTGGGTTTCTCATCTGATTCTGATTCTTGGTTCACATCGCCACATGGGCCTTCGTTGTCTCCTTCTAGTCGATTATGGCGTTGGCGATTGCTGCTATTTCCTGTGATGATTTAGGGAGGTTACCGATTGCTGCTGTTCGTATGATTTGATTTTAGGTTTCGTGGATTCATCTTCATGGTTCGATTTTAGGGTTTCGTTGTTTTTTGGGTTTCATCTATTGTTCTTTGTGTGTGTGTGTGTTTTGAACTTGGTTTTAAATGTAATGGGTGGTGGTAAGTCCGAGAGGGCGGTGGTGGTAGGTGGTTTCATGGCTGCGAGTAGGTAGTTTTGTGTCAGTGGTAGATGGTTTCATGGTGGTGAGGTAGAGAAGGTGGATTTGAGGGTACTACCGGAGATGGTGATGGCCGTCGGAGGTGGTGGCTGTGCAGGTTTTTGGGTAAAAACAAAACCAAACCGAAAATTTCAGTTTTTGGAAAACCAAAAACCAAAACCATTCGGTTTTTTGGTTTTTGGTTTTAAATTTGGTTTTTGGTTCGGTTTTTCAGTTTTTGAGTTCTGGGAGCAGTGTTCGTCAAACCATACATGTATTCAAATTTGGGAGCAACCTCCATCATAGATTGATAACAGAAAAAAAATATATATATATATATATATTATCAACAACTCTACAAGTCTACAACATATGAAAAAATAGTCTCAAATAAATAAACATAGTCCCTCAAATTTGACAGCTTTCAAACAACAATGAACAAACACCTCAGTTCACAATCCCTCGATTTTCAGTAACATCAACAAAATTTAACTCAAATATAGACCTGATTTTCCGTTAACAACGAAAATTGAACTAAAAAAAGATCGTGGAAACTCGAATTTGTTACCTTGGAGGGCTGGAGGCTGGATGTGCGGCGAGACTTTGACCAGCGAGAGAGGCGGAGATGGCGAGCGCGACTGCGACCGGCGAGAGACGCGGAGATGGAGACGGCGACCGCGACCGCGACCGGCGAGAGAGGTGGAGATGACGACTGAGACCGGCGAGAGGGAAGATGGCGACTTCAACAGACGTACCTCTCTCTCTCTCTCTCTCTCTCTCTGATATGGAAATTAAAACTTTGAAAGTGAAAGTAGCAGACAAGAGAGTAAAAGCAGCAGAAAGCTAGCTATTGATAGATTACCCCCATCGACAAATTCAATCTTTAAGCTAGCTATCTAATACGTTCTTTGGTTTTGCTTCTTTATTATACCTGCAGTTTGTTCGTGCTTGTGAGTTAAAAGGGCATACTGATTGGATCAGAAGTTTGGATTTTTCATTACCTGTATCGATAAATGAAGAACCAAACACTCTTCTCCTTGTTAGTTCTTCACAAGATAAAGGCATACGCATATGGAAAATGGCTTTATGTGATTCTGTAAGTATTTTTGACAAAAGGAAAGCGGAAAACAGCTTGACAAAAGGCAATCGCTGGGAGAAGGTTGAATCTGTCGATGGGGAGAAAACGCTAGGGCTTGAAGATCGAATCTGTCGATGGGGGTAATCTGTCGATGGGGGCGGGTAATCTAATGTCGATGGGGAGAAAACAATCGTAGGGGCAGGGCAATTGTGTAAAAACACAAATAAATATATTAGATAATAAAATTTGTTGATTTTAAATTGATTAAATAATAAGAAAATATGTTTTTGGATATATATGTGCGTTTAGAGGTTTTAGGAGGACATATACGTAATATTGAAGTTTCAAAGGATATATACTTAATAATGAAAGTTTGAAAGGATATATACGAAATTATCCCTTCTTTTTATGTATGTACTTTATAAACCCTAAACCCAAAACAAATAGTTATGTACGATTTATATATATGGGTTTGGTTTTTGAGAACGATTTAGTTCGGTTTTTTTAAACGGTTTCGAAAGTGGAAATGAACCAAACAGAAATTTTCGGTTTTTTGAAAGTGGAAATGAACCAAACCGAATTTTTCGGTTTTTTGAAAATTGAAAACCAAAACCATCGATTTTTACAATGATTCGGTTTTTTCGGTTTACGTTTTTCGGTTTTTTATTCGGTTTCGGTTTTTCTTGCTCACCCTTAGCTGTGCTAGGTGGAGAGAGGGACAAGGAGGATGGAGAGAGGTTTGGGGGAATGTGAAATTGCGTGGGGTGTATCTATTTTTTTAATAGTAATTAGTTGATTAATCAGTGATTATTATTATTATTATTATTATTATATACTTATTATTATAATAATAATATTAATAAGAAGAAGAAAAATGATATATTTTTCTACTTTTTCCTTCTACTTTATCCTCCTACTCACCAAATGATTATATTTAGATTCTACTAATTCTTTTTTCTTATCTCTTTCATTTATTTTAACAAATGTATTGATCTTATAAGTAGGAAGAAGATATATCACCCCTCAAATAATAATATAATAATAATAATCGCCACAAAAGACAAGAAATTTTAAACACAAAACGACAAGAAAATTTCCATCTAAATGTATCTATATCTATATCCTATATAACTTTGGATTGTTTATAATTCATGTGTCATTGCCTATTCAGTGTAAGATTCAAACATGAGCAATTGCATAGTGTAGAAATAATGACGTGTCACTAAATCTGTAATTTGGGCTTCTGTTCTTCACTTATTGGGCTGTATAGCATTGTGGGCTCTGCCAATTAATGTCTTTCGTTGGGCAATTTATGTCCGATACGCTGCCCTGGGCGTCTGTTAGCCTTCCGTTTTCCGCACTACATGGCGTCGGCGAAGAAACCTGCTGGTTAGCCTTTCGTTTTCCGCACCAGCAAGTGAATCGCCGGTAAAATGCTTCTCCCTTCAGCGACATTAATTGTCCTCGGCGAACGAAAGGTAGACTATAATAGTTCAATGAGGGTGAGTGATTAAACTTCTTGGTGCCCACTTCAATGAGGGGCCGTTTAAAATTCTAAGTTTCTTTCATTCAATCAATGAATTCATTTAATTAGAATGAAGATGTGTTATATTGATTTTCCATTCAACTCATATGGCGTGATTTTTGGTTCGTTTAATGATTTCTCCCTTCTCATTCTATAGACTAAGAATGAGGGCTGACGATAGCATATCTTGATGCTACGTTATTGTGGTTTATGATTGCGTAAATGTAATAGCTTCTTCAATCTCTATAAATTGCTTATTGTTCGTGCTTGTTCTATTCGAATGAAGCGATGAAGATTGGTTCAAGGTGAGTTCATTTTGCCTATGTTTTCTCAGATTTTTGTTAAGGAAGATGAAAATAGCTTACATGTCATCAAAATTAGTTATTTAAACTATTTAGAACAATGTATTGTTGTTAGAAATTACCTACCTGTACTGTTTTCTTCTGAACGAAGTTTTCGAGGATGATAATTCTGGGCCGGACCAGCATATGTCATTGTCGCTCTTCCCCGTGGTAGCAACAAAATTGATGAAGCTAATGGGTTAGAAGGTATTCATGTGCTGATGGGATAAAAGGTATTCATTCATGTTCTGCTATATAAGTGTGATTTTGTCTCGTATAGCGGGCCATTTATTTTATTTTCTAATGTGTTAGTTTTGGTTGATTCCAAATAACGTGGTGATCTGTGAAAAAAAACTAATTTTGGGGTAATTAGCTTCTTATTTGTTGTTCATACTTGATAGGTTTGGAAACACACACCACCTGCTTGATGAATTGATTGAACAAACCGGTAACAGTTGTTATGAGCAAGTTGAAGCTATAATTGTTTTGCTTAATTCAGTTTCTAACTACTTTGATGAAATTTTTTATTGTATGTGCAACTCAACATATTTAGGTACTAATTATGCTTCAATTTCGCATATGTTACTGCGTCATGCAGGTTCCCAACCATTTTGGTAATTGAGATGTTCTTTGCATACATTCATGATTCATGCACTATAAACTATGCTTACTTACATACGCACACAAAGTGATTGAGATGTTCTTTGCATATGTTACTGCGTTATGTAGGTTCCAAACCATTTTGGTAATTCAGACTCTTCAGCCCGTGCTCACACTTCTAATGCGCATGAATTAGCTATTTTACATTTCTAATGCGCATGAATTAGCTATGTTCAATCGAAAGTGAAAGAAGGATTCAATAGTTTCAGGTTCGTATTTTTATATTAACTATTTTACATTTCTAATGCGCATGAATTAGCTCCTACTTCATATCATCGTGGCTGTTGAGTTAATGTTTCTCTCATATTGTTCTTTTTGGTTGGATGAAAGAATGGTGCTTTGTCGAAGATAAGAAAATATTGTTGGTCAAAGTTAGTGATATTTCTCCAAGGTTTGCTTTGATTGTTGTTATTTCTTTATCCTCAAGAACCTAGATGAACAAAGCTTGGGTTTTTTTTATTCATCAGAAGTTATCTACTTAATTAAATATTAATTTCATACTATTCTTTTTCTTCTAAATATTTGGGTTATTGAGTTGTTGTAGAAGTTTGATCATAAATATCATGTTTGAATATTTGGGTTCTTGAATATAAAGATGCATACCACCTATTGTTAAAATGTCTTAATTTCATATATGCTTTTTTTATTTCTAAAGTGAATTTGCCTATTTTCAACCATAATTTTTGAAGCACTAAACATATTTTAACCTAATATGCTAAAATTGTTACCCAAAAACTTAAAACATGACAGTTGATTGGTTATTTACATTTATTGCAGTATGTCTTGCTTTGAACATATGATAATCCTACACCTAGAAGCAATATTTTGTCTTACTTGGAGTGTTTGGAGTGTATGATGAGCCTACACTTGAGTTTCAAATTTGAAGGGACTTGAGATGAACGCATGTTTCAAATTTAAAATTTGGTTTACAAGACAATGAGCGTAAACAAGGGACTGAGGTTGCTAGCAACTACCCATGTGCAGGTCCTTTGTTTATTGATTACAATATCACAAATTATATTATATCTATATAGATATAAGCTTGAAGGTTTAAGCTTTATGTGACAATAACATGCTTGATTTTACACAAATACTAAATTTTCCGGTTTGCCTTGGCTGCCTTCAATGGTTGTTTTGTTGATTAGGGCCAGATACATCAATCTACACATGTATTTATTACCAAGGCTATTGAGATGTAGGTCATGGATGAGAGGGTTATTTCTTTATTATTTTCGTTAGTCTTTAGTTGTTATTTTGATATTCTTTTTGTTACTTGATAGATTAATTCTACCCCTTTCATATTTCACGGACAAAGAATAATGGTGACTATGAAGAAAAACTTCATTTAGGAGCTCAAAGGTTTCCTAGCTAAAGTTCATTTGTTTGTAATTTATAGATTTCATTTTCAAGTGTCTGGTAAAGGTACCGTCTGAGCTACCATCTTCAAGAAGGTAATCAAACATGTATGAATTTAGTTTTGCTTATTAAGGATTTATTAGTTAGTCAAGTCTGATTAGGTTTTGCTCATATTTCTGTGTTATGGGGCTATATATAACACATGTATGGATATAAATTTTTGAATTGGTATAGTGGTGTAAGTCACTTTGTTGGTAGAATCAAACGTACGAGTATTGATCTCAATTGTTATATCATAATATGATTGTATTTGACTATTTTGTATAGCACCGTAACTAACTATATATCTTCTAGATCAAAGATGTTGAAAATATAAACTATATCTTTTTCTAATGAAAATTTCATCAAGATCATGAGAATCGTGTGTTTGTAAGTGTTTAAGGGCTGACTGTGCTGTCGTTTTATTGCTGCGATGCTGATTGTGATCCTGATGCTACTCCGTTGCTGTTTTTAGTGCTGCTTTGCTGTCTTTGTGACGCTGTTTGCTGATGCGTTGGTGGCTGTATGCTGATGGGTTTTGTTCTGCTGGTTGGGGGTTGGTAGTGATGTCCTACGGTTGGATCGGCTACTTGCTCGGGTTCTGTTTTGCTGCTGCTGCGCGCTACCTTGATGCTGCCCCTGGACACCGTTTTGGAGCGGTTCTGCTGTTGTTGAGTTGCTGGTCTGCTGCTACGGCATCTGTGAGAAGCAATATGATGCCTTGATGTTGATGTAATGGTACAAAGTAAAGGCGGGCTGAAGCTTGAAAGATAACATGTAATGTGTTGTCTACTAATATGTGCTGTTTGATGTATTTCAGTAATGTTAGTATGTACTCAAAACAGTAACTTTGATGAATGAAAACATTACCTTGGACGTTCAAAAAAAAAGTGTTTAAGGGCTGAAACTAACCTTGAGTTGAACCCAAAGATATAACTTTATATAGATAACTTAGGGAAACGAGGATAATAGTTTAATACTATATGTCTATATGACACGCCGACACGGGCTACCTTAACATAGCTCCCGTATGGTCATCGATTTGTGCTATTTGATGGGTGATGAGGGGATCCGAAGATATTGAGGGTGGTACCAACTTATATGTAACCTACCTATTAAGTCCTATTTCCCATTTGTTTAGTAAGCCCGTGTTATATTTGGTTTTAGATGTATGAAAAGGTTGATATATTTCATACCATTTCATAAGTTGCTTTTGATGAAATGTCACATGTGGTAAATTCGTTGCATGTGGATTTTTGTTTATAAATACATGGTATGAGACGAACTCATAACTCATATTTATTATATATCATAGATATTTCTTGCAAGGTTGATACATATTCTTAAAAGTAAGTAGAGCTGGAATCATGAAAACTTGCAATAAAATATGTTCTTGTATGCTTCTTCATGTTTGTATTTGGGTTTGATGACCCATATGTGGATTTAGCCATGAATTGGGGTTTGTAACACCAATGTGAACTTAGAATTTGTATTTGAATCATGTATAGACAATTTTTGATTGATAAAAACTGAATTTAAAATTTGTAATGCTCAATTCAGTATTTTGATCTAAAATGGGTCAATTTCGATATGAATCTGGTTTAGATAAATTGGATGATGGTTTTGATGTTAAAACGTGAATAGATATTTGAAGTGTATTTTTATAAACTAACTTTTAGCATATAAATTATCAAACTTGAAGTTAAAATAAATTTTGGGTCGTTTTTTGTTAGAAATTGGCTGCTATAGACTTTTTGTATTGACAAATAATATTGTGCTCAACACATAGAAATGTAGAATATTAAATTGAATATTTTACATGCTGGCCCGTGTTTACACGGACTTGAAAGCTAGTATTTATATAATGTATATCATATCCACCTTTTATAAGCTTACGCCAGTCTTTGACTAATCGCCATACACTGGTGGTAATGCCGGATGAAGATGAAGATGGAAGCTTGAATGGAAGCCATGGAAGCCGATGGAACCCAGATCCGATGATGGTGCAGATGATGGTCCAGATTCGATGGAAGTCATGGAAGTCAATGATGGTGGAATGACCCAAATCACAAACCGTTGATCTGGAATAAAGAAATCGGTGGTTGGGGAATAAAGTTCTTCAAATTCATATTTATTTTTATTATTATTAATATTTTATATATAATTATATATTAATAAAGTAAAGATTTTATTTTTTATTTTCTTAAATCATGAAAAATTCAAGTTATATGCCATGTCATCATCCATATAAACAAAACCCGTGCCACATCAGCACCTTACCTGCTATACCAGGTTAAATACATAAAATGATAAACTTTGAAAAGTTTAATACAGGGAAAATAAATAGGTCGAAATTGGGTCGACAAGAAACTGACCCGAACTCGAACAACACGAACCCGACCCAAATTGTCAGCCTTAGTAGGTAAACCTTGTGTTTATTGGAAAAATATTGAAAGTGTAACGGTGTAATTGATAAAATAAAAAGAATGTTGGTAAAATTGAAAAAATACTGAAAGTGTAATGGTGTAATTGATAAAATAAAAAGAATGTTGGTAAAATTGGAAAAAGGTGAATAGTATGTTGACAAAAATGGTAATTTTCCCATATATCAAATGGTAAGTTTGATAGTCCGGTACATACAATAGCAAAAGATGTAAAGTTGGATACACTTTTATGAACTAAACCCATTAAGTTATTATCATTCTAAGATTAATGCATTTTTAAATACTACGGAGTAATATTTATATAGAAGTCAATAACAAAAAGAAGACGTATTTGATAACTGTAAACAATGAAAGATGCTAGTCATTTACATCATCACTATTCCATACCAAATAGATAAAACCCATTTTATTTTTATTTTATGTACTATAAACTATCTAACTAAGTTATATCAATTAAACTCTGCCCCAATTGTTGCTACATTTTAAGATGATAATACTTGTCAAGAAGCTTCTCCGTGTACTCCCCAAATGTAAGCGATTCATTAACCTGTATCAACTGAATCACGACAGATTGTTGGATCATCGACCCAGTTATTTAAAAAACTCAGTCAAATTTATAACAAAAAATATGGGTCAAACAGAGCAGAATAAGTTCGATTGACCCGAGATTACTATTTCCATTACAACAAATTTAGTTTAGTTTGGTGATTACTGCTGAAATTATGTACACTGATAGCTAATAATAATCATTATAATATATGGATATATTAAAGTTCCTATTTCTCAATTTCAAGATTAAGATATGTATTTAACAGCTAACATATAAAGCGTCGTTACATACCTCCTGATTGACATGCCCCGTATCTGGAAAATTAAGTTTTTCATCCCTGAAAAAGTACACAATGAAAGAGAAAGTGAAAGATTTGCAGCCAGTGATGTTATATATAAAGAACTTTGATCATGTTACTTCAGAAGCTAACCAGTCGGGTTGCATGAATAAAGCAAACGTGGAACGCTCAAGTCCTGTTGCCTTTTCACCTTTTGGTGCCTGCAAATAAGATAAAAACGATTACTTCACCATGTTTACTTATGAATGGGTCGATTTGGGTTATGTTTTATCATAAGGGTCAAATGATTTAATTAAAAAGTTTAAACAAGAAGGGATGGGTTAAGCGGGTAGGATGTTAGTCAAGATTTAGTTTATTAGTTTTATAATATTGTTTCTGTAATCATATTTAACAATTTAAGTGCATTTTAAATTCTTAAACATGGGCAAGAAAGTGTTTTTGGGCCAATGCAACTTGAACCCATTATAGCTGACCGTTGGAGCTGCTAGTAAAGTTATTTGTAATCATCTTATAAAATAAATACAGATGCAGAAGGATAACATGTATGTTTAGAAGAGAAAAATTACAGTTGAACGTACACGGACACAATGGGGTGTTGCACAAAGATGACCTCGTGAAAGTAATTCGGTTATGTTGCCGATTTGGTATGCAATTTCATCTTCCTTGTACACCACCTAAGCCAAAATATAGCAAAGTCTTATGAGAACTTCTATTTCTTCTTGCATCAATATTCAAGTATATAAGACCTCCAGTCAGCACATTTAAATGGAGCCCCAAAAAACTTATGTTAAGTAATCAAAAGTAATAGAACCATTAATGATTTTTACTAAAAGAGGAGTGGCTGAAGATTTTTACTAGAGGTGGCTATTTCGACCCGTTTACTTAGAATGGATCAATTGCTATGAGACAGGTCAAGTGGTTAAACGTGCAAAAGAAAGAATATAAACATGTGAACATGTTACACGTGTTAAAGAAAGAATATATACTTTGACTATTTGACCTGCTCTTGTTTTGATATAAAGGCCAGCAAGGCAATTCTACACCGTCTTTGGTAAACATGGCATACATAAGACCTAAATTCAAGAAAACATTAGGAACATAAGAATTTATATAGCTTTCTCTACATATTAAAGAATTTCAACGGATGACAGATTCAAAGTTACATTGCAAACTTCCAACTATATAAATACATAAACTGGATAATCTCATGTCAAAATTAATTTAAAACTTGCTGTATAATTTTTCCCATATAATTTTCACTTTCCTTGGTGTTTTAGTGTTTTAGTTATAATAAAGAGCAAAAGTTTAAAGATTTTACCCACTTGAGCTGAACTTTTGATTTTACGCATAATATGAATCAACCCATTCATAAGTAAATGGGTTGATATTGCCATCTTATAAGGCTAGAAACAGCATGCCAGTGAGAGAGCCATGATCTGTATGCCAGCCACACCATGATGACATGGAGTCTCCATCTTGAGGATCATTACTACAAGGAGAAAAAAAACATTTTGTTATGGTTACAGGAAACGATTGGACCAGGAGTCATAACTGTTATAGGCACTTTCAGATTTTCATTTTGCGGGTTTCACATTTAAGATACGAGGAACATATATACGTGAATTAAGGGTCCCATTTACTTGATACAAAGAAAATGAAGATGGTATCCACAAAATGGAGAATAAATAAGCAAAAAGAAAATCGTGAAAACATATTATATCTTTTTGTATTGACTCGCCATTTTCTTAATTCTCCATTGTGATTAGGACCTCAAACAGTCAAATGAAATAATCAAATACGACCATAGGCCCTGTTTCATAATAAAAACACACTTGAAATAAAGACGATACATTAATCTATGTAACATTTAAATGGCCTAACTTGTATTTTGTAATAGTGTCGATGTGAAAACGAATTTACCTTTTTCCAGCAGGAAAGTAATACAACAAACGACCTTTATGACACCGAGAACGAAACACAATCTGTTCAATGCCTTCATTTGGGGGAGTACCCATCACTTTAGACACTGTTCCATTGAGCATCAAAGAAACAATGTCAAGCCAAAAGTTAAAAAAAAAAAAACTAGGTATGAATTAACTCAAGAATGAAACATGATCCTAAATGGATATCAAGAAAGTTACCATATTTATCACAGTGATATGCTACAAGTAAACCGACGTCAAGAATAAGCTTTCCAAGGGCTTTAAAAGCTACATGCAGAGAAAAAAATAACCAATAAATCCAAATAATAGTGTTTGACTATTGGTCAATACCATAAACATTCTACAAAGCTTACAGAGGGCAAACTAGTTTTATTAACTCTTGTGAACTTCATCGTCAATTCCTTCTATTATAACTTCTCAAATCATAAGTAAAAGAAGATAAGAAAATGGCATACCAACTTCAAGTTCAGGCAAATTACTTTGAGGCCAGATATTTGATCCACAGTATGCAGGATACCTGTGCAGCAAAAGGTCAATTTCTAATGGGCAAAAGAGTATTTTTGTTTCCAAAAAGAAAATATTGTGTTTATTTAGGAAACATAATAAGAAAATTGTTATTTTTATCAGGAAACATATTGTAGTAGAGGTCCAGGATTTCGAAATGTTACCTTTGAATCAGTAAGCATCACTAGTAGGTTTGTCAAAAAAAGAATTTGCATAGAATGAACCTTTTAACAGATCTGCATAATCAGAAAGTAACCATCAGATATATTAAAATCAACACAATTTCGGGAAACATTTTGCACTCGATAAACTCATAAAGAATTCAATAATCAAGATCAAACTACTAGTTTTACCTGGTTTACCAGACTCAAGCTTCTCTTTCCCATGGCTCCATCCAAAGTTATACCTACTTACAGTAACAAACGTATACAGTTTACAAATAAGAAACTTTCTTTCTAATGTACATATTTAATACATTACCTGCTTTGAGGATCTTCGAGTTCATTCCTGACCTTTTCAGGAAGGTTGGCCAACCTAGTACAAACAAGAGGATGTAGTAAACAACCTTGTACCAACACTGCCCTAATCCTTTCAGCAAAATCACTTCGAAGGGAAGCCCTTTGGGCAATACGGTATTCGGTTCTCATAACGCCATTAATCTATTCACAAAAAAAAATCAACATACAACAAAGAATGTTACACCAAATATGTCATAACATACCCTTAACCAAAAGTATTAAAGGAAAAAAATATATGGTAAGTCACCTTGGATAGCTCATTTTCGTTATTTCTGCATGCAGAGGCAACTCTAGCAAAATACTTTTGTGTTAATAAAAGAGAAAAAGGAGCACCTTTCTTTAATCCCCAGAAGAGCATCTGTTGCCCACTGTGAAACTGCTTACGAGAAGAACATAGCTATTATGAATTAATAGAAGTTCATCAAGCAATAGAGGTGACAATTTCGACCCATTTGCCTAAAAGTGGGTTGATTTAGGTTGTTTAAGGAGCCCCTTCATAAATCGTTTCATTACAAGAATAGATTATCATTCTAATAATAAAATTTCAACAATCTTACTTAACACACTAACTAATTACAATATTTGAAACAATTGAACAAAAAAGTGTTGACAGGTACCCATCTAGCTTTTTATCCAACCCACTCGTTTTGCCAATTACACAAAGCATCAAATTCATTTGTGTACACTCCATTTTAATGAGAAGTTGATCTACCTAATGAATCAGCACTTTGCTGATGATTTTCCAATTCTTCCATAATTTATTTGACAGATTTGTTTGCACGGAATGTTGCAATTATACGAGGCAAGAGTAACTTCAATCGGGGCTTTGACTCGGGATTGCTACTGTATTTTTCCAGTACTAAGTGGAGATCATGATGTGGATCCTCAAAACTGTACATAGATACATACATGATGCTCATCAATTAGACAAATTTTTTTAATAAAACAAAGTCAAAGCTTCAACTACATCAAAGTGGTTCCGCCACATCACATAAAAGCTTCTACTATGTGATTGCCCACCCATTAATTCCTCACACGCACCCTGCTACACTCTATCCCCATGTTCTCCATCCATGAATTCTACTTATAAAACGAACTACTAAGATTGAGTCTCCCATTCTCAATTGATTTCCCATTCTCATTTGAACCTTCCCCAATATATATATATATATATATATACAAAAACTATATAATTTTCATAACAATTTAGATTACCGAATAAAACAAGCAAGAGGTTTTCTACTTTAATTCATTGTATTTACTATTTAGAGGGGAGGGAGTCCTTCACACACTGACACATCAGTTTTTTTTCCAATCACACTATTAATCGCATAGCCATCACAAAATACTTGCACCCCATCACACCCAAAAAAACAAAGAAGAGATGTACACTTGTTCCCACTCCCTCGACAGCTCCACCCCATATACTTTGACTAAAATTTGACCTACTTCCTTATAAGCTAATAAATTTACAATTGACCAGTTAAGGTAGTTTATTTTGTCAACAAAGCATATCATGTGTCACTATGTTAATGATACCCACACACGTAAATATATTAAGGAATGAAAAGAGATATACAAGGTAGCTGACAGAAGAGCCTCCTTAAGTGAGCCCAAACGTTCAGATGGTACAAAGTGTGTTCCACGACCTACAAAAAGGTCGGGCAAGCCCTATGAACAATCAAAAGAAAATTGTACCACCCTGGCAGCGGAGTGTGAAAATATCAAGTTTACCACAAAAGAAGTGGATGAATTATTAAATGAGTGGTATCCAGGAGATACGTTAAAATGGAAGGTCTGGTTCATGCAATTTGTCATATATTTTTTAAGCAACCAATGTTATCATAATGTGTTTTAACTTTTAACTATGTGCTGGGAACCTTCTTTTGTATATTCAGGAGAAAGAGAAAAAGGACTGGATGATAGAAACATGCGCACAAACTCAAGAAGTATTTAAAATGGTACCAAAAGGAGAGTGTTAATCAACAAAGAAAATAATTTGAAGCAGGTGAAGTGTAAAGTAAAGACGGTTTTAATAAAAAAAAGAACAACACTTTATATTGATGATTTTTTATTATATGTTTACAGCGGCTGCTATGAACAGGGAAGAAGAGCTAAAGTCTAAAATTGGTCATTTACAAACACAACCTTCCCATTTGAAAAATGTAAGTTTGGTTGATGTAACATAGAGACTACAACTTGTTTTTTGATATTAGAGGATTATTTGGTATTTTGGTTTTCATCATTTTGTATTTTAGCTTAAAACACTACAGTTTGCAAAAGCAGAGCACGAGAGTGCAACAAGGAAATATGATACTGCAGAATAATAAACTAACAGAACCAGCTTCTTTCTGCTATGGTAATTTTTGCCTTCCACATTCTAAACATTGCTATAAAATTAACGGGAAGTGTGTGAAACTTACGTTCTGTACAAACTTGCTATATAGCAGACAGAACGTAAGTTTCACCCACTTCCCCGTTAATTTTATAGCAATGTTTAGAATGTGGAAGACAAGAACTACCATAGCAGAAAGAAGCTGGTTCTGTAAGTTTATTATTCTGCAGGATCATATTTCCTTGTTGCACTCTCGTGCTTTGCTCTTGAACCAACTGTAGTGTTTTCAGCTAAAATACAAAATAATGAAAACCAAATTACTAAATTATCCTCTAATATCAAAAAAACAAGTTGATTCTTTGTGTTACATCAACCAAACTTACATTTTCCAAATGGGAAAGTTGTGTTTGCAAATGACCAATTTTTAGACTTTAGCTCTTCTTCCCTGTTCATAACAGCCGAACATGTGATAAAAATCATCAATATAAAGTGTGTTCTTTTTTATTAAAACTGTCTATACTTTACACTTCATCTGCTTTTAATCGTTTTGTTTGTTGATTAACACTCTCCTTTTGGTACTATTTTAAACACTTCTTGAGTTTGTGCGCATGTTCTATCATGCAGTCCTTTTTCTCTTAATATACAAAAGAAGGTTCCCAGCACATAGTTAAAAGTTAAAAGACATGATGATAACATTGGTTGCTCAAAAAATATATGACAAATTGCATGAATCAGACCTTCCATTTTAACGTATCTGTGGATACCACTCATTCAATAATTCATCTACTTCTTCTGTGGTAAACTTGATATTTTCACACTCCGCTGCCCGGGGTGCTACAGTACCTTCCTTTTGATTGTTCATAGGTCCTGCCCGACCTCACTTGGTTTTTCTACACGTACATTCACAACTTCACATCAGTAACTGAAAAGAGAAAAACACATATAAGACTCGGTTTTTCAACCCATTTCACTTCATCATTTCATTTTGCGAGAACATTACATGATGGAAAGATCTTCACATACGCCACCCATGAAATTAAAACAAGGGACGCGATTAAATATCCAACACAAATTGACTCGTATCTATAGTCTATACTACATTATAAAGCATTTAGCAAAACTCTTAAAATTTAGGTTCCAAAACTCAGAGCTCGGTCGAGCTTTGATGTCCAAGCTCAAGCTCAACTCGATGAATTTTTGCGTTCCACAAGTTTTATATACCAAAATAGCTCTATGCATCAAAACATAAAATATAAAATATCCAAAACAACATATATGTCAATATATAGTTTTGTGTTCCACAAGTTTTATAAAAACTTTTGAGTTAATTGCTTTTTCGGTCCTTAAACTTTACCAAATATGCAGGTTTGGTCATTTAAAGATCAAAGGTACAAAACACGTCCTTTTTTTGGCAAAGTTGGTGCAAGTTCAGTCCTTTGTCTAACTTCTATTACATTTGATCCGTTAGTAGCCATGAAAATGACTATTATACCCTTGTACTTACTTTTTATTTATTTTCTTAATAGTTATATTTTAGTAATAGTAATAAAACACATATCCCTATGTCAGACACTCCCACCTCCACCCCCACCCTCACTCTCATTTATTTCTCTCATCTCCCCTCTTTACAACCAACAACCACCTCACACCCTCTCTCTCTCTCTCTCTCTCTTCCTGCAAACACCACAACCCCTTCATTTCTACCATCACCACCGCCATCCGCCGACCGTCGCCATCGTCAGCTTCCGCATCGCCACCATCCTCGAACCTCATCACCACCGTCTCTTTCTCTTTGTATGTGATTTTGAGGTTTGGTTTTGGGTTTCTCATTTGATTCTGATTCTTGGTTCGTATCTGAGTTTTGGTTTTGAGTTTTGGTTCAGAGTTCACATCGCCACATGGGCCTTCGTTGTCTCCTTCCGGTTGATTCTAGCGTTGGCGATTCCTGCTATTTCTCGTGATGATTCAGGGAGGTTACCGATTGCTGATGTTCGTATGATTCGATTTTAGGTTTCGTGGATTCATGTTCATGGTTCGATTTTAGGGTTTCGTTGTTTTTTGGGTTTCATCTATTGTTCTTTGTGTGTGTGTGTGTGTGTGTGTTTTGAACTTGGATTTAAATGTAATGGGTGGTGGTCGTGTAACACCACTTTCTAAAAATAGCTTTAAAAATTTGTTTGCTACTAATCAACACTCTAAAACATCAGAGTTTGCGGAAAACAAGCTTACATCACTTTAGTGCTAACAATTTCATAAAAAGTAGTGTTAAAAGTACTCTGTTTAAAAGCTTGGAGCTATCCAACTCTGCAAAGCGCTGGGGCCTTACCCTTGCTGGAAACTGGTTACTTGCATGCACAACATACTAAAACGTAAGTTTTCGCTTAGTGAGCATACAAACTGAACAGATAAATACTTAAAACATGAGTAACTCTTCTAGGGATGTCTCACATCCAAGCTGGACACCTGCAAAACTATTCAAACTATTATCTGGTCCAGGGTATGATCACATCTCGCGCGTATCAGATCCCTGACACTCTGTTTGGGTAAAAGGATCTCAATATACCCCTATCTCTGTATTGAATAATATATCTGAGTTCTATTATACCTTGAAACAATAGTCTTAACTCATACATAAACACATCATAACACGGATAACATACTAATCACCTTGTGCATATAAATGTATGCTGATCATACTAAACACTGCATCATAGTGCTACAGAATCTCACATAATCAAATCATATATCAAGCATAAAATTGATATACTAGCTACTTAATGCATATACATATGTTAATCTGATTAAAGGTAAGTACACTCACCTTAGCAGCAGTTAAGAAATATACTCTTTTCACAGAAGCGTCAATCTCTTATTGCCTACAACCAATAAACATGTGCTACATTAACTTCTATACGCTCTATGGCAACTTAAACTGAACATTAAGCAACAAACCACTTGACCTGGTCCTGGCCCTCCCTACGGCCGTAGGGGTTCATCCCTACGCCCGTAGTAGTGTTTCTAGGCTTCCTACGGTTGTAGGCTATATGCACTACGCCCGTAGGCTAGTTCCCTTCGTCCTTAGACGGTAACTCATAAAACATTGTCCTACCGCAGGAACCTTTACCTACGGCCGTAGGAGACAAAACAACCAGTAATTCTTGACCCCTTCCTACGCCCGTAGAGAATAATCCCTGCGGCCGTAGGAACAATCGGAACAGCAGACTCATCTGCTCTGTTCGAACAGCAGCTGGGTTTCGAGGTTTTACCCTCTATCAGCGATCCAAAACACGATTTTGACCAAGTAACAGTCTTTAACACATACTACAACCTTTTGGAGCATCATATAACATATAAAAACACATTAAATCAAACTACTAACATGGATTCAACTCTTGAATCCCATTGTTGACCTAAATACTCAAATAAACCAATAAGAACACATACCTCTTGTTACTACTTCTTTAAAGAAATGAATTCAGCTATCAATCTCCTGATTTCTTGATCAAAATTCGAAAAGAACTAACTGAAGTGTGTGTACGTATATTTCCTGTGTTTGTAACTTCCCATTTGACTACTCAAGGTCAAAACAAGATATCCATACACTACTATTGCAACTTAGCACAAATGGCCCTTGTACTTTAACTTTCTCATGCTGTCAACTTTAGTCCCTCAATTATATATAACACATAATTACTTATTAAAACATAGTAACAACACTTAATTAAATTAATACAACTTATCATAAAAGCTTTTAAACTTTGGGGTGTTACAGGTCGGTCTGAGAGGGCGGTGGTGGTAGGTTGTTTCATGGCTGCGAGTAGTGGAGTAGGTAGTTTTGTGTCGGTGGTAGGTGGTTTCATGGTGGTGAGGTAGAGAAGGTATGTACCATATCGGGTCTATCAGACCAGCACATCAACCAAAGGAGAGCCTTGGCACAAGGTCAACAACTATAAACCCTCAACACTAGTCACTTTCAAATAGACTGATGGTTGCCTGATGCACAGGTTTAACCATGACAGAGTAGGTGCTACATTAAACCATTGGATAATAAGAGGCACCCTCAAACTCTATATAAACTACCACATCAGGTAAAGGGAAGGACATTCATAACTTAGCCATTCACATGAAAGCTTTTCTCCTCTAACAATCTAAACGTACTCTCACTCTTATATAAATATTCTTACATATATTATACATTCTAGTAGTGATATATACACATTTCTGACTTGATCGTCGGAGGGTTGATCCCGGGGCTCCGGCCTCGGGTCACCTTCTAACGAGTTTCTTTATGTTTACAGCATACGATCTATGTTCGGGAAGATGAAGAACGACCCAAACTATTATCTAAACTAACCCAGCAGATCGTTGTTTCAACATTGGCGCCATCCGTGGGACCCAGACAACAAGCTAACATGTTCCATGAAATTGATTCATTTTCTCAGCCACACTTACAGGTTCTAAGTATCACCTTCATACTTTTAGTGTCCTGAGTACTTGCTTTGTTTCAAATATTTATGATGCTGACATGATCTTGTCATTAAGTATGTATGGTATTTAAGAAGTCTTCTCCTGGTTAAAACCCATTTTGTGGAAGAAACCATTTTTGTTTGTTTTAATTGCTAATCGATCAACTTCTAAGATAAGAGATATAACCAAAAATAAAGAAAGATAACCTTTTATAGACTACTACTACAATAAATTCGTTTTCTTAAACCAAGAATATATTTCTTCTACATAAAGTTGAAAAAATACACATCAATCTTCAAGTGGTGCGCTAAATCAAAGATGAGAATCAGAGAAAGTACATATTTTGATACACAAAGTGCAACTAGGGGAAGCTAATCCTCATTTACCTTGCTTGAGTTTCTAGAAATCACCATTAAATTGCACAACACAAACTCTTAGCACACATTCTGCCGTGTTCACCAGAGGTGGGTGTCTGTCTCACCATTTTCTTTCATAGAGGAAAAAACCGTAAGTATATACGTACCTGCTAAATCAGAAGACGTCAAAATTATACAGGTATACACATAACACTAGATGAAAATTTTGGCTAGATCTTAAAGCTTGGCTGCCAAATGGGGTTATAAAAAAAATATTCTGATTGTCATCTACTAATGAACTAAGAAGAGAAGGATATATGCTCTCCGCTCATTGTGCTCCTAGTTTCCCAAGAGAAGCAACTGTTGGATTTGAGTCTGTTAACTTCATTTATATGCTTGATAAAATAGACTTCGCTTGTTTGCTTACTCTTCTCTCTCTGTCCGCTCCTACATCGTTATTCAGATCCGAGCTATCCTTGTCTGTTTCTTTTATTTTTACCTCCGGCAGCTCACTTTCTTCGTCATACAGAAAGGGAAAACAAGACATTTATCTTTCTTGCTAACACGAAAGTCTTATCATAAAAAGAGGGTAAAAAAAAAAGAAGATAAATCATGAGAAAGAAAAAGCTGAAAGCTAGAAAGAAAAAGCTGAAAGCTACCATGAGAAAGAAAAAGCTGAAAGCTACCATGAGAAAGTCAGCTTTAAGGCTTTGCTTGTAAAAATAAATTTGACACGTAGTAGAGTGTCACGTGGGTATATTAATACGGGTACATAGTAGAAACTATGGTATGCTTTACTTTTTCAAAACACCTACAGTGTTTTTACCATGCTTTATGTTTAGGAGTGGACTACTTCTAAGAAAAGGTTAATATGTATCAAGTGGACATTATGATACTTCCAAGACACCACCTTCCGGAACCTTTTCTGGTAGTAAAACAAACCTACATTCTAAGTGGTCAACACAAATTAAATTAAACTACATAACATTTATCAAATGTTAATTTCAATATTCCTAAGTACTATTTATCTACAGTAAAAAAAATTTTACTATTATGATATTATTTATCTAGGATATGGTAAATATAGTTTTCTTATAAGGATTAAAAAAGTTCTATCTCAAAGACTAAATTATTAAAACTAACTAACAAAGTCTAATATAGTTAAAGTTAACTTCAGAAAATATTTTACAATAACTAAATAAAGATTTTGTCAACTTTTGTATAAAATGAATTCCTAAGCACCATTCATCTACAGTAATTATTATTATTATTATTTATTTAATTTTTTACTCTTAGGATATTATTTATCTAGGACATGGTAAATATAGTTTTCTTATAAGGATTAAAAAAGTTCTATCTCAAAGACTAAATTATTAAAACTAACTAACAAAGTCTAATATAGTTAAAGTTAACATCAGATAATATTTTAGAATAACTAAATAAAGATTTTGTCAACTTTTGTATAAAATGAAATTAACTAGGGTAATAACGTAACTTTGACAAAAAATGAAACTTTCTTGAGAGGGTTTGTAATAAAAGAGAACTTTTTAATGAGTTTGTAATATAAAGATTAAATATAAGAAAGTTTTATGTTTAAAATGAAATTCATGGTGTAACTGTGTTATAAGAATTTTAAGTTATTGTAAACATATAGGAAACCACGTGGTATTCTATACTATACATATTCCGTTTATAAAAAATGTTTTGGTACCCGCCGCAACGCGCGGGCACCAAAACCTTGTTAAGAAATACATTTACGATTATGTATTTTGGTTAGATTTGAGCCATACCGCTATGGACTAAATAAAAGCCCATACTACCTATAATTCTATCCATGCTAAGTACCCTTATTGTGTTCCTATATAAAATATATCATCTTAATCAATTTGATGCATCGGATAATTTAAATAAGAGGGCATGCATTGATGATTGTGTATTTAATTATTTGTTTAAGTTTCACAGTCTGTGTTTTTATAATCGCATCTCATAATACACATGTATTTGAAAGCCTACTTCCATAACTAGTATTTCTAGCTAATAATTATTCCATTTAATACCGATAGAGTAAATCTGATTAGTATCTCTATTTCTGATTTCATAACATTGAAAAGTATATCACTATTGAGAAGTTTGCGATATTTTGATAGATTTAGCACTTCTATTAGGAAGGATGTGGTATAATCACCAAAGTAAAATAATAAGAACCACTATAGCCATAAGTAATACAAATATATAATAATGAAACTAATTTTCTTTTTTTTTAGAATAACATGTATTAGTCAAAGGAGCAAAAATAGCGTCGAGTCTAATGACAACGACTAACCAAATTTTCCTGTGAACTATATATCTTTCTTTCGTTTAAAACCTTCTACAAGCCTAAAGTCTAAATAAATGTTACGAAAAACATATGCATACATACGATTATTATGTATCTTCTCCTTGGAATTGTGGGACCAATTTTTCTCAAACAATGGAATCATTAAAGTCACAAACCTTGGGCAACCCCTCAACCATCACAACAGCTTAAGCCTCTAGAAGAAGCATTATGAACTGCTCCGAAGCTCGTGCTCCATTTCGAAGCTTTGGGCCAATCACTAACAGAGGCTGACCTTCGGCAATCCTTCAACAAACTCCATTATTACAATAATCAAACCTTCACACCGGAGGTTGGTCCAGACAAAAGGAGCAACCCTTCAGCTACAAACTGATGTCCTTATCTGAAGCTCCGAACCAACCATGAGCAGAGGTCGTCACAGACTGATTCATACACCTCGCAGGTACTAAGTATCAAACCTATTATACTATATGACTTATGCATGATATTATTTATGACATACATAATACTTGAAATACCTTGTTTGTGATATACCTAGTACCTACATGACCTTGTTTATCAATATGCACGAAATTCACTTGATTTAAGTCATAAATCTCCCTCGTGGTGAAACATATCATGCAAATGAAACTTAATCATCCTTGTCTACGAATTTAGACCTAAAAAAGGATAAAACTACCACGGTGAAGTTCCTGCATATTTTAGTAAAACAATAATCATGAACATACATAATATAATGATGAAGCTCTTGTAGCTATTTTATAATGAATTCAGGTCCATAAAGAAAGTATCCACTCCTTGTATATTAGAATAAACTAGCTAACCGATATATAACTAAAGATGAGAATATCACATAAATAGATATCGTAATGTTACTTTCATCTTCATCTAATCTCGCATAAAGCATGTTCTTACCGTTAGTGAGCAAATGTATATTGTATGGGTTTGCCTTTGTTTGATCTAGCATCTACCTCCTTTGTTGCTTCAGCATACTTTGTCTTCGTGTAACCTTAGTTACACTAAAAAAAAGAAAAAAAAAAGAGGAAGATAAGACCTTTATTCCTTGCATCTAACTTATAGATCTGGAGGATCTCAAATACGATAATGTAACTTCCTCAACCTTTGTTCCAACTATAATTACATAGCTTATTGTCAAATCTTAGCTCATGCGTATATATACACCTTAGTAAAATATAAAGGAGTAAGACTCGTTCATAAAAAAGTACGAAACAAATATAGCAGATGCTTCGTAGTGCTAGTAGATCAGACCTTCCCATCACCCATCTAAAGAAGAAGCTGACATAGGCTTGAACAACATTGTCATTCACCTTATGATATGTTCAATCTGAGCCTGAGGTGTAATTTAAACAACATGTAAAGTCGGGAGCAGAGGTCTAGTCCGGAGCAGAGGTCCAGTCCGGAGCTTGCAAGTATACAACATATGAAAAAACAGTCTCAAATAAATAAACATAGTCCCTCGAATTTGACAGCTTTCAAACAACAATGAACAAACACCTTAGTTCACAATCCCTCGATTTTCAGTAACATCAACAAAATTTAACTCAAATATAGACCTGATTTTCCGTTAACAGCGAAAATTTAACTAAAAAAAAAGATCGTGGAAACTCGAATTTGTTACCTTGGAAGGCTGGAGGCTGGATGTGCGGCGAGACTTTGACCAGCGAGAGAGGAGGATATGGCGAGCGCGACTGCGACCGGCGAGAGACGCGGAGATGGCGACGGCGACTGCGACCCCGATCGGGGCGGAAATGACAAGTGAGACCGGCGAGAGGGAAGATGGCGACTTCAACAGACGTACCTCTCTCTCTTCCTCTGATATGGAAATTAATACTTTGAAAGTGAAAGTAGCAGACAAGAGAGTAAAAGCAGCAGAAAGTAAACTGTAAAAGTAGCAGACTATTGTACAGCTGCTTTTCTTCTTTTTATGTATGTACTTTATAAACCCTAAACCCAAAACAAATAGTTATGTACGGTTTATATATATGGGTTTGGTTTTTGAGAACGGTTTAGTTCGGTTTTTTTAGACGGTTTTGAAAGTGGAAATGAACCAAACCGAAATTTTCGGTTTTTTGAAAATTGAAAACCAAAACCATCGGTTTTTACAATGATTCGGTTTTTTCGGTTTACGTTTTTCGATTTTTTGTTCGGTTTCGGTTTTTCTTGCTCACCCTTAGTTGTGTTAGGTGGAGAGAGGGACAAGGAGGATGGAGAGAGATTTGGGGGAATGTGAAATTGCGTGGGGTGTATCTATTTTTTTAATAGTAATTAGTTGATTAATCAGTGATTATTATTTTTATTATATACTCCAACCGTCTCAATTTAATTGTCCAATTTTGATTTTTTAAGTATTTCTTTTTTAACTTTGACCTTAAGTATTTTTGTTTATGTTATATAGTACTTGATGTAAAATATATGAATGGATTGTGTTTTAAATGTATATTCATTTGGTATAATTTTTATTAAGTAATATATAACACAAATAAAAATATTTAAGGTCAAAGTTGGAAAAGAAATACTTAAAAAGTCAAAACTGGACAATTAAATTAGGACGGAGGTAGTACTTATTATTATAATAATAATATTAATAAGAAGAAGAAAAATGATATATTCTCCTACTTTTTTCTTCTATTTTATCCTCCTACTCACCAAATGATTATATTTAGATTATACTAATTCTCTTTTCTTATCTCTTTCATTTATTTTTACACATATATTGATCTTATGAGTAGAAGAGGATATATCACCACTCAAATAATAATATAATAATAATTATCACCACAAAAGACAAGAAATTTCAAACACAAAAAGACAAAAAAAATTCCATCTAAATGTATATATTTATATAATGTATATCATGTCCACCTTTTATAAGATTACGTCTGTCTTTGACTAATCGCCAACACTGGTGGTGGTAATGCCGGATGAAGATGAAGATGGAAGCTTGCATGGAAGCCGATGGAACCCAGATCCGATGATGGTGCAGATGATGGTCCAGATCCGATGGAAGTCATGGAAGTCGATGATGGTGGAATGACCCAAATCACAAACCGTCGATCTGGAATAAAGAAATCGGTGGTGGGGGAATAAAGTTCTTCAGATTCATATTTATTTTTATTATTATTAATATTTTATATATTATTATATATTAATAAAGTAAAGATTTTTTTTTTATTTTCTTAAATCATGAAAAATTCAAGTTATATGCCATGTCATCATCCACATAAGCAAAATCGGTGTCACATCAGCACCTTACCTGCTATACCAGGTTAAATACATAAAATGATAAACTTTGAAAAGTTTAATACATCAAATGGTAAGTTTGAAAGTCCAGTACATACAATAACAAAAGATGTAAAGTTAAATACACTTTTATGAACTAAACCTATTATCATTCTAAGATTAATGCATTTTTGGAGTAGTACTTTTATAGAAGTCAATAACAAAAAGACGTATTTGATAACTGTAAACAATGAAAGATGCTAGTCATTTACATCATCGCTATTCCATACCAAATAGATAAAACCCATTTTATTTTTATTTTATGTACTATAAACTAACTAACTAAGTTAAGTTATATCAATTAAACTCTGCCCCAATTGTTGCTACATTTTAAGATGATAATACTTGTCAAGAAGCTTCTCCGTGTACTCCCCGAATGTAAGCGATTCATTAGCCTGTATCAACTGAATCACGACAGATTGTTGGATCATCGACCCATTTTTAAAAAAAATCAATCAAATTTATTAAAAAAATGGTCAAACAGAACAGAATAAGTTCGATTAACCCGAGAGATACTATTTCCCTTACAGAAAATATAGTTAAGTTTGGTGATTACTGCTGAAAATTTGTACACTGATAGCTAATAATAATCATTATAATATGTGGATATACTAAAGTTCCCATTTCTCAATTAGTCAATTTCAAGATTAAGATGTTTATTTAAACGCTAACATATAAAATTATAAAGGGTTGTTACGTACCTCCTGATGGACATGCCCCGTATCTGGAAAATTAAGTTTTTCATCCCTGAAAAAGTACACAATGAAAGAGAAACTGAAAGATTTGCAGCCATATATATATAGAACTTTGATCATGTTACTTCAGAAGCTAACCAATCAGGTTGCATGAATAAAGCAAACGTGGAACGCTCGAGTCCTGCTGCCTTTTCACCTTTTGGTGCCTGCAAATAAGATAAAAACGATTACTTCAACATGTTTACTTATGAATGGGTCGATTTGGGTTATGTTTTATCATAAGGGTCAAATGATTCAATTAAAAAGTTTAAACAAGAAGGGATGGGTTAAGCGGGTAGAATGTTAGTCAAGATTTAGTTTATTATTTATAATATTGTTTCTGTAATCATATTTAACAATTTAAGTATGCATTTTAAATTCTTTAAACATGGGCAAGAAAGTGTTTTTGGGCCAATGCAACTTGAACCCATTATAGCTGACCGTTGGAGCTGCTAGTAAAGTTACTCATTTGTAATCATCTTACAAAATAAATACAGATGCAGAAGGATAATATGAATGTTTAGAAGGGAAAAATTATAGTTGAACGTACACGGACACAATGGGGTGTTGCACAAAGATGACCTCGTGAAAGTAATTCGGTTATGTTGCCGATTTGGTATGCAATTTCATCTTCCTTGTACACCACCTAAGCCAAAATATAGCAAAGTCTTATGAGAACTTCTATTTCTTCTTGCATCAATATTCAAGTATATAAGTCCTCCAGTCAGCATATTTAAATGGAGCCCCAAAAGTCTTATGAGAACTATTTCTTCTTATGAGAACTATTTCTTCTTGCATCATTTCGCCACTTCTAATTTTTACTAAGATAAATAGGCGATTAACAACTGACACAACTGAAGAGAAGGCTTTTGACAAACTAGATGCAATTAAAACACGTCACAATTAAACATGTGAACAGGTTATACATGCTAAAGAAAGAATATATACTTTGACTATTTGACCTGTTCTTGTTTTGATATAAAGGCCAGCCGTACTATCAGGGCAAGGCAGTTCTACACCGTCTTTGGTAAACATGGCATACGTAAGACCTAAATGTTGAATTCAAGGAAACATTAGAAACATAAGAATTTATATAGTTTTCTTTACATATTAAAGAATTTCAACAGATGACCGATTCAAAGTTACATTGCAAACTTCAACTATAAAAATACATCAACTGGAAAATCTCAGGTCAAAATTAATTTAAAACATGCTGTTGAAACTTTCAAATATAACGAACAAATTTTTCCCATCATTTTCCTTGGTGTTTTAGTGTTTTTAGTTAAAATAAAGAGAAAAGTTTGAAGATTTTACCCACTTGATCTGAATGTTTGATTTTAAGCATAATATGAATCAACCCATTCATAAGTAAATGGGTTGATATTGCCATCTTATAAGGGTAGAAATAGCATACCAGTGAGAGAGCCATGATCTGTATGCCAGCCACACCATGATGACATGGAGTCTCCATCTTGAGGATCATTACTACAAGGAGAAAAAAAACATTTTGTTATGGTTACATGAAACGATTGGCCCAGGAGTTATAACTGTTACAGGGACTTCAAATTTTCATTTTGCGGGTCTCACTTTTAATTCACGTGGAGCATAAATATGTGAATTAAGGGTCCCATTTACTTGATCCAAAGAAAATGAAGATGGTATCCACAAAATGGAGAATAAATAAGCAAAAAGAAAATCATGAAAACAAATTATATCTTATTGTATTGACTCACACCATTTTTCTTAATTCTCCATTCTGCAGGTTTCACCTTTATTTAACAAGGCACATAAACAGATATGTTCTTTTGGTACCATAATCCATATAATTAGGACCTCAAACAGTCAAAAAGAAATAATCAAAGAGGACTGTAGGCCCTGTTTCATAATAAACACACACTTGACATAAAGATGATACATTAATCTGTGTAATATTTTAATGGCCTAACTTGTAATAGTGTCGATGTGAAAACGAATTTACCTTTTCTCAGCAGGAAAGTAATACAACAAACGACCTTTATGACACCGAGAACGAAACACAATCTGTTCAATGCCTTCATTTGGGGGAGTACCCATCACTTTAGACACTGTTCCATTGAACATCAAAGAAACAATTAAAGCCAAAAGTCCAAGAAAAAAAAACTAGCTATGAATTAACTCAAAAATGAAACATGATCGTAAATGGATATCAAGAAAGTTACCGTATTTATCACAGTGATATGCTACAAGTAAACCGACGTCAAGAATAAGCTTTCCAAGGGCTTTGAAAGCTACATGCAGAGGAAAAAGAACCAATTATATCAAGTAATAGTGTTTGACTATTGGTCAATACCATAAACATGCTACAAAGCTTAAAAGAGGGCAAACTGGTCCGTTTAAGATATTTATCAACACAATCTCGATATAGGGTTATTAAATATACAATATCAGTGAACTTCGTCGTCAATTCCTTCTATAATAACTTCTCAAATCATAAGTAAAAGAAGATAAGAAAACAGCATACCAACTTCAAGTTCAGGCAAATTACTTTGAGGCCAGATATTTGATCCACAGTATGCAGGATACCTGTGCAGCAAAAGGTCAATTTCTAATGGGCAAAAGAGTAATTCTCTTTTGAAATTTGTTTCCAAAAAGGAGATATTGTGTTTATTCAGGAAACCTAATAAGAAAATTGTTATTTAATTCGGGAAACATATTGCAGAAGAGGTCCAGGATTTCGAAGTTTTACCTTTGAATCAGTAAAGCATCAGTAGTAGGTTTGTCAAAAATCGGATTTGCATAGAATGAACCTTTTAACAGATCTGCATAATCAGAAAGTAACCATCAGATATATATATATATATATATATATTAAAACAGTTTTGTTAATATTTTACGCATCATTTGACACCTAATCACTAAAATTTTGCACTCGATGAACTCGTAAAGAATTCAATAATCAAGATCAAACTACTAGTTTTACCTGGTTTACCAGACTCAAGCTTCTCTTTCCCATGGCTCCATCCAAAGTTATACCTACTCACAGTAACAAACGTATACAGTTTACATATAAGCAACTTTCCTTCTAATGTACAGATCCGATACATTACCTGCTTTGAGGATCTTCAAGTTCATTCCTGACCTTTTCAGGAAGGTTGGCCAACCTAGTACAAAAGAGAGGATGTAGTAAACAACCTAGTACAATCACCTAAATCTCCTCTTTTTCTTTGTCTATTATTTTCTATTTTCAATTTAGATAATGCTTATAGGTAAGCCAGCATTCACTCAAAGAAACTTTGAGATGTTTTACCTAGGAGCAAGACTCAGTAGGTTTTGTCTCAATAAAGCATAACCAGGAACCTACACCAAATGAAGAGACATTTCAAATACCAGATACATACCTAAAGAGGAAAGACTAACACATTAATAAATATACACACTACACGTATTAAATGCAAAAACGATAAAGGAGTGAGTTTAGGACATATCTAGTGACATAATTACTAAGCTATTTGACAAATTAAACTGAAAAAAAGCACCGCTAAACTTTCATACATCACATATTGATAAAATTCCCAGTCCATCTGTGCCAAATCCTTCTTCAATTTTCCCAGACAAATCAGCATCTTTATCCTATTCGCATGGGTTAAAGAAAGAAAAAAAGAAGATTGTTAAAAAATTATAACACAACATGCATGATTGCAAATGACATAAAGATGTTTAATTCATTAAAAGTAAAAAGCTTTCATATAATAATCCCTATAAATTTATCTCTCAAATAAGCTAAATCACTAAAGTAACAACAACAATAGTGATATACCTATTGTGTTTTTTCAAAATATTGATGATATTAGTTTGAGTTTCCTCTATTTTTTAACATCTGATTAGGTGTCAAACAATTACTGTGCCTAATCTTCAACTTCGTGGAATTTAGTTATAGAGAAAAGGTATAGAAAGTCTACTACCATCAAGATTCCACCCACTGTAATCAACAAACACTAATTTTCCTGATTTTAACTCACAATAATAATATTGATCAAAATTATAATTGTTTCTTCAGTTCTTCTAATCATAAAACACATCTTAAACATCAACATTCAAACAAACTTGCTTAATTTCAACCACCAACCAAAATTTTGATCAAAATTCTTATCTTTTTCTTCGGTTCTTCTAATCAACAAACACTTCTTACTACCCTTTATCAGATTTTATTTTTCCCAGTGAAAAAGACGATGAAACCTTGATCTCTAGAAATGTTAAAGAAAATGGAATTCAAGAAAGTAGAAAGAAAAAAAACACTTACTTTAAGGTGTGTGAAGGGAATGACAACCGTCCGGAGCGTGGGAGTCTGTGCGGCGGCAAGAGGTCCCGACGTCATCTTATGAACTAGACTGGGCCACCGGAAAGAAGGGGGAATCGATGGCCGAAGAGGACGAGGGATTTCTGAGGCAATACAAATACAAAATAATAATAATAATGATGAAAGGTTTGAATAATTTGGACGAAACACGAAACCAGGATGCTGCTACTTGTTTGGACTCGTGTGACGTTGCGTACAACAGCAGCCTAAGGAATATTACAATTATGGTCCCTTAATAATTGTGATTTCGTCAAACGCGGTTCTAAAATCTAGGAAATATATAGAAACAAATACAACTAAACTCGAAATTCTTGATAAAATACTTTTCAAACATAATATAAAATACGAAGGATTATGTAAGGACTAATGTTTAAAGAAACATACATTAATAGGTAGTTACATATTATAAGATAAGCATGTGTTATACTGGTTCCCGACTATTTAAAATCACATCAACTAATAAATTCAACAATTAAAGTTCCACTAATCCTACAAACAAGTGTTACCTAAATCACTTTTTATATAATTCTTTCTTTTGTTAACAGTGAACCTACACGGCCTTATACATGGTGTAATTCGACACAATCAATTACACGGCTACACAAGGTGTGTTGAACCAACGTCAAACCTTAGCCTTACACCCCTTAATAACTCAATAACAAGGATATTTTGTTCATTTATGTATTTACCCAACCACGAGTTTATGAATTGCGTCTAGATAGATGAGTCATTATTATATTGACTTAATTTTCTCAAAATACCCTTATTAATGAGTCATTAGATTTCTTAGCTATTGAAAATTTTTAATCAAGAGTCCGAGATTGGTTCTCACAGTTCTCATACGAAAAACAATTCTCGTTTGAACTTTCTCTATGTATAGGGGAGGGTTCATTTAAGAACCATCATTAAACAATTCTCGTTTGAACTTTTCCCTATATATAGGGGATAGTTCATTTGAGAATCATTTCCCTTATATATGTATATAAAAGTTCTGCTAAGTGTTTGTTTGTCTGGGGATGGTCCAATGGTAGTAGGTTGGCAGCGGGGTTGATAGTTGGAAAAAGAATTCGGTTGTAACAGTTGTGAGCTCGTGTCTCTTGATTTTAAACCTTGGAGTGAGGTTGTGAATTATGTTGGTTAGTATTTATATTTTTTTAGAAGAGCGTATGAGAGAGTAGAAGAGAGTATATGAAAGTATATGTAAAAAAACTTAGAAAAGTTTATAAGGTATTTATTGGAGGTAATCTGTGAAAGGATGTGCATTGTCATAATGTCAAAATAATTGTTTTTAGTTTTTCTAAATTATCCCTGAGTTGATTTTTTACAACCTTTATAGGGTAAAAATACAACTTAAAAGACAATGCCCCTAAACATGATCGATTAATTATCCAGACCATAGACACTTTTCATATACCCTGCAAACATCAAATTTCCTGAATAAACAAGTTAAAGTTTTGAGATGGAAGGTTTTTTTGGGGGGTTTAAGGATGGAAATGATAATATGGCTTGGGTCAAATGGAAATATATCCAGATAAGCTCGGTTACATGGAATAGAATCATCAGTGCGTGTAAGGAAGTAGAGCAGTTGAGTGTTCTCTACAAGAACTTGATCACAAACAGCGGTAAGCAAACTAAATTCTTGTTAGAACCATAAACTTCAACTGGTATACTGTTATTCTGTGAAAATAACTCATATACTGGCTATTTGCTTTAGAATAAAAAGAAAGAAAACCAAAAAGTATTTCTGTCTTTGATAGATTGAAACAGGTATACTGTTGTTCCGAGAGGTCGTTTAGTACTTTAGTCGAGGAAATTCAGTCAGCGAATGATTCTCTATTGGGTCCACCTTAGCCTGGAGGTTAAGTGGTAGTGGATTCTTCACGAGTCAGGGGAGTTCACAACAAAGGCGATGCCGATGCTGTTAGAAAAACGCTTACCGGAGCGATTCCAAGGGAGACTAAAAAAATTGGAATAATGGGATTCCACTGACAGTGAAGATATGTCTGGAAGATGCTTATAAAATAGACTTCCAACAAAAGGTAATATTCTTTTTAAAGGAATCCTAACTGAATCTATCGTGTGTTCGATTCGTGAGTACGCTGGTGAAAATCTTGAACACTGTTTAGTACCTCGCTACCTTGCCATATGATCAATAGCCATATAACATCACAGTCCCAAGGCATCATCTTATAGAAGGGTATATTACCTGGAAGCCCTACACTAGACAAGATCTTATTTGTGTCTGCCTCACTGAAATTCGAGTTATCTGGTCTTGAAGAAATAGGTTGACAAGATCAGGCCATCTTGATTCGATTTTCAAATGAGGATGTGTTCTCAAGTATTCAAAGGCTCTCCTTATTATGGATTCCAAACAGAAGCAAAAAACAAACTGCTAGCTGGGATTCTTGAATTTAAGACCCTACAAAATAGATGATTCGAAGTGTGGTGATAGTGCAAGAAACAATTTGTCAAATCTTGGTCTGTTTTGAGTGTATTAGTTCAGAGTTTTAATAAAATTTTGCCGTTCAGAAAAAAAGAAGTCACTTGAATCATGCATGACATAGCTGTATTGCAAATTTAAAAAGAAAAGGTTTTACAAGATGCATATTAAAAGATTGATAAAAGCTAAAGTTCGAACCTTTTTAGGATTACACTGCTAATGTAAATGTAACATTACTGTTGATATTTGTCGAGACAAATCTGGATGATTCAAACACTTAGTTCATCTGCCTCTGATTCCAGTGGTTCAAAAAAAGTTTGCACTTCACTTGTTTCAACATCCTCTAGGCTTGATGGATTCCACTTGGGGTTCTTGTAAAGTTTCAAAGGTTCCAGAAAAAAAATAAAAAATTGTCAATTTCTTGAATGTAAAATAAGGGCAAACATCATAGATGATACAACAGCAATATATTTCCCACTTTTGTTTCATCATGGTACAAGTGTACCTTTTCTTTTGGTTCCAATATTGTCATTGAAGTTTCAAAACATCATGCTATCATGGTCACAATGTCAACTTGGTAAGCAGTTGAAACAGTTAAAATCGATAACGTGGCAACATGGTCACTTTTGTCATTTCAATAGTCATTAAAGTTTCTCATAACGTGCTATTCTGCTCACTTAGCCAACATAGTGACCATAATTACGAAACTTTAATGACCTGTTGAAATGAAAAAAATATGTGTACCATGTTGGAAAAAATGTGAAAGTACGTTGCTATTTTATGACTTTTGCCCAAGAAAGATTTCTGGATATCAAGTAAAATCTAGTCACTATAGTTTGATTAATTTTATTCATAAATATCATAAAAACTAGCACAATAATGTCCTACCAACAAAAAAGTAACATGTTGACGATAGCATAATATATGTCTACATTGCTAATGAGAAAAAAAGGAATTTCAATAGCTAAAGCACTTTATACAACTCAAACAGCTTAATGTATTACAAGGTAATCATCAAGCTAGTAAAAAGAACAACATTAGCAAGAATTAGCGATTTTGGACAAATTCTAAAAAACTAATTCAAATTCGTGCTTGTCCTTGCAAGATTCCTGTTTGCATTTTCACAAGAGTAACGGTTATTTGCAATAAAGACCGGGTGTCATGATCCGGTACCTCAATAACCTATTGTTTTACAATTCAAATTTGACAGACTATTATATTGTTCTCTTCAAAACATATAAAAAGATTCATATGTATTTCGAAATTAAATTTTAACGAATTTTTGTCAGAGAAAAATGGCAAACCTGATCCTTATCTACCAACACTGCCCTAACCCCTTCAGCAAAATCACTTCGAAGGGAAGCCCTTTGGGCAATCCGGTATTCGGTTCTCATAACGCCATTAATCTATTCACAACAAAAAAATCAACATACAACAAAGAATGTTACACCAAATATGTCATAACATACCCTTAACCAAAAGTATTAAAGGAAAAAAATATATGGGAAGTCACCTTGGATAGCTCATTTTCGTTATTTCTGCATGCAGAGGCAACTCTAGCAAAATACCTTTGTGTTAATAAAAGAGAAAAAGGAGCACCTTTCTTAATCCCCAGAAGAGCATCCGTTGCCCACTGTGAAACTGCTTACATGAAGAATGTAGCTATTATCAATTAATAGAAGTTCATAACGCAATAGAGCTGACAATTTCGACCCATTTGCCTAAAAGTGGGTTGATTTAGGGTTGTTTAAGGAGCCCCTTCATAAAAAAGAATAGATTATCATTCTAATAATAAAATCTTAACACACTAACTATTTACAATATTTGGAACAATTGAACAAAAAAGTGTTAACAGGTCGGCCCAACCTGACCCGTATTAAGAATTACCCATCTAGCTTTTTACCCAACCCACTCGTTTTGCCAATTACACAAAGCATCAAATTCATTTGTGTACGCTCCATTTCATATGAGAGGAGTTGATCTACCTAATGAATCAGCACTTTGCTGATGATTTTCCAATTCTTCCATAATTTCTTTGACAGATTTGTTTGCACCGAATGTTGCAATTATACGAGGCAAGAGTAACTTCAATCGGGGCTCTGAATCGGGTTTGCTACTGTATTTTTCCAGTACTAAGTGGAGATCATGATGTGGATCCTCAGAACTGAACATAAATACATACATGATGCTCATCAATTAGACAAATTCTTTCAATAAAAGAAAGTCAAAGTTTCAACTACATCAAAGTGGTTCCACCACATCACATAAAAGCTTCAACTATGTGATATAATGAAATAAAATGATCCATCCTTAGCAAACAGCAAATAGGGACAAGCCTTGGAGCATTTCTTGCAAGATATGAAGGCACACAAACTCACAGAACAGCAATGAGTGCATGACCGTCAGATTTTTTGCATTGAGGTGGCAAAATGGGTTAGGAAATGGGTCCAAATGGACCAAATACGTCAAAACGGATTGTTTCGTGTGTGTGTGTGTGTGTGTGTGTGTGTGTATATATATATATATATATATTGTGTGTGAAATATGAATACAAAAATTATATTATTTTCATAACAATCTAGATTTCCAAATAAAACAATGCAAGAGTTTTCTACTTCAATTCATTGTATATACTATTTAGAGGGGAGGGAGTCCTTCACACACCGACACATCAGTTTTTTATTCCAATCACACTGTTAATCACATAACCATCACACTGTACTTGCACCCCATCACACCCAAAAAACAAAGAAGAGATGTAAACTTGCCCAGTGTGAGATTTTTCACATTGACATACTCACATTGGTATCTCACTTTAGACATGGTATACACTCACACCTTACCCACTCCCTCGACAGCTCCACCCATATACTTTGACTGACATTTGACTTCTTTGACCTATTTCCTTATTAGCTAATATTTTTACAATTGACCAGTTAAGGTAGTTTGGTTAATCAACAAAGTGCCTCATGTGTCATTTATGTTAATGATACCCACACACATAAATATATTAAGGAATGAAAAGAGATATACAAGGTAACTGACAAAAGAGCCTCCTTAAGCGAGCCCAAACGTTCAGATGGTATAAAGTGTGTCCCAAGACCTACAAAAAGTGCATCAGCTGGACTAGAAATCCTGTTTCCCGTGATCCCAAGATAAGCGCCTGTACACAACACACATATATTAACAATATAACAAGACAGAAGTTGGACATAATATATAGACTTCTTAATGTGTTCCTTAATGTACAGAATCATACAACGGTTACTCGGGGATCCTTGGTCTTGAAAAGTCTAAAATTAGTTTTGTTTTCCTTTTTATTGCGGTGGTTATAAATCTTTTCATTTTTCAGATAAACAGAATAATAGATTATCTTTATAAGTGCCAGAAATTTAAATTCACGGGATTCCTAAAGAAGCATTATCCAACTTTATAGCTGAAAACTTGAAATCATGAAATGTCCTAGCTTTGATATGGAAAACAGTAAATGTATTTTTTATTGAAACAGAGAGACCAATTTAACAGTCCAAGGTTCTACTATTCGTAGCTATGTAGAGTGCATTGTTTCGTTTTCTCCTTTTCTGGACAGTTTACACTTGTAAGAGGGAACTAGTTTCAAGTGGACTAGTATGATCAGGTGTTGAGGTCACTTCTACTGCTGATGTGTTAAATAAAGATACTTATAAAGTTGCATATCCTTAAGTATTACATGGAGACCCTATGGTTTTGGAAAATAGCATTGTTCATTTGGAAGAGGACTACGACACACAGGCATGAACCATGCCACGGCAGCAGCACCAAAGATGGTTTTTTAGCTCAGGTAATAATGATTTGCAACTTACTTAAGCATTGCACATATGATAAAAATCAAATCATGTGATCCAGAGATAGTCTAGAAGCCAGTTATCAGCAATTAGAATAACTCAATTCAATGACAAACAGCTTAGGCTGTAGGGTCTCATGGAACAAAATATTCCTTATATGGATACAAGTTAAAAGTAGAAGGTTGTCCCCTCTAATTTGGCAGTTCACTCATTTATAAGTATGTTCAGAAACAAAAGCAAGAACAAAAATTTAAAAAAAAGGGAGGGGAGGTGTTAGTTTCCCTTCCAGCATATAGCATCAACCCCTGTAGGCTGTAGGGTTTGTCGTTGTCCAGCCATTTGAGAGCTTTGAATCTCTACGAGGAACTCGCATGGTCAAGACTGGAAATGTGGAAAGGGTTGCTTATCATGACCAAGTAATTAAGCTACACAAAGTAATCACATCAATATTTCTAAGGTAAAGAGGCATTGATTATATGTGCAATTATTGTTCTTCCTATAGCTGAATACTTCTTAGGGTATGTCTTGGTACTGATCATATAGAACAATAAACAGAAATGCTTCCTACTAGAATGGCACATACATACCAACTGATCCTTCTCCTGGACTTTGTGCTGCAATGTAAGCAAACCCAACATCTGGGAATAAACCAATTCCATTCTCTGGCATAGCAAGAAGAGTTTTCTGGAATAAATCATTAATGAGTAATGTACAGTTACAATTGCCATAAGTTCTACCAGAAGATGTTATCAGCAGTTTACCTCTGTTACAATTCTGTAGCGACCATGTCCAGATAGACCAATACCAAACCCCATTGTTACACCATCCATGAAGCTTATATACGGCTTTTTGTACTCGGATATTTTACAAATAAGAGAATATTCAGCAGCAAACACCTGCATAAATAACAACTCAGTCCCTAGCCGACTTTAAACCTATAGCAAATAAAGCAAAGTTATAATCTTGCACATCAGAATTAGCATTCTACTGTTAGATAATATGAAAAGGTGTGCAGGACTGTGCAATGACATGATAAACCTAAATTCCCTGAATAGAGAGATATATGCAATAAAATTAAAAGTGCATCTAATATGATTATAGGCAAAAGAAAGGAGTCTACACTTTCTCAACAGATTTCATAAAAGGCGCAATATTTGGAAGAATCAGAGAAGTCAACAAGAAGATGCTTTTATCACATAGTTGGGTAATAGGTTGTCCGTTTTGCAATTAGCAGAAGGTTAATCCAACTTGTTTTCGGGTACTTCCGTCCTAAACAAACACAAATGTTAATCTTTCACTTCACATGGTGCACTGGAAGTCTGGAATATCATTATCATATAAAAGACCCCTTATAATGTTTAGATTCATGTGTTTGTCATTGATCTTCTTTCTTCTGTTATCTTTTTCTAACGCTTAATATTAGAAGGTTGATGGAAACATAAGTATGCAATTTTGGTCATTGCTGCATTATGGATCGATCAGCTTGTGCCTGTGCAAAGTAGATGGTTATGGTTTGGGCATTAATTGTTTATATGCGAGCAATGTTTCATTTACCAAAAGGTGATACATGATATCATCAGTTTTATTATTGATCAAGACAAACTTTGGCATTGCAAAGAACAAGGTTCAGTGTATAAACATAGTCTACTGCATTTATCCCTGAATAGGTTTGATAATAGCTTAAGGACTCGAGATAAGCACCATCATATATTTATATCTGACAATTGTTTCATGGTCATGACTGCTTCACATTACTACCTAGGGCCGATTTCATCACCAAAGAAAAAATCAGTGACTATGATATGCATGTAAGGTTAATAAGTCAATTACACAGCTATCAGACAGATGCAACAAATGTTTGGTGCACGACATTATAAATTAAATAATTGCAGCCAATTTTATAACACAATGAACATTGATAAACCTTTTTCACAAGAGGTGTGTTTTTGTCCTTTTGGATTTCAGCAACAACCCCCTTAATATCCATTCCTGCATGACCACGAATTGACCCTTGAAACTTTCCATAACACTCATACTAACAATGACATTCGAAAAGATGAAACCATACATTATCAACCTATTCGCGCCAAAGGAAGTGTAAGCTATTAAGAAGTGAACATGATAGTTTATGAAATACAAAATTAATAAACTCTCCTTCTTGATACCTGCTGAAAAAGCGCGTGCTGAGCTGCCCTCAACAAGAACACATTTCACTTTTGGGTTCGTTTCCCATTCATCGAGAAAACTCTTGTACCTCAAATCCATATCTGCAGTCAACATAAATCAAAATTAATTGGTAAATCAAATCCATTGTCGGGTATGAACAGACTAAACTGAGTACTCAATGCATTTAGAACTCAATCAAATTGAACTAGAATATTGACTAAGCTTCATGGAGTGACTAATTATGTAGACAGGACGATAAAATAAGCACAGCTAGCTCCAACTAAACATATTACAGCTCGAGTGAGTCAAGTTTCAAATTAGTCCATTGAGAACTAATTCAACTGATATAGTGCTTATATCGTACAGCTCTCCTTTAAGCTGTAACGTCTATTAGCAACACCTTAGAGCACACAATTAACAGGATATATATGATAGTTCGAAGTTTCAAACCCTCCTTTGCCACTACTAACAATCATAGAAGATCTGAGAATAAAGGTATCAAGTAATTGGAAACCGGGGAAAACATGTAACCTAGATTCATAGCGTTAAGTGCTTTCGGACGATCTAGAGTGATAACAGCAACACCATTTGGCAAGACGTTCCCCTTGACAAAGTCATCGACGGTGGTGGAGGTGGCGGAGGCGGTGGTGGACATGATCGCGTAGGATGGTAAAGAGATGCAGCGATTGGAGCTGTGTAGAGAGAAAGTGCGAGACAAGACTGATGATCTGATGAGCATTCGCTGCATTCGCATTGCTTTTTACAGTAGAAGAAAGTAGTGTAGAAATAAAAAATCTCCGTTCATTCATTTAATTATTTACGAATGTGAAAAAGATTTATCATAAATTATTGACGAGTATGAAAATATTTATCATAAAATAAATATTTCTAGTTGTATTAGTGACAGTGTGAGTTTTCTAAAAGAAGAGTTAAATATTTTTTTTCAACTTAAAAAAAAGGAGTTGAAGATTTTTTTAACTTTATTTAAGAACGACAGGTTAACTAAAAATATACGAGTACTAGTCTGTTCTCTGGTTCCAATGCACAGCGTATTGTTATTTGTTAATATTTTTCTTGGTTCTAGAGTTCCTTTTGGAACAGATAATTGTATTCATGTTTTAATTAGAAATATAGAGTTGTGTTCAATATAGTTCCTAAATTTTAATATTTAATCATATGTGATTCAGTATACAATCACATGTGATAGTAAAATCATTACATGTTAATTACGAAAATGTCACTTCGCCCAAATTTTTAAAATTTAATCTGAACCATTGATGGGGCTGATCCAAGGGCTAAGATTAGTCCCTCGGGACTATGCTGTAACGCTACCCCTAACGAGCTTAAAATTAGAGTTAATTTAAACTTTTTAAACAACGATTATCAAAAGCGTGCAGCGGAAATAATCGCCATTTACAAAAGCAACACGTTTGGCTCGGCTAATTAATTACATCAAAAGAATCAGCCAAGTTCATAAACTACAAGCGTTACCAACTAGTTTCCGACCATCGGATCCATACATATAACAACGTGTTCCCCAAAAGCTATATACAACAAAAGACTACCACCAGTACCCGCCTCACCAGGCCTCTAGCATCAACCTACGAAAAAGATAAATCTTGCACCGTTAGCTACAACTAGCTAGTGAGCACCAATTACACATAAACATCAATAAGCAGGCTATCATGTATCAGAACATCACACAGGGCTATCCTATCATATTGCGGCGCGCCAAACGTGTCAGCAGGAGTCGTATATTGCAGGGGACCCAACCCCGCTCAACAACCCAACAGCAGTCCACGTGGTACACCATGTCTTTCATGTTGGTTCCAGTCTATCAAGGAACCCAGTTTCATAGAGGAACGGCGGCCTGTAGAGCCCTACCCAAGTGTATACTACTTGAGTACCGTTAGTTCCCCAATCCGTAGTCCCTAAGGACTCTGGGAACCCAGCCAGATACTAACACCCGTCTACCTAACTGACCTCCGTGTTCTCCCGTTCAGTGTCCGGACATAACTTCATAAACAAATAGCTGATCCAATAAGGATCCAGTTCATGCGCGCATATAATCACAACAATATCTTTCATATCAATAATAAGTATGCTTATACAACTCTATCATAAAATACCTCGTGTCTTACATATCAATGCACCAATCACGTGTCAACATGTACCACAGATAACTTACCTATTGAGACTCATGGAAAACCGGTACTCACCTCGAGATTACAGGAGGCAAATATGCAATCGAGAATCCCAAGAGCACACAGAATCGTCCGAGTTACCTAACACAAAGGACACAGATTAACCACCACTTAGTATACACTACACTAGACTGCACTAACAACTGTCTCAACAAAAGGTCAACATGGCTTCTGACAGCCTCCTACGGCCGTAGGAACATGTTCCTACACCCGCAGGACATCTTTCCAACACGTACTACGGCCGTAGTATATATACACTACGCCCGTAGAAGTTCTTGCCCAAAAACCATGACCTACGGCCGTAGTAACCATATCCTACGGCCGTAGTAGGTATCCTTTAGGTAACTACGGCTGTTGCAAATATGCAATCGAGAATCCCAAGAGCACACAGAATCGTCCGAGTTACCTAACACAAAGGACACAGATTAACCACCACTTAGTATACACTACACTAGACTGCACTAACAATTGTCTCAACAAAAGGTCAACATGGCTTCTGACAGCCTCCTACGGCCGTAGGAACATGTTCCTACACCCGCAGGACATCTTTCCAACACGTACTACGGCCGTAGTATATATACACTACGCCCGTAGAAGTTCTTGCCAAAAAACCATGACCTACGGCCGTAGTAACCATATCCTACGGCCGTAGTAGGTATCCTTTGGGTAACTACGGCTGTTGTAACACCGTATTTTCTAAAACACAACTTTATAAAACGCGCGGAAGCTAATAACATAATTACATATATATTATATGGTAAATACAATTTATCTGGTTAACTTTACAAAACTACAACAGTGTTACTACAAAATCAGGCTCTTTACAATTACAAAATAGATATCAGAGTTAGATCAGTCCATAATTCCAGTTTCACCTCTATCTTCAACCTACCAGGAATATCCTGTAAAAGAGTTCAACAGTGGGGATTAGCACAAAGCTAAGTGAGAGAACATATATCATAAACAAACAAGGCATCAAGCCCAAACCAACATTGCTCAAACAACAAGAGAACCGGCGATCTTGCAGGACCTTCAACCAAATGCCGGCCAAAGCATAGGTTTACCGATAGCCTAGTTACAACAGACAACAATACTAGCAACTCTTGATTACAACAAATGCTATCAAGACGAATGCTAGTACTGTATATCCCTAAACCAAGGCCAGCTGAAAAACAACCGCCAAGCTGATCTCCCAAACAACATGTATATATACAGTTAACAAGAGAATACTTCTCAAGGAGCAACAATCAGGTGATATATCTTATACATCCAAGTTATATATCCACTCACCGATATCTTCAAAAGTTCAGGTAACTCAGTCTCTACTTATCTACTGAGTTTTGTCTCCACCTGAACAAACAACTAATAATCAGTATTTGCTTAATCAACATACAATAAGCACAATACTTAACATGTACATAAATCAACAAGTACATACATCCACATATCACATGTACCCATAATCTACAAGTACAAATCAACTTATGTATATACAACCAATATACTGTAATTCACTATTACTCTTTACTTACTGTAATCTTGTGACTTCATTCAACTCCTTAGCTTAGGTAATTCGAACATTCCTTTCGTAAGCCAAGGTAAATACTTGAGGTATAAACTCATGCTCATATTCAAATCATCAAATCCGATCAATGGTCTAGTTCAACACAACCAATTGAATTCCGAGTAACATCAAATCCTAGTGAATAGGCGGAATCCGAGTAAACAGGAGGAATCCGGGTAAACTTCACAATCCGTTTAAAGCATCAAATCCGATCAACATGAAATCCGAGAAAATAATCGGAATCGAGTAAACCTAGCAATCCGATAAAGGACACAATCCGAGAAAAGCCCAAATCCGATCAAGTCTTAAAATCCGATAAAATAATCAGAATCCGATAAAAATAGCTAAGGCAATTGTTTCAGTTTCTCGGATTCTCAACAATCCGAGTAAATTTAATCGGATTTCACCTAATCCGATCCCTTCATACTTATCAAATCCGACAGATTCAACAATCATCCTTAACTTCAATCTAATTCTGATTTTACGCATGCAACAACATATATGTTTCCAGAAATCATTCTAAACATATAATGAACATCCTAACATCATAATCTAACATTCATGCAACCTAGAATCATCAATTCATCATATAAAAGCATTCAATCGGATTTGCATACATATATATATATATACAAAACAGAAACAATCAACATCAAACAACATAATGGTTCTGAATTTCTAACCTTCTAATAATGTTAATCACTTCAAAATGATGGTATAGAACAATGTATTCGATTTCTTCTTCTTCTTCTTCTTTGGTTCTCGGCCGAGAGCACACAAAACACACACACACACAATACTTCTTTGTCTATTTTGACAAGTAAAGAAGGTATGGGGGGAGGAGTGGGTATACCACCAACCGGCCATACCCCCCCCCCCCCCCCTCATACTCACTTCCAATTTAAATTATTAAATATATTTATTTCCTTAACTAATTAAAAGAAAATAATATCACACATAATCAATTATCACATTTACAAATAAATACACAACAACAATTAAAACAATTAGTTCACATAACAATTAAATTTCCAGATTAATTAATTAATTACCTTAATTAATCTAGGCCGGTAAGGAGGGTGTTACAGCTGTAGGTTATGTACCCACACCCGTAGTCTTGTTTCCATCACCCGTAGGTGGTAATCCTCTTGAATTCAATCCTACGGCCGTAGCAACCATTACCTACGACCGCAGTACTAAAGACAACACCCTACGGCCGTAGTAACACTATACTATGCCCGTAGGAACAACATTTACAGTGTGTTCTTGCTCTGTTCGAGCACAGCAGCGGTTTCTACCCATTTTGACACAAAAATCATCTTGAATCTGTATTCAAGTGTTTTTACACATTGTCTAACATACATATGAACTTACTATAACGATTTGGACATAAAATCAACACAAAAACACATTAGAACCCATCAATTTGGATCCTTACACCATGAACACCTAAAGCTAGGTTTTTACTCAAGAAAACTTACAAAGGTGAGGATTATAAACCGATTGCTTCTGAATTTCAGCTCAAGAACACTTCAAACAATAGATTGCTTCACGAATTTCTCTTCAAACGATCAAGCTTTGGTATGTATGGGTGTTTGCACATACGTATGTGTGTGTATGTAGTGTGTGTGTTTAGCTTATCCAGTACACAAGAAAGAGTCAATAGGCCGACTTAAGTGCCTAATACCCCACATGGGTATTTTGTTCTCCTATTCAACTTAAAACACAACTTAGGGTTATCCGTTTCAACTAACGGAGATATTTTTGGAACCATTATCCAAAACCGTTCAACTATTTGTCTACTTGGTCAACTTATGACACTTTTTATATTACTACATTTTTTTTATCCACATTTAACACCAGTTAACACCAATTAGCACCAATTCACGTTTAAAACACCAATTAACATATAATACACCATTTAACAACATGTATACTACCGTTAACAACAAAACACCAGTTAATGTCAACATACAACTATTCAAGCTACAGTTACAACAGTTTACAACTAGGCCCCATTTTAAGATGTTACATATGCAATAAATATGGACTATATTAAATATTTCTCTAAAAATATATTTCTTTTATACCATTAAGCGTAGGGAAAAAGCAAGAATACTCGATTAACTACACAAACTACAAGATGTAGATGTACGGTAATGGCTTTTCACTTTGAGATATCATATTCCGTACTTACATTATTCTTTTCTTTAAGAAAACATGTAGGATCTTTTTATTTTTGTATCTTTGTATCTATAATCTGAATATATCAGTTACAAGTTATTAGATTTATTAATTTGTGTTGTATCTTTAAATAAAATATTTTTTTTAATTACAGAAGATTTTATTAGTAAAACTCAAGCAAGGAGCTTGAAAAAAAAACAAAATTATAAAAAAGAAACTTCTCTTGAATCACAACACCAATCGATCCAAGTTAGTCTCCTACTAAACTTACTTATAGTCAACCAAAATAAAGACAAGTTACGTAATTAATTATAAAAAAAACAAATGACACCGATTTTTGGCTTAAAGTCTTAAAGACCTTATTGTTTCTATATCTCAAATGATCCAACAAAAGCAAAATATTATTGTGTTAAATGCCAGCAATTGTTTGCCCTTAAAGACCTTATTGCAAGATTTACGAAACTTTGACAATCACGTCTAAAATCATAAATCGATTACATGAAGCATAAATCAAAAATCATATCTTAAAAACATGGTCTCAAATGCAAAAACCGTTTTGGTAAATCATATCCCGGTATCGTAGATGAAGAAATCAAGAATTGGTTAAAATTGTTAGTCAATTGTATTTTTAATTATAAAATAAAGTTTATTGCATACAATGTCAATTTTAATAAAGTTTGTTGTATTTCACACACTTTGCCTTATTTTATTTGTATTAATTTAAAACAATGTATGGACTTGTCTTGTGATTGAGGAATTTATTTATTCGAATTTGACTGCTCAACTGAAACACATGCAATGTACCAATTACACATTTAGTTTAAAAAAGAAAAACGAATTATTGGCTTTTACACCATAAAAATTGGCAAGATCATAAGGTGTTCTTGAACTTATAGACAGAAGAAAAGTGTCCTTGGATTAAAAAAAATGGGTCACCACCACCATGTCTTGAGAAAGGTGTATTATTACAAGTAGCGGCGTTTGAGTCATAACTCTCTTAATTAAAAAAAAATTTCATAATAAATTGTATACTTAAATTAAAAAAACAAAAAATTCACTAATTTTACTTTTATTAAAGTAAGAAACTCAATAGTCAAATTGCAATTAGAAAGATAAGTTAAAAACAAATTTAGCAATCTTAACTTAAAATTCAATTAAAGGATTTTTGTGAGTGTAAGAACCTATTGATTAGTTGTGAAAACACTTATCATGGGTGTTTTAACTACACACTTTTTTAAATGTATATTATTAGAATAAAGATTAATTTCATATTCAAAATTGACTTTCATCTATTTTGGTTTACCTATCTTCAATAAAGAGTAGTTTTCTACTTATAAAGTAGCCAACGCTATATTCTTGTACCACACCCAATCGAATAACCTTTTATTATAGCCTTCAAATATAACAAAATGAGGAGGCTGCTTAATCTCATCCAAATATTCTATAACTATGCATCAATATTATAATCAATTCTTTTCTTTCAAAACAAAAATCTACCAACTTCAAAAAATTTCAAAAAATTCTGTACCAAACACACTCAAAATTCATCAAATGCCACAACTAATTCTTGAAAAATACGGGAGCTACACTTCGCCAAGCAAATACAAGCCCTCAACATATATCACTAGTACTTGTGTCTCTTCATGCATCTAAACCAATTCACTTTTCAAACGGTTTTTGTGTTAGCGAGACCAAATTTTGGTCAAAATTTTCTAACGGTTGAAGCATAAACATAAAATTACATAAGTTGAGAAAAAAACATTACATAGGTTGTGGAAAAAATGGGTAATTTTAAAAAAATGTATTTAATGTCATAGAAATTCAAATATTTGTAAATGCTTCTATTATGTCAAAGATAATGCGCTTTCGATATGTTTTTTTCCTTTAACACTCAATTGCTCACAATTTCTGTAATCTATATTCCTTTATAAAGCTGTTATTTAATTAGGGTTAAAAACGATTTAATCATCAAAGTTTTACTTCGTTTTCGATTTGACCATTGGAATTTTTTTTAATGGTTTAACATTGAAGTTATTTTTACTTTTTACTTTAACCCTTATGACATGTTTTTACAAGTTAATATATCCTAACATCCCCATATCTCTTTTAAATTATGTCCAAACACTCTTTTCGTTAACTCCTATTACCCCCCCCCCCCCCCTCTCTCTCTCTCTCTCTCTCTTATTCGTGCCCTAACAGCTCTCACCCCCTCCTCTAGAGTATTCACCGTCATCACTATCGTCACCTTCATCTTTAACTTCACTGCCACCGCCAGACACGACCACCGCCACCATACTTGCCTGCTACCGCAAGAAACATAACCCCCTCCCTCTCTCCACCATCTTAACACCCCTTAAAGACCGCCCGCTGCATCCACAAATCGAAGGCGGTGAACCCCTTGAAGACCACCCACTACCACAAAACACAGACCATCGCCCTTTGAAGGCCGTGAAGGATTTTGAAGATGGAAGTTTATCTGCAACCTAGATGTTATTAAGCTCATTTTTTGCCATATGAATTGAAAGTATGGGGTGTGGGAGGATGAAGATGAAGGTGAAGATTATTTTGGAGGATGAAATTTCACGATACCATCTTCCTCCCTGCCACGCTACGACATTGTTTATTCTTTGCTCTTTCTCCCATCCGTCGATTATTGGGTTTTTGTCATTTGCAATTTTTTGTTTTCTTTTCAAGATTCCATTTTATAGGGTTTTTTTTTTCCATTTGCAGATCTCTACATCACATATTTGTATCTTATAGTTGGTTTTTGCTTTTGTTTATCACATATTGAAGGGTTTGTGTTTGCTTTTGTACATCATCGCATATATGTTTGATTTAACAAAAATCTTGATTCTTCAAATCTTCATTTGCTCATTTCTTCTAGTTTAGATTTGCACACTTCTTCTGGGTTAGGTTTATTAGAAAAATAATAGAAGTATTGAAATTACCAGCCTAACAAGTTAAAGGTTAAAAAAGGGTGGAACCGCAAAATAAACAAAACTTGATAATTTAAATGATAATTAAACATAACTTAAATGTTAAACCATTTTAAAAAAACTTTGACGGTTACATTAAAAATCAAGTAAAAAACTTTGATGATTCAATTGTATTTAACCTATTTAAAATACTAAAGATGTACAACTGTTTTACCATTACTACTGACAAACAAGGTAAAGCCTAATTAAAAAATCCTTTCAAAGAAGTTGCAGTTAGTTCAAGAGAACCAAATTAGTTTGCATATTATTTTGAAAACATGTAAATGTGATTGGAAGGTGATTAATAAGACCAATTAGTTAAAAGGCCTTGTGATCATAGTTTAAAAGATCATAACTTAAGTTTCTTATCTTATGATCAATCAGTCATAAAAACAAAAGTGTGCAAATTCGATTGAATAAGTTTAAATGTTCTTTGTTAAGACGGTTAAAGCGTTGTAGATATTTAACGACATTGTTAAAGGTACTCTAAAAAAATAGATAAAATACCACTAGATTATCACAAATAGATCTTACTAATATAACGCAAACACAAGTGATAAAAGATGTGTGGCTCTTGACATACATGTTAAACCGAGTTGAGGCTAGCCGAGGATTTATCAAGTTCGAGCTTAAGTATAAGAAAACAAGCTAACTATATATGAGCCATGTTCGGTATACAAGGTCAAGCTTTTAAAACCATCTAAATTGAATTTAGACTTATGGTCAAGATTAATTTTGTATTTACATATATTTAAATGAGTTCAGTTATCAAGTTTTTCAAGCCAAGATCAAATCCTATTTATCATGAATGCTCATCATGATTAAAAACAGTATATAAACAAGTTTTTGCTTTTTCAAAATTGGTCCTTGGCACCTGGTTTCAAATTTACTATTGATTGCAAAAGCCTGAGAGAACACTGTAATTCACCTACTAATCAGCTATTACATGATTGTGACAGCACCTGGTTTCATTATATCCTTGTTATAAAGAACTGAACTTTGTGAACAGTCTACATTTTAACATTATGTTTCAAATTAATTTTACACTTGATGACAATGGTTATTGTTAAACCTAGTGTCAAGTATGTTGGTTACAAAAGACTAAGTACTCTATATAGCCTGCAAGAAATTGTGTTTCAAGAACAGTGGTGCACCAATAAAATGGTAAAGAAAATGGATATTAATAAATGCTTCTGTGACTAGCAGAAGGCTGAGTACATCTACATCTGATCTCTACATAACTTAAACATAGTAAATATCACTACTTTAAATTGAGAAATGATGAAATTTCCAGAAATTGAACAAACCAAAGAAAATATCAAATACCTCTCTACGTCCGGATGATCTCTGACGAGAAAGTTCAGCAACTGTATCCCTCTATAGCTCGTTTCCCCTATTGATGAAGAAAAAATGCCTATATAAATGAGCAAATGTCGTGTCAGCACTATAGGTAGCAATTTTGACCCATTTACTTATGAATGGGTCGATTTGGGTTGTGATTTATCACTAATGGGTTAAAAGCCTAGCTGAAAGTCAAAAAGACCAAACTAATCGAGCGTCGAGCGAGACAAAAGTTGCCCTAAAGAGCATTTTCAAAGCCTGTCACCTTCCAAGTGGCTTTATTAAAATAATAATCACATTTAGTGCATTGATTATCTATAAATGTTTTTTAACACAAAAAAACTATGTGCTGATCAATCCAACCTGACCACCTGTTAGCCAACCCACTTGACCAGCTCATTTTGCACCTCTAATTAGCACAAATCGAATGGTAGTATTGTAAATTGTTCTCACTCTTTTTGGTGAATCCTCCATGGTTTAATGCCACAGCTTACTACAAAATCCATTTCTAGGCCGCTTGATATTTATGATATCACCAAATGAATCAACCAACTGTCCCGCCAAGCTACATGGATCGTCAATCAGGGTTTGAATGAAAGTGTTGACCACCCTGCGTTCCTGCTCAGTTGACCTTAAACTAAACCATGTTAGCAGCTTTAATCTAAACTCCTGCTTAATATACCCTTGGCACTCCAACCACCGAATGATTTTCACACAATATTCAAAGTTTTCATCTAAGCTACCACCAGGTCCTTCTTTGCGGGCCCCAAGGGGTGACCCATTAATCAGAGTGCTATCACAATCATGTGTCTCTTCATTTATGCTAGCTGGCCTCTTTCGTGAAACTTCACCATTAGACCTATGGTGGGCCCAGTTTTCAGATTCACCACTACCATTATCTTCGTCCTTAAAGGAATCAGTCGGAACGGCTATCTCTTCGTTTAAATCTGGCACAGTTGCAACATTCAAGTCAAGCTCATGTGAAGAAGATTGCAATGTATCTGCTTTTGGTGTTTCAAGCTTGATCGTTCTACCAACTCCGTTCAGAGCTGCACCTGAAAGTAAAGGTGTTTGCAGTTTGGTTAACCTAAAATTTTAATAAACTAAACCCTAACATCATTTGGTTAAACCTACCTTAGTAGTTAACCTCAATAGTCAAAACAAGAAAAATTTATAAATGTATTGATTCTATAACAGATCAATAATAATATTATAATAATCAACTCTACCCTAAATATATGTCAAGATTTCCATGATTTAGTATATTAGGAATACTACTTTCTCTTTTTAAAGTACATCTTTTTATACCTGGAACACTGTCCAAGTACCCTCGTTCTTGAGCCCAAGCTAACCGAAGGATCTTTCCAAGTTCTCGAACTTTAAACCCGGAATCAGATTCAACATCTTTCGTACCAGAGGTTCCTTCGTTATGAGGTACAATACCAGCATTGGGATTCTTGTGAATTATCTCCACACTTCCAGTGAAACACTTGGCCTCTGAGTGTCCTAAATCACCTGTTTCAGTGTAAGACACAACCCTAAACAAGTACTCGGTGCAAGGCTGCAGATTGGATATCAGAATTCTTCTTTGAGATCTTGGGAATGTTTTAACAGGATCTTTTGAGTGTGTTGGCTCTGTTGTTTTCGAGTACCATAATTTAAATCCAATAATATCGTTGGAAACTGCAGTAGATAGTTCTATTAAAACAAGCACTACCGAAGAAGCTGTTACTTCTTCAAAGATGAATTTGCATGCTGCTGGAAGCGAACCTTCTGCAAAGAAGCATAGAGCAAAAGTGTCTAAAATTTGCAGAAAATTTACTTGACATAAAATAAGCATAACAAGAGAAAGAAAACTAATGAGGATTGCAATTTTTGACTACTTATGGATGGGTCAATTTGGTTTTGATCTCAAACGGCCAAACGGGTCATAATAAAAAGGCTGTTTAAACGTAAATGTCTCTCTACCACCAGTAGAGATATGATCGTCTACATCTTACCTCCTTCATACCCAGTTTTGGCAGGATTGGGTAATGACTGTAATGTTGTTGTGTTTATAAGTAAATAGGTCAAAAGGGTAAAAGATCAGCTAAATTGTACTTTTAATGCACAATACCTCCTAACTTGTTTTACTCAAAATACTGGATTATGTATTCAAAATAAATATCATTATAGTGATCCTTAAAAACAAATTATTTACAAATATATATCAGGAAAAAAGTATTTTGAGTCGGCCTCATCCGAACCCTTACAAAATATTAACATTTGATGAAAGTGAAATTTTGACCAGCTAGACCCAACCGCCCATTTCACCTCTAACAAGAACCTAAAGCACTTGAAGATAACCTTTGTTTTTCAGGCTCATGCTAGAAATTGTAGCAGAAAGTTCATCTGCTTTTTCAATCACAGTAGAACACAGTGCTTGAACTTCAGCTGCAACAGCAAGTCTGCTGACAATGCCCCTAGCCATTTTGGCTGAGACTCCACTCAGTGGGCCCACCTCAGTTTCCAACTTAGTTTTTGCCTCTTTTACAATATCGTGGAGTTCTTGAAACCTAGAGGTGCCATCCAATAGTCTAAAACTTAAATAAATCCTGTAGCACAGGCTATCAACACGCCGTGCATCCTTCGCAATAATTAATTGCTTCTTCCAATACCTACAAAAATTATATGCCAAAACAAAAACCAAAAGGAACTCAAAAAACTACAGAATCGTAATCTAAATAGAAAAGAACAAAAGAAATAGATCTATGTATGGGAAAACCTCGACACATTTACCTATCAATAGCTTATTTTTGGTTATGTTTTTCTTGCTATCGGGTCAATTGGGCTAAGTTATAAGATTTAACTAAAGAGGAAACAAGTTAAACTGAGTGTGCCTATCCAAAAGGTATATACAGATAATCAAATGCTTTATTTAACCTTCTAAATAGGTTTAACTAAAAAAAGTTGAATTATGTTATAGTAATATTCTATAGTTCAGAAAATCATATTTAACAGGTTATAACTTAAAGAACTCTAACAAAGGGTAAAAAAAGAAGTGTTTATGGGTCGGCCCAGCCCATGCATTTTCCCACCTAGAGTAAATGCATATGTAAGAAGAGAAGAATCTCACCCAAGTATCCCTGAAACTTTACCACAAGAAGCACAACAGTAACTCCCATCCAACTGCATCAATTGGCCAAGATTAACCACCCCTACTTTCCTGTGCTGGAGGGCACACTCAATGTGGCAAGATAAGCCACAGGACTCTCCATTAGAAGAATCTGAACTACATTCCAACCAAAGACTAGGATCCTTATTATCATCAAACAAATGGCAAATGCAGCAAGAGCATCGCTTGCAGAAGGTGTCAGCTATAGATAAAACAGCTCTACACGCAGAATTCTTGCAAATCCATGTATCTGAAAACTTTGTATCATCATATGATTCTGTAACTGGAGGAATCCTAACCGGATTTTCCCCTTTTCTGTTTTGCTTCCTGGATAATTGGCTTTTGGGGCTAACGGATGCCTTTTTGGAATCTTGGGTTTTTAATATTTTTTTATTCAACTTGACAGATGCTTCAGCCATTTTATGTTTAAAGAAGCTGATTGTTTAACTGCCAAAGAGATCTTTCCGTGGACCCGACTTCACAAACTCTTGAAGTGGCTTGGGAGTTCCTGTCGCATCATCCGAGTGGCCGTTTTTCTCCAGAGGTGCTTTAAACACTGGAAGATAGACTTCAAACACCTGGAAATAGGGGGAAAGGTGTAAAACAGGGCAAAAGGTGAAAAGCCAATTAGTTGTAGACGTATTAGAGTAATTGAAAAGGAATATAAAATACAAGGATCTGGTTAACTTCAACCAACCACACATTTAACTTTTTCAATGAATTAAGTAAACTGAAAACATGAAGAAGAAAAAAAAGAAACAGCTGATTTGCTTGATGAAAGCTATGGATCAAATTTTTGTTAGAAACTGATTCGATAAGAACATCTAGTGAATCATAAGATAATGACAGATAAAAACAGATCTGCCCTGGATTACTAAAAAGGCTTGATACATACCAACACGCAAATGAGACGCGGGGCTCTATGCGCAAGGTGTAAAACAGATCTTCCCTGGGAAAAAAACAGTATTGTGAACAGAATAAAACATGCTAAAAGAATTGGATATTTTGCACAATATACCCAAAAAGAAATTTAGACTTAAATAGAACGTTGCAAAATAGAAGTCAGAGAAAGTAATCACACAATTACCATACAGCATTTTGAATTTTGATACCCTTTTAAAAACTGTATAATGAAACCACGTTGACGATCTATTATCGTGTTCTGATCTACATTGATTATTTTGCAACATAGTTATGGGCCACATCCTTTCAAGTTTGGTGATAACATAACCTACCAAAAGGTTTAAAACAGCATTGGCCCAAAACGAAATTTTACGTTCTTTTACAAATTTGATTATAATTCACTGAAACATCACTTCAACAGAAAGTACAACTGTGGCACTTGCACCTGGAGTAGCACCACTACCCAGAATGTGTTTTCGATCCTTTCAACTTGATAGCAATCAAAAGTCATCAACAATCACAGAAATTTCTAGAAAATGAATTTTTTTGAAGATAACTAAATGATGTGCAAACAATCCTCAAAGACCATTTAGTAGATCCTATTAAAGACCGGTACACAAATGCACTTACTACCACAAATAAAGTCAACAAATTTACAAGATAAGGTCAAAATGGTCACGCAAAAGGAAGAAAAACTGACATCTAAAAGGCTAAAACCTTGGCCCACTATGGCCTAGCCCTTCCCTATCTTGGCCTTTTGGTGATTGTGCAATTCTAGTAATACGTTAAAAGAAAGACATTTTCAATACAAGATCAAGCAATGTGAATATAGAAAACACGGTTCTGCTATTCAAATTTAAAAAGACATTTTCGGTCAAGATTGAGGTGAATTTGGGAAAGTTTGGATCTCTTGGCAAACGCATATAAATTCATTGTTATAAGAATGATATTTCACAGGTACAAGGATATAATTAGGTTATGTGTAGAGTTGGTGTATGAGATGGCCTATACCAAAGACTTTGTGCAACTGGGTACTAGGTAAGAGTTGGTGTATACCTGCATAGAATTTGATAGTAAATGCTTGCAGTTCTTAGACGGATGCCTCTTTGTATATAGTAATATAGTTGTAATACATGGTTCATTATGTAACTTCCAGCACCATCTACGGTCTACCTTACTAATATAAACTAATAGCCAAGTATTGTGAAATGAAGTAAATATATTTCTGGAATTAGACGCACTAGAGACATTGGAGAAAACAAGTTCTTACCTTTGGCAATAATTTTATCATATATATCCTTAATGTTCAAGCGACCACCCTCCTAGTGATGAATACCAAGCAAAAGGTCGGCATTTCCGCACTGCAATGTAATCAAAACGGTACTTGGCAAATGTTAAGAAGAATCACAATTAAATGTAACCCAACTCAATGAGTAATGTATGGGTGTCAACATATATGAAAGACTACATTTTTTGCATTTTTCATGCAAAATACTACCATTTGCTGCAAAATATGCCAACATGGGTAATTGAGAGCTACAGTATACCCTAAAAAGAGAAGGGGGCATCATGGTAGAAGCACAAGTTATTCCTATCAGAGTACATAAAGTATTCTTTGTTCAGCACCTAGGGATGAGTAAATGTTTTTCTTATATCCAAATTAAACAACTTTCATAATATCTAAAGGCAAAGTAATCTTAAAATTCTTTTATAGTTCTTCCACCGCTTGAATGGATTCGCAAAAGATTATTATTATTCACTATCCGCAACCATATCAAAAGCAAACAAAAAATGGTCAATATGGGGTGTGGGTACTTGAGATGATTACATCTTGCCCGTCATATTATTTCTTTTCTTCATCCTCACATCCCCAATTGACCATTTTGGTTAAATAAACCTAGTTTATGATTAAATAAGTCTAATTTTGAGATTGATACATCTATTTGCTAGCGTATACAACCACAAAGAAACATGAAAGCTATGAGATCATTTATCTATTCCAGTCTCAAAACAAAGATCAATGTCCTGCATTGATTAAAAGCCTAAACGTTGTACATATACATGCTCTTCTTATAAGCAACACCTCAGAAAAAAACCAAAGACAGCACAAAGTAGCTTTGCATATTCCAACATTACTCTTAATACATTGTCGAATCGAGATGAAAACAATAAACAAGAAAACGGAAAAGAAAAAAAAGTCATTGCATCGAAATAGTCAACATCTCATCTAAAATTCTATGCCTACAAAATATAATTACATAAAATTAAAAGCAAATGTCCAAATATAACATCTTTCAACATCAAAAACATATACTTTTGCAAAATAACGTAATTAAACGAAAGATAGTACATCGCAATTTCAGAATTTTCAACGGATCTGAGCACAGAAACACATAAACACACAATCATACCAGAAGATACATCGTATGTACGTATATGCAATAAAGATAACATTGAATCAAGAAGAAATACCTGTGAAGAATGTACGAAGAGAGAGAAAGATGAGAGATAAAATTAGGGTTTTTGTTTATGGAGATTGAGAGGTTTTTCCAAGTGAAAAGAAAAAATTAAAATTATAAAACGAGACTTTTTGTGAATCGAGAGAAAGTCCGCGTCGACTTGTGGATTTTGTTGAATGTAATTAAGGGCGAGGCTTATAAGAATCGGTCATACACGCGAGCTTAGAGCGCGTGTGGAGTGATTTCAGTTTAGAAAAGAGTAGTAGTTGGCGTTGAGCAGTAAAAGCGTAACAACATACACCTAACGCTTCACTCGTGTGGGCCGTGTGGCTTTTTTTGAGACTGTTAACCATGGTTCTAAAAAGCTCGTTTTTGTTTCGTCATGGTCCCGTTAATGCTTGAGGCTTGATTAGTTGATTATGTCGTCATGTTAAGATTCAAGGCTTGGACGTAAGGCTTGACGCAGTGGTGGACCCAGGATCTCAAATGATCGGTGGCAACGGTGACATGAGTGGTAGCAATAGCTCGAAAAAATCGAAATTTACACTACGAAATGAAAGCACCGCCTCAAAAAAATCGAAATTTACACTACGAAATTTACACTTAGAAAAAATGACCGGTAGCAGTTGACCCCTCTGGCTAAGCCATGGGTCCGCCACTGGCTTGACGTATGCTAATGCCCAACTTGACATGTATTTAACCGTTATAAGCCTTGTTTTTTGAGGTATGATAAAAGTATTGAGTCATATAAGCTGAATATATATAGTTATTCAGTTATATTGATAGTTGAAAATACTAAAACGAACAAAAAGATGGATAAACTATATTATAAATCCATAATTAGTATTTTTTTTTTTTTTGTATAATTGTATAGTTATATTTAAAATTATATACAAAATTGTCGTCTTAAGTCACGTCTTAAGAAACGTCGTGGCCTCGCCATAGCTTTCAAAGCTTGAGGCTTGACCATGACGCCAGTCAGGCCTCACGTTATTCAAAACCTTACTGTTAACTAGTACTCGCAGCCCCATGCCCGTTGGATTAAATTTACTTTACAGGTCCTTTTACTTGTAAACGATTAACAAGTTTAGCCCCTAATGTTTTTAACATAAAAATATAAAGATAAAATAGAATAAAAGTGCTATCACGCGCCACATGTGCTAAGTGGGGTTAGGATGGATCATTAGGCTAAAACTGTTGAAAGTCTCGTGAGGGCTGTGATGTGGTGCGGGGAGGAGCAGTGTAAAAACAATGACTAAGTTTAATTGGTTGTGTCATGTGTGTCGTTGGCCGCAGGCGGGTCCACAGGAATCAGGAACTAAAGGCCACGTCAAAGATGCCTCGCCAGTCTCCACACTTTTCTTGTACGCCACCTTTTCATGCCACGTCAATAGGGTCGGGTCTAAAATAACCCACGTGTTGATTTCGCTTCCGGTAGTGATTTTAATTTTTTTTGAATGACAAAGTTAGTTGTTAGTAAGTTAGTAAACCCCAAGTTAGAATTAAACTTCATTGCCAAGGTTTGAACCCTGGACCTCCTAGAAGGCTTTGTCTCCCCCTCACATAGCGATTTTTAATTGAGACGCCTTATTTGGTATGCATGATTGGACGATGAAGGGGTGTTTGTTTTATCTTGTTAAGTGTTTTTTTTTTTAATAATTGGTATGATTCTCTTACATCCTCATTTTTAAAAAAAAATATGATATCCAAGAGTTATGTATCAAACCATGCATAGTATCTCATGATGACAATGTGAAACTTAATAATTTCTTTTAGAAATGATATATCCTTTTATTTGTTTTCATATTCATCCTCCTACCTACTCAATGTTTAATGTGTAATGCATTAATTCTTTTTTCTCATATTATTCATTGATTTTGACATTTGTCTTAATCAAATGAGTAGAATGATTAATAACTAGTAAGAATAAAAGGTAGAAAGATAAATAAAAGGAAATTGTAAATGAATGTATCATCTCTTTTTCTCAAATTATTTCATTTCAGTTTGGAAAATTGAATATACATTTATGTTAAAATTAAGGCATCTCATGATTGATTATATTTATGAAAAAGGTAATGATTTGCGTATAAATTTTTTTTGTCATACACAATACTTAAGATATTTTTATCCCTACCAACCCACTACCTATTAATCTCATCCACATGTTCATGCCATGGGTAAAACGGTCCATGCGACAACTTTTTGTTATGCATGATAAAAAATTGTTATGTAAAAATCATCACCTTTATGAAAGTTATTAGAAAGTTTTAAGGTAGACACTTTGAAAAAAAAAATTCGAACAGCAGACACTTTAAAAGTGTACACTTAAATGAATAATAAAATTAATTTGACTGCATGTTGAAGATGATTGGTACATGTTTTCACTTTCGGTGCCAGTCACAACTCACAATTACAACTTCTTAGATGCGTTTAATACATTAATAGGCTAGGTTGGCTTCCTCACCTTACCATATCCATAAAAATAGTTAAAGCTTTGATTTTGATTTTAGAGCTCTATCTTGAAGGAAAATGGTATATAATTATGGGATTTAGATACTTTTATATTTTATTAGATATGATCCATCATGGTTTTTATTTTTTCATAATAGTGAGTTCTTATATAAGTTAATAATGAGTTTATTTACAGGATTTCACTCTCATGTTTGTGAAGAAAAATATAATAGATTATGATTGATCAAATATAAGATGATTTTAACCCTATAACTACATATTAGATTAAATGTTCGTGTAATATACGGTTTGGTTAATAAAATAATAAATATTAATCATCAATAAAAAAATATTTAATAATTATAAAACATGAAAAATATGAGAATTTAGATAATGATGAAAGATAGCGCCAACACGGAGACCAACAGTAAAAACTCCGACACGAGTAGATCAATAATTCTTACAATTATAAGAACACGCTACTCTCCCAAAGTGCCTCCTTCATAAAACCCTAATTTAATTCAACATCCACCGCCGCCCTTCTCCTCTCCGACCGTCGGTGTTAGCCGGCGGTCCGGAGAACCTTCTTCTCCATCTCCCGTTTTCCTTTCCTGTTTGTTCCGGTCGAGATGTTTCACAAGCTCCAGATCTTCGCTCGAGTTTCGGATCGCAACTAGTTGTTCAAGTTCAAAGATCAAGCTTCAGATCGTGGTTTCACTTTCAGAACGTGGTTCGAGGACAAGATTCAAGTTCGTGTGATGTTGTTCTTTCAAGTTTCGCGTTCGAGTTTTCAGATCGACTTTTCAGTTCGAGTTTTCAGATCGCATTGTGCACAAGTTTGAGTCTTTGGTCGAGTTTTCAGTTCGAGTATTCAGATCGGATGTCAGATTGTGGTTGGTTCGAGATTCCAGTTCAAGATTACAGTTAGTTTTCTCGGTCAAGAATTAAGTCTTGCAATCACTATTTTATCTCACAATCACTATTTTATCTCATGCTTTTGTTTATACTAGCATTGCACCCGCGCAATGCGGCGGCGATGACAATAATTTGTGTTCGATAACATGTTTGACTTAAAAAGTAAGGTATGATATGTGTAAAATGCGGTGTTAGTCAACCTATCAATGTTTTTTCTCCTTTTTCTGATTTCTTTACTTTTTTACAATCTACCATTTATTATTTGTTAAAATAGTTTTTGAAAAAATATTTAAAAATATTATTATTAAATAATTAGAGAAAATGATACTATACCTTCAAAATTATAATGATGTAAGTAATTTAGCAAAAATTAGATAAATTAAATAGTTGTTTTGATATCTAATGATTTATTAAAGTAAAAGTTGTCTTAAATTAGTTGAGATAGTTAAGAGGATTATTGATTAGACTATTGTTTTAAGTGTTTGTATCTTAAGCATAAAAACTTGTACTACTTAAAATTAAGTAGTCTTAAAAATTTTAAGAAAGAAAAAGTTAAATGCTTTATAATGTAGTATAGATTTTTAGATTTCAGATAGCTATCATAGTTTGTTGATGTTTCTGATGTAAGTGCTAAATATTTTCTTAATCTAAGATAAAATATTATGCAACTCAAGGTTGAAAAAAAATCATAATTAAGGGAGTTGCCTTTTCTTGTGAATTTGATCGAATTTCTATTAAGTCGTGAATTTTTTTTCCTTGCATGCTGCGTATTCAAATACAACTTTCCATATTCATTCAATTGATATCTTTCTTTTTTTTTTTGTTTCCTTTTTGTGTATAGAGGATAAGTTATATAATGTATTTAATACTCTCTAAACTCATAAATTCAATTTTATATACATAATATATAAGAAAATACAACACACAAGGAAATTATGAAAAATTAAATAAATTATAGTTAAAAAGTTAAAACTATTAAATAAAGTAACTATTAGGTAAATTTAATGACAATTTTATATATCATTTTTATAACTAAATCTTTTATAATAAGTTTTTCTTTTTAGAAAAATCAAGTCAAATGCAAATTAAATTAATTCTTAAAATTAAATTCAACTTCAACTTTAATTTAAATCAAAAATCTTAAAGATGGTTTCATATATGTCCTCTTAAAGCCAAAATATCGTATTTTACCCACCTTAAATTTATAAATATCATATTCATCTTTTATAATATTTTAAAATATTATACATAACCAAATTATTAGCATATTTTGTAATTGTTTTAATTTGTTAATCATAACCAATAAGCACTTAATCTCATTGTCTATAATTATAACAATAATGATCAATGACTATTACAAGAAATACAATCATCTATTCGTATTATGATATCCTCTTGCATCGATGTGTTCCCCATGCCACTATGATCTCTAAGTGTTGACGATGTTTATCGTTACTTCTTAAAATTCCAATCTTGTTCACGTTTTATAATTAGACAATTTATTATTATTAATGTTTAATATTTATAATTTTTTAAACCAACCTGTATATTACACGGACATTTAATTTAGTTAACTAATATTGGAAAAAGAATGTTTTTGTTATTCCTTCCAACTGAACCAATCGTCAGACTGTTTTAAGTATCCCAAACCAAGCACTGAACCAAGAAGCGATTTATCGAAAGCTCTAGAACTAGGACATAAGGCCATGCGTTATACCTAATCTTCTCATTTCTCTTACCCAATAGCCACATCAGCACAACATCAACGCCACATCATTCCCCCTTCCTTACCCAATTTACAAGTTATACCTCTTCTTAAAACTCTCCCCATTTTTTTATTAATATATTAAAAGAATTAATTGTGTGTGAGATTGTGATTGGTTGAGAGGGGGGTGGGGGTGGGGGAGGTTTTTTTTTTTTTTTAAATAAAAAATCTTGAAAGCGTTGAAGGATGAGTAGTATGGGGTTCACGAATGGCTGAAACATAGGTGATATGGCACGAAGCATGGGATGCCTGTTGGGCTGTTTTTTCTATGTTGGACTAGTCCATTTAGTTTTTATTGTTTGTTCTAATAAGGCCCATATTAGAGTTCAGTCAGTAGTGTGCCGACTTACTTGGTCATACCTGTAGTCACGTGGATCGTAGAATTAGGGCTGTTATTACTTGTTCTCTGTTTTCAGTATTTTTCGGTTTTCGTTGTATGTTACGGCTATTTAACGCCTTTCTGATTCTGAATAAGATGAACATTTTGGTGAGCTGAATTTATTTGTTATCACTTGTATCTTACAAGTGGTATCAGAGCGTAATTCCTTCACGAGAGTTCCTGAGAGCATTCAAGAAATCGCTGTGATGGGGGAGGAAGCAGGACAGTTTCATGGCCCCAGTGTACCCAAATTTGACGGAGACTACGACCATTGGAGTATGGTAATGGAGACCCTTCTCCGATCAAAAGAATACTGGCATGTGGTGGATGAGGGGTACACCGTAATCAGACCTGCGGAGCAGGCAACGGCGACGCAAATAAAGAGGTACGAGGAGAACAAGCTTAAAGACTTAAAGGCTTGCAACTATCTCTTTCAATCGATAGACAAATCGATTTTGAAAACGATCACACAGAAGCAGACTTCGAAACAGATATGGGATGCCATGAAGCTCAAGTATCAGGGAAATGCTAGAGTGAAAAGAGCTCAACTGCAACGGCTTCGAAGGGATTTCGAGATGTTGGAGATGAAAGCTGGAGAGACTGTTACTGATTACCTTGGACGTGTCATGGTTATTGCCAATGATATGCGGAATGCTGGTGAAAATCTGAGTGATGTTCAGATTGTAGAGAAAGTGCTAAGAACCATGACAGAAAACTTCAACTTTGTGGTATGTACCATAGAAGAGTCAAGGGATCTTGACACCATGACAGTAGATGAACTTCAAAGTTCTTTACTGATTCATGAACAAAAGATAAGAAGAAAGGTGAATGATGAACAAGTCCTTAAGGTAGAAAACGACCATGGCACAGGACGTGGAAGAGGCCGGGGCAGAGGAAGCTCATTTAGAGGAAGAGGCCGAGGCCGTGGACGATCACAAAGTGAGAGCAGACCTCAATTTGACAAGTCTCAGATCGAGTGCTATAAATGTCATCAGTTGGGGCATTTTCAATATGAATGCTCTAATGATGTTCGTGCAGTTAACTACGCAGAGTTTGAAGAAAATGAAGAGCTTATGTTGATGGCTACAGTTGATATTGAAAGATACGAAAGGGAAACTGAAAGGTTAATGGCTGCTGTAAGTGAAGACAAGCACGATAAGGAGAAATTTTGGTTCCTAGACTCGGCATGCTCGAATCACATGACGGGTATCAAGGAGTGGTTTATTCGCATAGACGAGGCGTATCAACACAAAGTCAGATTGGGAAATGGTCACAGATTGGAAGTCAAAGGAAAGGGTGATGTTCGTCTGACTGTGAACGGCATAACGCAGGTCATTACGAATGTTTATTATGTACCTTCACTAACATCAAATCTCATCAGTGTGGGACAACTGCAAGAAAAGTCCCTGACTTTTGTCATCCAAGGTGGTGTTTGTATGGTTTTTCACCCTCAAAAGGGTCTGATCATCACGTCCAACATGACAAAGAATAGAATGTTTCCTGTTAATGTCTCATTGCAGCCTCAAAAATTAAAGTGTCTACAAGTAAGTGATGATTCTAAGACTCAATTATGGCACAAGAGGTTTGGGCATGTCAACCACAAATCTATCAGAACTATGTTATATAAAAGGATGGTGAAAGGTTTACCCTCAGTTGCAGAAAAACACGGTGTTTGTGAGACGTGTGCTGTCGGAAAACAACAAAGAGAGGCGATATCCAAGACGAGCAATTGGCGTGCTACAGAAAAGCTTCAATTAATCCACACGGATTTGTGTGGACCCATCACTCCAGCTTCTATCAGTGGAAAAAGGTATATACTCTTGTTTATTGATGATTACACTCGAAAGTCCTGGATCTATTTGTTATCACAGAAAGATGAAAGTTTTGAGATGTTTAAAAATTTTAAAAATTATGTGGAAAAAGAAATTGGCATGAATATTAAGTGTTTGAGAAGCGATAGAGGAGGTGAGTTCACATCAAATTCTTTTAACGAGTTTTGTGAAGCTCAAGGTATTAAAAGGCAGCTTACAACCGCCTACACCCCACAACAAAATGGGGTTGCAGAGCGGCGAAACCGAACCTTAATGAACATGGTTCGGTGTTTATTAGCTGAAAAATCAATGCCTAAATGTTTTTGGGCAGAAGCAGCAAAGTGGGCTTGTCATGTGTTGAACAGGTGTATGAGCAGGAGCCTTGATGAAAAGGTGCCAGAGGAGTTTTGGACGGGTGTGAAACCAAGTGTTGAACATTTCAAGGTATTTAGGTGCATAGGGCATGTCCATGTACCTGCTCAATTACAAACAAAACTTGATGCAAGAAGTCACAAGTGTGTGTTTCTTGGTGTTAGTCAAGAATCAAAGGCCTATCGTTTGTATGACCCAGCAAGTAAAAGAATTGTGATAAGCAGAGACGTGATATTCGATGAGGGTGCAACTTGGAATTGGTCTAAAGAAAATCAGAAATCAGAGGAACTCAGCATAGAGGATGATGAAAAGTTTGAAGATAGTCAACATGAAAATGAAGTTGTAGAAGCTTCTCAAAACTCTTCCAACACAGCACATAATTCTCAAAATCAAGCAGCTGAAACTGAAGCAGGTTCAACAATTCAAGAAAACTCAAAAGATCAAAGTGCATCAGCTGATCTACCTGAGTCATCCACGCGCACACGAAGACCACCTGTGTGGATGGATGACTATTACACTGATCGAGATCCATTTAATGAAGACGAAGCTGGCTTTGCAATGTATAGTGCAATGGAAGATCCAGAGACATATGAAGAAGCATGCAAAGATGAAAAATGGGTACAAGCTATGAATGCTGAGTTGTCTGCCATAGAAAGGAATCATACCTGGGAATTGGTTGACCCACCAGCTGATACAAAACCCATAGGAGTAAAATGGCTATACAAGACGAAACTAAACGAGATGGGGAAGGTTGACAAGTACAAGGCAAGGTTAGTAGTCAAAGGCTATGCTCAACGGGAAGGAGTTGATTACACCGAAGTGTTTGCTCCAGTAGCACGGTGGGACACGATCAGAACTTTAATAGCAGTGGCTGCACAAAGAAATTGGACGGTGTACCAATTAGATGTCAAAAGCGCTTTCTTAAAATGGCGAGCTCAAGGAGGTGCTGTATGTCACTCAACCAAAGGGGTTCATAAAGAAAGGTGAGGAAGCTAAGGTGTACAAGTTAAAGCGGGCTTTGTATGGATTAAAACAAGCTCCCCGAGCTTGGTTTAATCGGATTGAAGGTTACTTCATACGTGAAGGGTTCAAGAAGAGCTGCCATGATCACACGCTTTTTATAAAGAAGGTATGGAATAAAGTTATCATTGTCAGTCTATATGTTGATGACTTGATCTATACAGGAAATGATCAAATGATGTGCGAGTCATTTAAAAGGTCTATGCAACTTGAGTTCGAAATGACAGACTTAGGGAAGATGAAATTCTTCCTAGGTGTGGAAGTAAGTCAAAGTTCAGAAGGAATTTCATTGTGTCAATCACAGTATGCTAAGGAGGTCCTGAAACGGTTCAATATGTGGGAAGCAAACGAGGTGAAGAACCCAATTGTTCCGGGTATCAAGCTTACGAAGCTCACATCAGGGAAGGAAGTGAACAGCACCAAGTATATGAGTCTCATAGGAAGTCTCATGTATTTTACAGTGACTCGTCCAGACCTAATGTATGTGGTCAGCTTGTTATCGAGGTTTATGTCTAAACCCAAAGAAGAACACATGGCTGTGGCTAAGCGAGTTCTGAGATATATAAAAGGAACTGTGAATTATGGGTTGTTTTACGGGAACGATGAAAGTCAGAAGCTGAGGGTGTTTACCGACAGCAATTATGCACGTGATTTAGAAGATCGAAAAAGTACTTCTGGGTACATATGTTTGTTTAATGGTGCAGCAATATGTTGGAGTTCACGAAAGCAAGAAGTGGTCACGCTGTCAACGACCGAAGCAGAATATATTGCAGCCACAACCTGTGCATGCCATTGTGTTTGGCTGAAAGGTTTGCTTGAAGAACTGGAAGAAAAAGCTGGAACAGTAGAGGTTATGTGTGACAACAGTTCAACCATAAAGTTGTCAAAGAATCCAGTAATGCATCGAAGAACAAAGCATATTGATGTTAAGTTTCATTATATTAGAGATTTGGTGAACAAAGACATTGTCCAGTTGAAGTTTTGCAGGTCAGAGGAGCAGTTAGCAGATGTTATGACCAAGCCATTAAAGCTGGCAGTCTTCGAGTTCATTAGAGAGCAAATCGGAGTGCAGGATGTTAAACAAGCAGCTTAACGCTTGCTAGTTTAAGGGAAGGAATTTGTTGGGCTGTTTTTTCTATGTTGGACTAGTCCATTTAGTTTTTATTGTTTGTTCTAATAAGGCCCAAATTAGAGTTCAGTCAGTAGTGTGCCGACTTACTTGGTCATACCTGTAGTCACGTGGATCGTAGAATTAGGGCTGTTATGACTTGTTCTCTGTTTTCAGTATTTTTCGGTTTTCCGTTGTATGTTACGGCTATTTAACGCCTTTCTGATTCTGAATAAGATGAACATTTTGGTGAGCTGAATTTATTTGTTATCACTTGTATCTTACAATGCCAAGCATAAATACAACCCATGCTCTAATAGATTGTGACCTGCCATGGTTCGATTCTCCTGTTTTATCAGAGTGGGACAGTAAAGAAACATATTAGGAGGGCAACCCAAATTATATAGTTCCAGCAGTACACATAATCAATTACATTTACTTGATTCCAAAGGCTTAACAATATCCAGAGCTAAGAGTGTAAGACATAGTTTACGGGTACGCATACATTTCTTTACAGTAGAATAACACGACATCACTCATTGTTTCTCCCCTTCATTTTCCAAAGTTAACTGCTGATTCATTACTCCTTAATACTGCTGGACACACTTCCTACCGGAATTTTTTTTTAAATAAATTAATCAGCAGTCAACTTAAGGCCTGCAAGAACAGAAGCAGTGTGAAAAATTGTTTTTAATTGTATAACATATGAATTCCCCTACAGTAGTTGGAAGATTCTTATAACCATTTAAGTTAGTTCTGAAACAATATGAGTACATTCAACTTTCAAGATGTAAGCAACTACGCGGTCAAATTCCTTAAACTTATTTGTGATTAGTGAAGTCCTCAAAGTTTGTTTGCTGGGTTGAACATAGACAATGAATGAAATTTTGGGACTTGCTCGGAGAAATCAAACAAAGTTTTAGGACTTAACCGGTCACGTTTCATATATGTTTGACCCAATAAACAAACTTCTCGCATGCGCGCGCGCACACATATGTATATAAAGAAACATGCATGTCCAAGGTACCTTATTGTTAATATTTGGCTAAATAGGACAAAGAATGAACGGAACGTTTTAAAGATTTTTATATTATATGGGAATGTACTTTTACGGTATATGGCGGGGTAAAAGAAACTAAATTTTGGGCAGATCATTTAGGAAAATATTAAATAACCAGGTTAAGTACACACCCATATACGCTGAAAAGTGAAAACACATGCTCATATAGTTTAAAACCACCTGCATCACATATTTCCCAAAACTGTTACATGGCCATTGAATCTCAAAGTAGATGGCCATATATTCTTACACCACCTGCTCATATATCTTCTTTTTTATTCTTAAAAACTCAATTGCAATATCCAAAGCAACAACGAGAATGAGAAATGACGGATATATATCTTTAAAACTCTCCAAGGTAACTTTGAACTAGATATCCGTGGATTAAATTGTCCTATACTCCTATAGACTAAAGTCTAAAGTGCAGAAATTAACTGCGTATTATAAGTTATATCAATGCAAAAAAGTGGACTAATTCTTATTAATCAAAATGCATAATCCCGGTCTCCTGTGCTTTGATCTACATCAGACAAATAAACCACAACCCCCTTCATAAACTGTTCACAGCCTAAGAAGCCAAAAGGCTCTAAACCATATGGATCACTCTTGTCACAAATGTGACAAATAATACCTCACAAATGGTGATGGGGAAAAAAATTATCTATGGGTATTCGAGCGTGTGTTTCAAAGTTATAGATGTGAGTTGAATAATCAAATAATCAGATAACCCTTTGCCTAAAGCTAAGATGAATTTGTCTAAAGAATCTGCTTTCTTGCTGCAACTACCTACCTTTGAATAATCCGAAGATCATAAATTATAATCAGTTTTATCTGAAAGTTCTGAACTTTGACTTTAAATACTCTAAAGATTTATAATTTCGACTTCATAATAATCAGATCTAGCTCATGACAGCATGAAGCATGCCTCTCCCAACAGTCCACCATGCAACAATCATTAAAAAGACCATCAATCATCCATAGCTGAGTAGCTATCACAAATAATTAAATTCAACTAAACCAACGCACCTTTACTCAATTTCATACCAATTTTGAAATCATCAACTAGAAAGCATAAGAAATTATATAAACATATTAACAAAAAATATAAATTTGAAGGAAAAATCAGATATGATCTATGCATATACCTTTCAAGAAGACGAGTGTTTTTTGCCCTCGCATTGAGGAATCTCATCAAAATTCTTCGAAGGATACTTAGCAGTCACCATCCCAACCTCAAACACCAAATCATCATTGTTAATTTTAATCCCTGTAATCCCCCACCACTGGAAGAAAGCCCTAACCCTAATTCCATTCAATTCCGCAATACGATTCTCGACGATCTTACCAGTGACTTTCTTCGAATAAGTGGCGACGTAGTTATCGGGTGGGAGGATGAGGCGGCAGTTGTATCCAAGGTGGACGGAGAACTCTCCGGAGGTACGGTTAAGGTCGTAGGAAACGACGTCGGAGGGGAGTAGTCCGACGGGGAAGCCGTGATGGGTAAGTACAGAATGAGCGGTGGGTAGTGGATTGGATACTGAGGAAGAAGAAAAAGAGGATGATTTGGTAGGGTTAGGGGTTGAAGAGGTGAGGGAGATGAAAAGGGTGAGAGAGAGGATGAAGAAAAAGAGAGATTTGGCCATGGCGATCGGTGATTTTGGGGGATACGCAGGTGGATATTATCGAGTGTGCTGGGGATAATGAAATCAAGGAGTTGATTATCTTTTTGTTGTCATGTGATGTAAGGCTTTTTGAGTCTTTGACCAAGCTTTCGTTTGGCTTAAAACTCAGCATCTTCTAAGAAACATAGTTTTTATACGATTGTTGAAAAGGTTATTTAGATGTTTTCTTAAATGTCTGTCATGATAATCGGATTACCTTTAAACTTCTTTATCTATAAAAATAGCGTAAATTGTTGACAAAGTTAACTAAAATATCAAAATTTGTCAATAAAGATAACGTTAATTTTTTTAGGCCAAGAAAAGATTGTAAATTTAAATTTTTGACAAAAAAAGGTATAATGACCTTTTAAACCTGCTGACCGCCTAATCAACAGGTTACTGATGACGTGGCTACACACATGACAGTCCAATCATCACCATCAACTTACAAAGTTGTATACGTGGCAGTCCATGTCATCACTCATTATTTTTTATTTTTTTCTAAACCATATTAATTATTTATATAACAGATTACCAACTAATAATTATAATTTACTAATTAATATTTTATAATAATTATTTAACTATTAATTACATTCCAATTTATTTTATATTATTTTTTTAAACATTTTTTGTATTTATTTTTAATTATAATTATTTATTATCTAGTTCTTGAAGGACCACCGCCATGAACCACCATCCATGAAACCTCCGTGAACCACCACCTCCGTGAACCACCACCGACATGAACCATCACCACCGTCTAATCTCGGATCTCAGATCTGGAAAACCATCAAACCCTAATCTCGAGATATGAAGATATGAAGAACTCTAATCTCAGATATGAAAATCAAACTTGAAGAACATGAACAGATCTGAAAACCCTAAACTCTTATATGAAAACCCTAACTCACATCAGTGAACCACCGCCGCCGTGAACCACCGCACAGATCTGAGTCAAACTCACGATCAGATCAGAAAACCCTAAGTGATAACCATGAAACAGAAAGAGAGAGAGAGAGATGGAGAGATCTGTAGTCATACGAACATACGAACACAGATCTTGAACATACGAACATACGAACACAGATCTTGAACATACGAATCGATCTGGAGAGCAGATCTGAAGGAGCAGAGACGGTGGTTAGCAGATCTGAACTTTGAAGAACCATCGTGGCGGTGGTGCGATGGTTGTTGATGGTCGTGAAGCGACGCTGCGGTGGTGAAGCTTGTGAAGCGACGGGGGAACTGCGGTGGAGATGGTCGTGAAGCTTGTGAAACGACGGGGGAACGAGACGTTGTTAATGGTCGTGAAGCGACGCTGCGCTGGTTCAATGGTAGTGGTGGAGCTACGGCGGCGGTGGAGTACGACGGCGGTGGAGGTGGGTAGCAGATTTGAGTTTGTGGGAGAGAGAAGAAGAGTTTGTGGGGGTGAGAGATAGCTGACTAAAATATCCACCTCATTTTTTTTATTTTAAAAAAATCAATTTTTTACCACATCATCTATTTTTTACCTGCTACCGGTTAAACAAATCATAAATTCTCTTTTTCATCAAAAATCAAAATTCGTAATCATTTCTTGGTTCCAAAAAATTGACGTTATCTTTATTGACAAATTTTGATATTTTAATTACCTTTCTCAGCAATTTGCCTTTTTTTTATTATTATTTACCATACCAGATTACATACTCGTTGTAAATATATAATACGAGTTTTAATTAAATAAAATGATAAATATTAATTTTTAGTATAAAATATATCATATAATAATAAAATGTTAAGGAAATAAGAATTAAAAAAATTACGATAGACAATATCAACATTTGGATTAGTAATGGAAGGGAATACGCAATAGAGAGGGCAAATGTGACAGTCAAAATGTGGTATCCTGATACGGATAAGACATGTTTGTATTTCTTGTACAAACTATAGGTCATTATTGTACAGTTAAAGTCAATATGATCAAATTTTTATTTGTTATAATTAAAAAAAATTAAATGATTACATCATAGTTTAAAGGACAAAACTAAGAATTTGATTTAATATAATATTTATAAATTACGATGAACAAATACAATATTTTTATGTTTAAGAAGAACATATACTAATAATTTTGATTGAATATTTTTATGTTTAACTCAGACACGTCCGTACTTTGGCCAGGTATGCCTGTGCCTTAACCCCAGAGCAAGGAAGTACCTCAAGAACTAGAGTTTGCCATGGGCTAACAGGCACGCCCGTACCCCCAAAGGCACGTCCGTGCCTCTCCTGCATCGGCAACAGCTCTTCGACTGTTTATTTTGAAACCGATCAAAACTAAACAAAAATCACTATACAAGTGTTTCCAACACTTGTCTAACCAACTACAACCACTAACAACACCAAAACAACAACAGGGAACATAATTAACACATCTCAAACATGATTCAACCATCTATGACCCATAAAAAACTCAAAAATCAATCCCACAAAGCATACCTTGAGTTATAAGATATTTCACCTGCTAAACCTTTGAGTTTGTGATTCATTTTTGAAGTGAAAATGGACAGCAGATGATGTACATATGTATGTATGGTTTCAGTTATAAAATATTTCACCTGTTATAAAAACACACTACCAACTATAAAAACTAAGCGTCAACAAATCAAAGATCCGATATTAAGTAGGATTAGTAGTTGTTAGGAGCTATCGTATATAGCTCGACTCTCGTTTATCCATCTTTTAACTATATATATATATATATATATATATATATATATATATATATATATATATATATATATATATATATATATATATTAAACAGGAGAACACACACATATACTAATCTACTACTAAATCTACAACTTATGTCCGCAATTGGATTTCAATCCATGACCATAGACCAATGGAATCATTTTCCAACACCTTATACTGCTAGGATACAAGCTCTTTAATAACTGTGTGTATATGTGTATATGTTTTTTGTGTGAGAGGGAGAGAGTGACATTGTTTTAAAATTGAGACACTATTTCAATGACAATTTATTTGTCTTACACATAGATGTTTTGAAAGGTTCAACTTAATTGGCTGCGAATGAATGATACATAATAATTTATATAAAAGAAATCATTCATATAATTAAATTATTGGGAAAAAAAAAAGAAAAAGAAACTTCAACTGCCTTTAGAGTTCAGACTTCAGAGGGTTAAAAGTTAAAAACGTAAAACTCTCTTAATAGCTTTTCCTATCTGGGCTTACAGTACAGTGACTGAAGCCCAAAGTATTTATAAGGAATTTGAAGTTGAAAACTTCAAGAGTTAACGGGCTGATGAGTCATCGTCATGGCTTGTACATTGTATTAGGCCTTCTTTTCGTTTGTAGTAAATATTTTTTCGTATTTTATAAGTTTTTAATGTTTTTTTATTAAATTATTATCTAAGACATATACACATTAAATTTATGATCTTTAAATTGCTGCTTCTACTATAATGGTATTGGGGTAATTTAGGTTTGATGATGCTTATAATAATCTAAGATAATAGATTGAAGTTAACAACAAGCACATTTGTTCCACAGCGAGAGCATATCCAGTAGCACTTTTAGAAAAGCTTATATATTTTAAATTTAAATTTATACTATACAGATAGTAAATACACAACTGTTTAATAACACAGTGCGATTCTTCAAAACGACAGTTAAGCCAGACTAAATCGACATTATTTTCAGTTTAAAAAACATAACCCAAAAAAAAAAAAGACAGCTAATATCTAACAGAATATTCCGTATTCATAAGTGTGGTTCCGTTTCAGTCGTCCAAAGCTGCGCATTTTTGACCTTCGAAACACTCTCCAACACCTCAAACGGAACAATGTCTCCCACTACAATCACCATCTTCGTTTCCAAGTCCACTTGGTATGACGTCACTCCTGTTTTTTTTATTATTATTACCATTAGTTTCAAAACGAAATTATTAAATTATTATCATCATCGGGAAGATAAATTATGACATAATATATTCAGAAAATTATCATATTATAACAAACACTATATTATATTTTTGTTGAAGAATATTAAAGTGGAAAAGATAAAAAGAACAGAGAATGATATTTGTACTTTTTTAAAATAATTTATTTTACTTATCCGTTCTAAATCGATACAATTCTGTTTCAGTTTATTCAAAAAAGAAGGAAAAATATATCTTTTAGTAAGTTTTTAAAAAGTTTCTTGTAACCATATCAAGATAAAAAAAGAGAGAGAAGGTAACCCGTCCTCGATTCAAGATCTCAACTGACTGGTCTTACGACTAATATGAGAGTAACAATTCTCTTTTAAGATGAAAAATGATATATCACATTATCACCTCTTTTTCAAGATATTACCCAACTTTAATTTACATTACTTTTATTATGTCTCACTTTTTAAACTAATTAAGTGGTTCATAATATTTCCTAAAGTGGAAAAAGCATATGAAATGAACTTTTAAGATAATGAATTGAAATGTTACCTTCCATCTTGGAGATGTGTCTTTGGACCTTCCTTGCACAACCATTGCAATGCATGGAAACTCTTAGCACCACCATCTGTACATGATCCAAAAATAAGACAGAGAATTTAAACCAACAGAAGAACACAAACATGTATATTATGCAACGCAGGTTGTACATTAGAAAAAACACAAACCAACTCAAAACAAGTACTAGATATATCCCATAAGTCTTGTAGTGTCTAATCATGTTATCTAAAAACTATAAGTTCTTGATAAACCAAATTTATTATTAAAGATAAAGATCAATTGATTGAAATTCATTACAACTAATTAATAGATTTCAAGAATAAAAAGACTTCATATGCACCTAAAATGTCAAAAAATAACTCAGATTAGGTATTTCAAGTTCATATTCAGTGACTATAACACCGCCTCATATATAGTTCAAAATTCATATGCTACTAGTATCTTTGATCATATGATTTCAAGTTAATTTAAAAGTTATGAGCTTATAGGCCAAAATAAACAACGGACCCAATAACGGCCATCTAACAAACATATACACAAGAAGTACAAGATTCTTGAGAAACATTTTCTTAAAAGAGTTGCAAACAAGAACTCTAGTTTATATACTTCGCACGTGCTTTAGAGAGTAATTCATTCGTACACATAAATTACATATAGATCGATCGTACACATGTTATAATTAGAATTAATATTGTTTTGAAAACTTACGAAATTCAAGAAAATATATAGTACCTTTGGCTTTAGAAAGAAGGCAAGCGTCTGAGGTTTATCTGATGAGTCTTTTGACTGATCGACAAATGGTTCTCTCTCAAACTCATAATCATCATCTTGGATTTCAAAATTGTTTATGCAACAAAGACAGGAATTTGCACCACCATTTGATAGACAAAGACTGTCTAAAAACCTGCCAAAATTCATCATCTTCTTTCCCATTTCTTCTAACCAAGAAAACCCAATATGAAAAAACCAAGATTTAATTAAGGTGGATATATGATATATATATATATATATATATATAAATAATTGGTGAGTGACCCAAGAGAGTGTGGGAAGATAATGGGTCAAGACTCAATTTTCAAGGTGAGATCAAGAGTGAGTGTATGGGAACCAATGTTTGAAAAATGGTGTTCTTTTATAGGTATAAAATATGATGAATTTACAAGTAGATTTTGTCATGTGATGAGGTACAAACTAACAAAAGACAAGTGAGAGAGCATCTAGTTTCATGTGGTTATGTGCTTTATTATTGGAGGAAGAATTTATAATCTAGCATATCTCACATGATCAAGTTGTAAAGAAAACCAAAGAAACAGGTGCCACAGCCTAGCTAGCTTCTCAAAAACATACATGTGAATATGTGTTGTGATAGCTAAGATAGACAAGGGTGTTTTCAGTTCTAGAAGTATATATTTCTTGAATTTAATCACAAGTTTACTTAGTTTGATATTTGTAATTAATTCAGATGATAGGTTATTCTTACAGAGTTATAGATCAATAAATCGAGAAAACTTAACTTAAAAACATAAAGTTGAGTTTAGTTGCATAAAAAGCGATATTTTCTAGAAATTTATAGAGAAAACTAAAAAATCAAGACATGTTCAAAGATCAAAATGTTACCTTTACATTTTTTTATAAGAACAAATAACTCAATTCTCTATTTTATAACAACTTGAAAACATCAAAATGTTATCTTTGACCATTCCAATAAACTTGGATTCTATCTATACCCATTTAAATATTTTTTTCCCCATTTTCTAGACAAAGATGCAAACATATATGTGTTTCACTTGTTTTCTATGAGTGCATCTACAGATGCAATTGTGTAATTGGTTTTAGCTTTTCTCCAAATTGTCCATGAAACTGTTGATTGTGTGATTAACATTACATGAATATGGAATACGATATCCTAAAAAAAACTTAAATATGGAACAATGAAAAAAAGGTAGATTAATTTTCTTTTCTATTTTTAGTTTAAAGGGTATTTTAATAACTCCAGGTATAAATTAATTTAGAGATAATCTTAATTTTTTATTTTTAAAATATATTGACAGAGTTTGTATATGTTAGATGACAATTCTACTTATGTTTGCTCGAATCACGATTTTCTATGACTAGGGATCGTGACAAGTGATGGATAAAATCCTAAAGTTAGATCATACTATGCTTGAACTTTAATGCATGTGAACAATTACATTCAATGACCATTCAATTTAGTTGCTTGATTGCATGACGGAGAAGATCAAGAAAATTAAATCTCGCATGATATGAATAAAAAGACTAGTTATAAGGGTGATTAATTTCGTAACTATTTGGATTAACGTTCTCATAATTATTGAGTTAGTGAGCCGGACCAATAGATCTAAATCAATTTAGGAATTGATATATGATAAATAATATTCATTGTATTTCTATAAATTCGACTATAAACAAAAAGTTGTAATCTAATCTAAGTGAAATAATTCATACTGATAGTTTACGTTCTAATCTATCATCTTTATCTTGTTTTTTAACTGATTTCTATTAATTTAATGAGTAGTTTAAATATTTTATTGTGCTTATGGATTAAAATCCAAATTTCCCACATTTACTCTCTTTCTTTAGACTAATTAGTAGTTAAATATCTTAAATCTGTAATCATATTCGTTCTTCAATTATTAAACATTTGGTCTTGCCAATACTATACTATATCAAGATTAAGTACAGTCACTTAGTTGTTTGATATTCAACTAGTTTAAATACCCGTGTAAATACACGGGTAATCATGAAATTATTGTTTTATATTCATTTATTTAAATATATAATTGTTTTGTACTGACGAAAGAAAAACATAATATGAGATTTTTTTGATTATAAAAGAATTTTATATTAAAGGTAGTTAACATATAAAAGTAATTGATGACAACTATAAAAATGATATAAAACTTAATTACGATAAGATTTGTATTATATAATAACCGTAGATGATGATAAATAACTTAAATATTTAATCCTAAATTAATGTAGTGGATAAAGAGTTTGAAGTATATAATAATTCTAATACAAATAATATTTATTTTAAATCAAAATTACTAATATTTAAAATAAAGTATTATAATAATTTGAATCACTGTTAAAGGTCATACTATAAATTAATATTAAAAAATATATTTTTCTATTTTATAGCATGCGGACCAATTTCCCAAGTTTAAATTTCAATAAATGTTTTACAACTAGGATTTTACAGCCCGCGCGTTGCATCGGGATTTATATATCTAATTTATTTTATCACAAGAAATCATTGAATTAGTTTATTTACGTTATAATATATTAATAGAAACTTATTTGCTAGTCTCTAAGAACACATATTTAAAAAAATGTTTTGCCCAAAAAGACAGAAGTTGTAACGTTAAAAATTTCGGTTGTTCTATAACGATGTACTTACATCTTGACCTAACGATCAAACTATAATATGGTACATACCTACATAAAATCCATTACATAATTAAGTTCAAATGGTTTATAAAATTAAACTTAAACTTTAATGCTTAAACAATTCAAGAATATAGGTTAATGGTTACACTCAAATAAGCGCAAGCGTTAAAGTTAAAATATAAAATATTTAAGAGTTTAATCGAAAATATAGAGTTTAAACTATTTTTAACCTTGATAAAAAAACTCTTAGATAATTAAATTTTATAATTATTGTTTACATAAAATTATATAAACATATATATTAAATTTACATTAAGCGAAAGAAAATAATAAGAAAATATAGACACGATGCTTTAAGAAAATAAAAGTTAAAAAATGGTTAAGAATAATACAAAGATTAAAACGAAGTTTAAAAAAGCTAAAAAATCAGAATCCACGTATTTAAAAAATTAGAAGTTAAAATAGGTCAAAGAGGTTAAAAAAATACAAAGATAAATTAAAGACAAAGTAGCAAAATAAAAAACTCACAATTTGACAATAGTTGGGTTTGAACCCAGGTCTCTTAGATAAGAAACAAATAGCATTACCACTCCTTTCTAGCACATCTTTTGTTAAAACATTATTTTATATATGTTATAAACATGTTTTTTTCCTGATAAATGTATGATATTATAATAATAAACAAATTAGTATTTGTTTGAATTTTAGTAAATTCTTTTTACCTGCTGTCTTATCTTATATTGAATTGAGTTTGAATAACATATTGATCTAGAGTTAAACTTAAGTTTTAATATTTAATGATAGTATATTAGTATTTTTAACCTTTTTTTTTCATGTTTTCTCTGAAATATTTAATGATTAACATCATTTATCTAAGTTTTATCTTTGTCGTCCTTAAAATTTTTTAGCCTTCTTAGAAAAAAGTCTGACGTTTATAATTTATTATAGTTTAGATTATGAATAATTTAATCATTACTTGTTTGTATAGCTTTTTAATGAATTTTTTTTTTATTTCATAGCATAGCGCGTTAGTGACATATCATACTAAAACGAGTTTTTTTACTACCCGCGCGTTGCTGAGGTATTTTATGATAAACAAAATATTAAAACTATTAGTCAATCATATAAATTTAAAATAAAGTGGAAAGTTTATAAGTTTTGAGATACTAATGTGTTATTTGATTAAGAGACAAATATTTCATGTTTTATTTTTTATATTGCGTCTAACAAAATCATTTGGTATATATTATCATACTTATAATCGAGATGGCCGAGCCGAAGCTCCCCTCGGTATAACCTTTCCCGTTCAAAAAATTTTTTAAACAAAAAAAAAAAAAAAAAAAATCATACTTATAATCGAATAAAGGTTCAGAAATCTCATAGAATTATTCTAATTTTTTTATCTTGTACATATATTTTGAAATTTAAATTAATAAAGAAAATACATTTTTCAAAACTGATATTTTGATAAAATTTATATTGAAATATAGGTAAAAGTAATACTGTCACATATATATATTTAGCGACGTTTTATATCTTCTTACAAAATTCTTCTAGCCATCTTTCTACTTGTTAGATCAATACAAAATATAAAATAAAGGGAAGAAATTTAAAAAAGAATAAATAAACTTCACTTATTTAGTGAGTAAGAGGATAAAGTAGAAAACCAAAATAGAATTTTATATAATTTTTTATACATTTATTATTGTATCATACATTACATGTATAAACGTATAAAAGAAATATAAATAATCTATAAATATAAATATTAATAAACATCTAACTTATTGTCACATGTCATTTTTCTTACATTACATGTAAAAGACCGGTTTTCCTTTGGTCTTAATAGGGGTGATCTTTTAGACTGGTTTTAATAGATAAAAGACCGGTTTTTCTTTGGTCTTAATAGGGGTGATCTTTTAGACCGGTTTTAATGAATAAAAAGACCGGTTTTCCTTTGTTCTTTATAGGAGTGATCTTTTAGACCGGTTTTAATGAATAAAAAAGACCGGGTTTCCTTTTGTCTTAATAGGGGTTGTCTTTTATAACGATTTTAATGGATAAAAAGATCGGTTTTCCTTTGGTCTGAATAGGGTGGTCTTTTAGACCGGTTTAATGCATAAAAAGACCGATTATCCTTTCTTCTTAATAAGAGTGGTCTTATGTATAACATAAAGAGTGGTTTTAAACTTGTCTCCAAAATCATATATGTAACACCCCAAAATGGGGCCTAGTTGTAAACTGTTGTAACTGTAGCTTGAATAGTTGTACGTTGACATTAACTGGTGTTTTGTTGTTAACTGTAGTATAAATATTGTTAAATGGTGTTCTATATGTTAATTGGTGTTTTAAACGTGATTGGTGTTAATTGGTGCTAACTGATGTTAATTGTAGATAAGAATGTAGTATTATGAAAAGTGTCGTAAGTTGACTATGTTGACAAATAGTTGAACGGTTTTAGATAAGGGTTCCAAAAATGTCTCCGTTAGTTGAAACGGATAACCCTAAGTTGTGTTTTAAGTTGAATAGGAGAACAAAATACCCGTGTGGGGTATTAGCCAACTTAAGTCGGCCTAATGGTTTCCATATCCCCTGAGATAAGTCAAAACACACACATACACTACATACACACACTTACATACGTACAAACAAAGCCACACACAAATCTTGGTTGATTTGAAGGAGAAAGCTAAGATAGATCAAGATTAGAAGTTGGAATCAAGTGATTGAATCTGTTCTTCTACCTTGTGTTCATCATCTTTGTAAGTATTTGTTTAAAAACCTAGTTCTTGGTGTGTTAGTGTGTGTGGTGTCAAATTGAAGGTTTAGATGTGTTTTGATGTTGATTTTGTGTCCCAAAAGGTGTTAATAGCTGCGTGGGTATGTTAGATAACATGTATAAACACTTGAATATGGATTCAAGATGATTTTTGAGTCAAAAACCCGAGAAACAGCGGTTGTGCTCGAACAGAGCAAGAACACGCTGTAAATGTTGTTCCTACGGGCATAGTATAATGTTGCTACGGCCGTAGGGTGTTGTTTATATTACTGCGGTCGTAGGAAATGGTTGCTACGGCCGTAGTGTCGTGTTTAAGAGGATTACCACCTACGCGTGATGGAAACAAGACTACGGGCGTAGGTACATAACCTACGGCCGTAGTTACCCAAAGGATACCTACTACGGGCGTATGATATGGTTACTACGGCCGTAGGTCATGGTTCTTTGGCAAGAACTTCTACGGGCGTAGTGTATATATACTACGGCCGTAGTACGTGTTGGAAAGATGTCCTGCGGGCGTAGGAACATGTTCCTACGGTCGTAGGAGGCTGCCAGAAGCCATGTTGACCTTTTGTTGAGATAGTTGTTAGTGCAGTCTAATGTAGTGTATACTAAGTGGTGTTTAATCTGTGTCCTTTGTGTTAGGTGACTCGGACGATTCTGTGTGCTCTTGGGATTCTCGATTGCATATCTGTCTCCTGTAATCTCGAGGTGAGTACCGGTTTCCCATGAGTCTCAGTAGGTAAGTTGTCTGTGGTACATGTTGACACGTGATTGGTGTATTGATACGTGAAAAAAAATGAGGTATGTTATGATAGGGTTGTACAAGCATGCTTATTATTGATATTGCGCGCATGAACTGGATCCTTATTGGATCAGCTATTTGTTTATGAAGTTATGTCCGGACACTGAACTGGAGAACACGGAGGTCAGTCAGGTAGACGGGTGTTAGTATCTGGCTGGGTTCCCAGGGTCCTTAGGGACTACGGATTGGGGAACTAACAGTACTCAAGTAGTATACACTTGGGTAGGGCTCTGCAGGCCGCCGTTCCTCTATGGAATTGGGTTCCTTGATAGACTGGAACCAGCATGAAAGACATGGTGTATCACGTGGACTGTTGTTGGGTTGTTGAGCGGGGTTGGCTCCCCTGCAATATACGACTCCTGCTGACACGTTTGGCTCGCCGCAATATGATAGGATAACCCTGTGTGCTGTTCTAATACATGATAGCCTGCTTATTGATGCTTATGTGTAATTGGTGCTCACTAGCTAGTTGTAGCTAACGGTGCAAGATTTATCTTTTTCGCAGGTTGATGCTAGAGGCCTGGTGAGGCGGGTACTGATGGTAGCTTTTGTTGTAAATACCTTTTGGGGAACACGTTGTTGTATGTATGGATCCGATGGTCGGAAACTAGTAGGTAACGCTTGTAGAAAACGAACTTCGCTAATTCTTTTGATGTAATTAAATAGCCGAGTCTAACGATGTTGTTTGTAAATGATGCTTAATTCCGCTTCAACGCTTTTGATAATCGTTGTTTAAAAAGTTTAAATTAACTCTAATTTTAAGCTCGTTAGAGGTGGCGTTACAATATATAGGCCGGTTTTTATTATACGTGACCCTAATCAAATTCTACATAAAGACCGTATTACCTCACTCTGGATACCGGTATTCATCCCCTCTTAATGGAATTATTTATAGACCTGTTGTATTAAAACCGGTTTCTATGTAACTATCTAATAAAAATACAATAATATATGGCTACTGTGTATGCCATTAATTGAATTGAGAATATATAAAAACAACAATATAAGACAAAACTAACGTATTATTTCGTGAACAACAAAGATATATCTATAGAAAAAGTCTCAAAGATTGAGATACAAAGTTGTTACAAATTAAGATCTCTAAATATAAACTAGCATAACAACTATCTAAACTTTTTGAGAGTGCAACCTTATGTTACAACTAATAATAATAATGCTGAAGACAATGTTCTAATAATTCTTACTTTTGCTCAAAATTTCAATTTATGATTTATATCTGATTTTGTATTTCATTTTCTTAGTAATTATTCTATGTATTTTTTCTATTATTTATAAGATATCTATAACCAACCTGTGTAATACACGGGTTTCTAAATTAGTAAATAATATAATAATAAATGAATAATCATGGAATTGTTTCTTAAAAAGTATCATGTGCACTTAAAAGAGAGAAACTAATGAGAAACCTACACATGGCAAACTCAAATGGACATGAAAAATAAAAGCAGCAAAAACATGAGGAGGGAAGAATCGAACTTGCACCTCTCATATGCCTTCGAATTTAAACATGAGAACTTACCATCAAGCTGCGACTTTGTCTGGTTAACATTTTAGAATAAATAATATATAACCATTTATTAAGAAGTACTGTTCATACTTACTAATAAATGTTATATATATATATATATATATATATATATATATAATACGTAGGTGCACACAAACACACACTTCTCCTTAATAATAAAATTTTAAATTACCCCTATAGGCCACGAGGGTTCACTTCCATGTCATAAAACATCCAGTACACAATATACATTAGCTTTTACAATTATTCAGCTAAATTTTAAGCATGACATGTATAACACATGCAAGTTGAGGTGACAATTCCACATGCCAAGAAATATATATGTTCACAACATCGTATGAATTATCCTAAACTTGTTTTAAGGTTAAACAAAAACTAACAATCGTGACAGATTGAACGTCCCAAATATATTAGAGGTTCGGGATAAAACTAAAAATAATAAGCCTTTAAAAATACCAATTATATGAAAACGTTGAATAAAAAATGTATAATTGTATATACTTAACTATACACAGGGGCGTCTCGTGAATTTATTGGGCCCTGGGCGAAGAGAAATTATGGGCCCTTTTAAAAACGCATACGAGGGCGGAACGATGCTAGGTCCGGTGGTGACACTGGCCACCGTTCAATTTTGCAGACGAAGTTAGAATATTTCAACTTTTCCGAGCCAGTGTCAACAGTGATTTGATTAACAAAGCTTCACATAGGTTGTTTTAGATTTAGGCCCTAAAATACCAGAACGACGTCTGAGACCTCGTTAACTAGACTGGATTAATAGCAAACCGGAAAAAAAGTATTCAACGAATACTCTCAATCTAAATAAATTTTATTTTTGTCATTACAAAATGTTACCATGCAACAAATATCTCGAGTCCACCCTACACACACGCACAGTCACATATATATAGCTAAAATCAAAAGAACGGTAGTATAAATAGTTTATCTTATATAGTTACTTCAATCATGAAGTTCTCTTAGCATTATTGTAAGCAAAGTTATGAATCAACGTTTCGTAATCAATACCCTCTAGGATATGAATCCCAATAACTATCATTATCAATTTTTGTGATATCCTGGACTGTCAGTAATTTCAACATTTAAATTTTGAGAAACTTGTTTATACATATGTTAACATTATTGTAATAGTCAACAAGACTCTATATGCAATAATGCATTAGGAAGACAATCGTCTTGCTTCAGAAATTTTAAAGCAATGTTAGTTTGATAGTTTGAACACGTAAAAACGTGTCAAACAACTTTAACTACATATAAAATTTATTTGTAGCAAAATCATTATACATGATACTTCAATTGGCTACAATTATGACTTAAGACCTTTGTCATCAAATCCATGAAAGTTACTTTTGGACTTACGTAAAAATTATTTTAAATACGAGCTTCTTACTATATCTATCTTAAGTGGACTTTGAAGAATTATAACGTTATACAAATATATCATATAGTATAAAATTTGTGGGCCCCCTCTGAAATGTGGGCCCTGTGCGGCCGCACCTCCTGCACTCCCTCAAAGACACCTCTGACTATACAATAGATAAAATATACAATTGTTAACCAAATAAGTGTTTTTTTTTAAACATGGTTATAAAAATAGCAAACTAATATGCAAATATCAAGTAACCAATTACAAAATAAGTAAAAGCATTAAACAATGGTTCAAATATTAGAATTCAATAGTTACCAACTAAGCAAACTAATATTCAAACATCAATTAGTTACCAACTAACTAACTAAGCAATTAATATGCAATCAAAGAACAAAGAAACCGAATATAAATTAAACTAGAAATCAAAGAACAAAGATTAAAGAAAAGCCTAGACGTGTTTGAGAAGTGAGAAGAATTTCAAAACTAAGATATGTCTTAAATAAGCTGAATTTTTGAAGCCTAGGATTCCGTTTTTTTCAAGGAAACCGAATAAGACATAAAAGATTGTAATTGCCAATTTTGTTCTTCTTCTCAAAGAGTCAAATAATTTTGTCTGATTTCTTTGCAAACTAAATATCGATTTTTTGATAAATTGAGGATTTATTGATTTCTTCTAATCGGTCACTACTAGAAAATCAGGCATCACAAAGAGAGATTATAGATGGAGGGAAGTGGTTTTTCACAAAGTTTTTCTCCCTGTTCGATTATGTGAGAAATATGGGGAAACAACCTTTTTTCATACATTTGTTCAATACAAAATAGGGTGTTGCGTTGTAATGAGTCAACAGCTTTTGGCAAATAAATATATGATTTATGCTTAGAGTGTTAATATTCAATTTTAAGAAATTAGTGTTGACAACATTTAACTCATAATAGATATTAATCAAACTAGGCCTAAAGTGTTAAACCATGTATATTACACACAAGAAATATGGGTTCCTATGATCCTTAGGTCATGGAGGTCGCCCCTTTGGTGTGCCCTTTAAGACAACATTGGATTAAAACAATATGTTTAAATTAATTAAATAGAGAAAATGAAGTTCAAAGCAAATAACGTGTTAAAGAACGATTCATATAAAGATTATTTCAAAATTTTCAGAAATTTAATCATATAACACATGTTATAACAAGGACAAAAGACTAGGAATAAACATAAGAAGTAAAACTTAAGCTTAAACTTGTAGAAATTGAATTGAAATGTTGAGAAGAAAAAGAAAAAAATTATGATTCATGTTTTGAAGATGGTATGTGTAAGAATTGGTTATAAAAGATTGAAAGATGCTAACAAAAGTTTGGAAAACAATATTGGTCATTGGACAACTTTGTAGATATGTTTATTAAATATAAGTATCAATGAAATGCTAGCGATACCCATGTGCTTATAGTGCAAAGAAGCCTACACTAACTTATACTATGTTTGGACATCTAGCAATTGTTTAACCAATTAAGTGTTAAGGAAGGTGAGACTCTCTTACTGGTTTGAAGTGAAAAGGACAATAATCTTAAATCGAAAGTGGAGATAACTTGTTTCTTCTTGTAAAACATATAATGTGTGTAGCTGCATGTAATTTTAGGGGGAGGAGGAGATAACTTACCTTTAGTTGGAGATTTTACCTTTTCATGTAGTGTTCTACATAGTCCCAAGAGCACACATGAATTCAAACAACCTTAGGGTCTTTACAAATACTAATACGAAGATTATGATCGTTCAAAAATCGACACGATACAAAATTCCGATCAAATTTGTACCCTACGGAATACGGTACGATACAATATTAGTATAGTATATCGTTTAAGTTAACTTTCATATAAACAATAAGTTGAACTTCATTTTAGTATGTGTTTAAGGATAGTCTAAAAGTTAACACCGTTATGTATTTATTGCTATTATTTTTACCAATATCATATCGATTATTGAGTTACAACAAAAAGTAATAAAAATATATACAAAATGCGGGCTCTATCTTATCAAACACGTACCTATTAACAAGGGGAATTTTTATTAGATATTAATTAAGATCGGTTTTATGGGTCATTTTCCATTTAGTCTTTAATAAAACCACCTCATAACAAACAAAATATATAGTTTAAGGTATAAACTTAGATCCCAACATATACGCGTGCGCGCGCGCGCACACACACACACACACATATATATATATATATAAGGTTAAACAAAGAACCTCCCTTAAACAAAGAACCTAAAGAACTTCCCTGATGATGACATGTGTCACATAGTCTAGGGACAAAAAAGGAAATTAAAAAAAAAAGAAAAATCGGCGCCTACATCCCCAAGCAAATCCCCCCCCCCCCCCAACAAACTTAAAAAAAAAACCCTCAATTACTTTAAATGATCATAACTCGTTCGTTTTTAACAATTTTAACAAAAAAATTATACCATTAGATTCAGTTTTGGTTCTTTTTCAAACAAGACTGGACTTGATATATTTCTGAAACTTTTTTTTTGAAATGCAAAGTTTGCATTTTGAGCTGGGTTCATTCAAACTCAAAATGCAAAATCGGTAGTTTGCATTTTGAGCTGGGTTCATTCAAACCCAAAATGCAAAATTTTTAGATGTTTGATTCATTCAAGCCTAAATGCAAAATGCAAAATCTGTAATTTGCATTTTGAGCTGGGTTCATTCAAACTTAAATGCAAAATGCAAAATCTGTACAGAACATGCAGAATGCAAAAACATGCAAAATGCAAAAATATGCAGAATGCAAAATGCAAAAAACATGCAGAATGAAGAATGCAGAATGTAAAAAACATGCAGAATGAAAAAATGCAAAATGCAAAACACATGCAGAATGCAGAAATACAAAAAACATGAAGAATGCAAAATGCAAAAAACATGCAGAATGAATAATGAAGAAAGCAAAAAACATGCAGAATGCAAAAAAAATGCAGAATGCAGAATGCAAAAAACATGTAGAATGCAGAACGTAAATCCGTATAAACATGCAAAATGCAAAAAACGAAAAACGCAAAATTTATGATCTGAGACGAACCATTTGCGACGACTGCAATGTCATTAGCGACGACTTTGCTTATCTGCGACGACAGATTTAACTTCATCGTCGCTAATTTATGATCTGAGACGAACCTTTTACGACGACATTCAGCTCATTAGCGACGACATTCAGCTCTTAGCGACAAGCTGCCAAAATGCAAAAAAAGGGTTTTTTTTTCCTGTACAGCTGCCAAAATGCAAAAAAAAAATTCATTTTCAAATTTTTTTTAGAAAAGTATAGGAAGAGTGATCTTGTTTGAAAGAGGATTAAAAAACTAAAAGAATGGTATAATTTTTTTGATTAAATTCACAAAACTTAAAAAGTTATGGCAATTTAAAGTTTATGGGGTTTTTTTTTTAAATCGTGGGTGTGGGGGGATAATTACATTTTTGCCCTATTTTTCCTAAATTAATACATAATAATTACAGTTTTGCCATCGATCAATCTCATCCATTGATTTTGATGATCCAATGGTTCAGATTGGTTCTTTAGGTTCTTTGTTTAAGAAATGGTTCTTTATTGATCCAATTTCTCTCTCTCTCTCTCTCTCTCTCTCTCTCTCTATATATATATATATATATATATATATATATATATATATATATATATATATATATATATATAGGGGAGGGTTCCATCGAGAACAAAAAAAAAAATGCGAGAACTGCGAGAACCGATTCCCATCTTTTTAAAACTAAAATATCTGCCAAACGACAAGATATTAAATTATGAAAATTATACCAAATTAACGACAAAAATATGCTCTTTAATATGACATCTATATTGCTATATTTTTTTCAACAAAAAAAATTCGTTACATATATGTAACATACCTTATAGTACTGATCACATATATATTAGTACTGATTACATATATGTAACATACCTTATAGTGCTAGAAAAAAACCCCGGCAAAAACGAATTTTTTTTGTTGAAAAAAATATAGCAATATGGATGTCATATTAAAAGAGCATATTTGGTATAATTTTCATAATTTAATATCTTGTCGTTTGGTAGATATTTTACGGTTTAGATCGGTTCTCGCAGTTCTCGCATTTTTTTGTTCTCGATGGAACTTCCCTCTCTCTCTCTCTCTCTCTCTCTCTCTCTATATATATATATATATATATATATATATATATATATATATATATATATATATATATATATATATATATATATATATATATATATATATATATATATATATATAGGTAAAAGTTCAAACGAGAACTGTTTTTCGTACGAGAACTGCGAGAAACAATCTGAGCCGTCCAATTTCCCCTTCTTTAATGTCATTGTCTACCCATGAATTCCTCACATGCACCCTGCCACACTTGATCCCCTCCACACTCTCCATCTATGAACTTCCCATATCCAAGGAACGGCCGAAATTGGTTGTCGCGGTTCTCGCACTAACAACGGTTCTCGCATGAACTCTCCCCTATATATATATATATATAATGACACCGCCCATATGAGATGACCATTGGCAATTAGATATAGTTACATGACTAATAAATGAATGCTACCTTTAAACGCTTTTAAGGGAAAGCGACTATTACCAAATTCTTTAAAATGGAGTGAAATGGACAAAAGAGAAAATAGGAGGAAGAAATTGAATGAGTTGTTACCATTAATTGATATGTTTGGTTGTTTTTATCGGAATAAAATGAATCATTACTATATGATATTATAGAGAGAAATATGTATAGAAATAAAATAAATTAAATTTTAATAAAAAAATTAAATTGTAGCAATTCATTACAATCCTCGACGAAATAATGAAAGAAAAAAACACCCATCATTCGATGAATGAAAATCCTTAAAATAAAAAAAATCGCAAACACTACCCTGATGTTTAAAGATAAGATATAATTTTTCTAAAGTTAGACTTCTAAAGTTCAAAATAATGAAAACCCTTTCGTTTCATGATGTATAAACCCAAAATGAGGTGTATGAGTGGTTAAGAGACTGCTCTCACTTAAACAATAGTACTAGCTAGTAAGTTGAAATAGAGTACAGTAGTAGACAAATAAGTGTCAAATTATTAAAGAGCATGAGGTATTGAGGGTTCATTTAAACAATTATTGATGATTTGAAATTGGGTTTCTAGCTTTTATTTTTCCCTTTAATTTTGTGGGGTCTAATTTACATCATAAATTGGTATATTAGTTGGTCCATGTGCACATGGATTCTATGGTGGTAGAAAGAAGAAAACAACAAACCTTGAAAGGTAGGCATGTCAAGTGACTTGAACATGATCAGACTATTGAATAAACATTATTGACACAAAATGTGGGAAAATGTTTCATAAACATATGGGAATTTGGTCATCTACTCTACTCATGTACCACTTAATTAGTGAGGGACAACACATTCTTTTTGGGTTTTAGTGGTGCCTATATTATATATACTTCTAAGTCGATTTATTGTCTCTTGAATTCATCTAATAATTATCTAAAAAAATAAAAAAAAAATCATTTAAGGTATATGTGTAAATAGTAAAAGCTCTAAAAAAGAACACTCAAGTAGTATTTTTATTCAGGATAAAAATTTTAGCTTCATAATTAAACAACACTAAAGTTTTTTATTCAAAAAAAAAAAAAACAACTTACAACTCTTAGATGTTCCGTGTGTGTATATATATATATATATATATATATATATAGACAAAAGTTCTCGCATGAACCCTCCCCTATATATATATATATATATATATATATATATATATATATATATATATATATATATATATATATAACACTCCCGCAAACCCTTACATAGTTGCATATAAAACAAAATTTTCAACCGATTTCCCGCATATTTGAGTCAAATTAAATTTCGTGGGAAATTTTTAACGGATTTTAACCATTAGTATGAAGCTAATAAGATAGTTTGATAATGAAGTGTTGTGTGGCTACCCCTTTCATTCTAATGGTTAAAATTCAAAGATGTTAATTACATTAAAATTGTTATGAATGTGTGTGTGTGTGTGTATATATATATATATATATATATATATATATATATATATATATATATATATATATATATATATATATATATATATATATATATATATATATATATATATATATATATATATATATATATATATATATATATGATATCCAAAATAATAGGAGCTGAATCTAGGTAGATTGATTGTTTGTTGACCGTGATGAGGAAATTGGAACTAACCTAAAGATTGATTGGTATTTAAGTGTTCCTTTTTTAATCCCATGATAGATGATAAGAACCTAGACAATAGTATTGGCATTAATTTAATATAGTAACAGATATACATTAAAATATTACGTCTTGTTTTACCTAAAAGATAATAACAAGACAGCACAAAAGAATTTTCCTTTAGTTTAGACTTAAACTAAAGTGAGTGATTTTATATCTATCATATTATTTTATCTGTATTTATTTTTTTATTAACAAATCAAAATAAGTGTCAAAATTAAAAGGATATAAAAAAAGAATTAGTAAATTTTACATGTTATCCTCTAATGAGTAGGAGATAAAAGTATAAGAAAGTATAACTTTACAAGTAAAACATAAAACACCAAGAGTATGATCACTATTGCAAACTACTTGTTAGAGAAAAATTGTAAATTTACAAATGTACCCGTTATCATTTGTCATTTGTTAGAGAATCTGTTAGGATCAATACTGTTGGTAATTAGTACTGGTTGGTGGTTAATGCAGGTGATGAATATTAGTGCATGTGATCAAAAGTTTGTGCAGGTTTGATCCAGTTAGTACAGGCAGCGAATTTTGAGGACTGGATAAGATTTAATCTTTTGAGATCAAGTCAAATTGCTGAATGTTTGTGATAAACATTAGTTTGTTTTGTTCCGGAGTGATAGTTATGAGAAGATAATCTTTGTGTCTATCCATAACTAAATGATCTCGATAAACATCTATTAATTCGTATGGTTTGTTACTTATTAGTATAAATAGATGTTAACTCTGATGATGAAAAGTGACGAAGCCTCAAGGTTAAAACCCTTGCAACTGAGAAAAAGTTGTACGTATATTGGTTCATCCTGGATTAATATATTGGGGCTTATGATTGTTATTTTTATTCGCATTCTGAAATCCGTGTTCTTGATCATTCAAATAGCTATTCCGCAAACTTATTTGTTTATATCTTGGGTTGATAACTTAGTTCTAAATCGATCCTGACAGAATCACAAAAGACCCAACTCTCAAAGGTCATTTCTTTAACCCGTTTTAAGTTTACGAAAGCTAGTAACTAGATTGGTGTTGTTCAAAAAATCCTGCGACGGTTTAGTCAAATCCTCGTAACCAATATCGTGAACGTAGATCCTCGAATTTAAAGTTCCTTTCATTTAGACGTTTTGTGTTTTCATTTTTAGTTACATGTTGAATCCCTGTGTTTTCATTGTATTTGTGAGCTTAAAGAGTTGACTGGTTAACTTCTCACTTGTTATCAAGTTTGTCAAACATGGAAGGAACTACATGATGAGACACTTTTGTTTGATGTTTAAAACAGTAAACAATTAAACAAAGTTGTCAAAATTTGTTGTGTAAGTCTACTTGTCACTTGTGCGATAGTGAATATATAGCTCAAACCGTTAATCCAAATTCATTCCTTAGTGCATGTTTGACAATTGGCAAAGCGTTGCCCTTTAACGGTCAAGAAAAATGTTTGGTTAACAGCTTAGTTTATGTATTCATTTGATTAAATTTATGTTGAACATAGTTGATGATTTAGTTTATTAAAGCTTGCAATGATTTATTTACGTAGAATTGATTTCGTTATGTTGAAAAGATTTCTAATTTCATAAGGTTTGTTTTATGGTGTAGCTAAATGTGGTTGATTTGGTTTCCAGAACACCACTTTCGATCCTCGGTGGTTTGACAATTTTATGTGAATAAATAACCGAGTGTACGTGAAGTGAGACAAACTATGAACTTTTGTGTTACATCTGATAAAATATCTACGACGCCGCGTCAAATAACTTAGTAATTTAGCTTCACTTAAAAGTACACCTTTGTGGTAATAAGATACACACCATTCACTTACACATACGTACATTAAATTATTTGATTCATCCAAAAACATAATGTTACCTATATATGTCGTCACTTGTCATGAAGGTAGTTATATGTCATGTTCAAGGCAAGAGAGGCCATGCCACATTGACGATAACATATAGGCAGGGCTATTTATGAGTGGTTTTTAGAGTATGATGAAACTGAAACTAGTTGAAAGTGAAGTCATTCTCCTTGTAAAGATAAAGGTACCGAGAGAGAATGGAGAGGCTGATGGGTGATGTTTTTCACATTTTTAGGAGAAAAGGTCATTTTCGACATGTCAGTAATTTAGATAAATTAGTGACCAGACAAAACAAGAAACCTACTTCTACTTAATGCTCAGTGCCTAGGAAATTTGTACTCCATGTGATGTCAAAGGCTCTCTTTGTTTTTTCTAACATATATCAGTTTATGTCCACCGTAAATTTTATGCACGGTTTATGGATTTTGGAAGCCTTTTATTATTATTTTTTAAGGTTTTTAGTCTTTAATTGTATAAATGATTAAAACAAAAACTAAAATTGAATCACAACCAGTTATAAAACAAAGAATGTATAAATCCAAGATTAAAAAACCAAACTGAATCAGGTTTGAAAGGTAAGCAACTATTGACATTTAATACGGTGTTGTTCACTTTCTGTTGGGTTGTTTGGGACTACAGGAACAACAAACTTTTCAACTCTAAGTCGGTGTCGCTTGTTTTTCTCTATAACCAAATGCGTAGCCTTTCTTTTTTTTGGTTGAATACTAGGGGAAAACTTGGAAGGAAGTTAGATTGGTTTAATTGATATAGTGATCCAAAGTTGGAGTCAATTATGTAATTTTGCTTTATAATCTTTTTGTACTTTCTAGCTGCTTGCTAGTTTTCTTATAATAAAATTCTTCTGCCGTTTAAAAAAAAAAGAAAAAAACAAAACGAACCCAAACACCTTTTAAGGTTAAAGAACGAAACTCTTTAGTTTGGTTTCAGTTTTAGGTTAAACAAAATGAATGAGCCGTATTCATCCCTAAGTTGTTATAGCAAAACCTATGTTTGAAGATAGACATGGGCTTATTTAATTATTCATAGTTAACTACTCATTTCTGATTTCAAATGTTATAATAATTAATTTAGGAAATCAGTAATTGTTGGTGATCTTGCTTATGTCTAGTCAATAGTCATACTCTTTCAAGGTACAACCCTAAACCCAACGGACTCGAGGTATAGGCTAATTTGGATAATTTTCTGAAGCAAAAACTTTGACAAATATTGGAGTATCAGGAATAGTACGTATTTATAGCATAATTTAATTATTCAATTGTCTCGACCAAAAAAAAAGAAGAAAAAAAAGTATAGACTTTCACTGAATTCGCACGCATATCCTGGACTTTATTTTTTCACGCTTAAGTCCCTGTACTTGTAAAAAACTCAAAAAAGACCCTTTGTTAAAAATCAAGTCTGTTGATTTCTTCATTGGGCTTTTTCAAGTAAAAATGTCTTCCATAAACATGCAAAAATAAAGTCCAAAGCCTTATCTGTGAGTCCAACAAAAGTCCTGGGCTTTTTTTGTACATGTGATGTGTGTGTACGAGAGTTACCTCTAACTCTCTAAGGTCAAGGGTGTCTACAGGTACGACCGCACATGGCCTATGGTTCATAGGGGGCCCAAATTTTTATATACTATATTATATATAGATATAACGTTATGATTTTTAAAAGTCCAGTTAGTAAAGTAGAAATAGTAGGAAGTTCATAATTAAAATAATTATTTTGTAAACTTAAAATTAGATATTAAGGATTTAATGATCAAGATCCTAAATCATAGTTGTAGTCAATGTTGAACTTGCACTTAAGTGTTATGATCTTGATGCAAATGAACTTTAATAAAGTTAAAACTGTTTGACACGTTTTAACCCGGTGAAACTATCAAACTAATGCTGCTTTAAAATATCGTAAACAAGACGATTGTTTTCTCAATGCAATTATTGCATATATAGTCTTGTTGACTGATATAATAATGTTAATATCACAAAAAAAAACTTATTAGATTTACAATGATAAATACCGGGAATCATATCCTTGGAAGTATTGATTTATAAAATTGATTCATAACTTTGCTTCCAATAATGCTGAGAGAATATCATGATTCATGTAACTATGTAAGACAAACTATTTATACTAGCATTATTTTGTTTTTAGTTATTAATATAACAAGTATTATAGTATGAGTAAATCTTTACATATATATATGTATATGTGTGTGTGTGTTTACGTGTGTGTACAGGGATGGACCGAGGGTTTTGTTGACCGTTGACATCATATAATGGCAAAAAAAAAATCATTAAGATTGAGGGTGACACCCACTAGTCAATTTTGCATACGAGGTGGAAAATTTCAACCTTTTTGAGCCACTTTCACCACTCAAATTTTTTGGTGCCTCTAATGAATTTTGATGCCAACAAAATCTAATAAAAATGAAATTTATAAAAATATGATAAGATGTAATTCACTATGTAACACCCGCGTTTAGGGCCTAGTTGTTTCGTGGCGGTGGTAAGTTATTTAATTGTTTATATTAGTATATTTGATTGTTTATAATTATCTGCTATTTATTTATATATTTATTTGATGCTTACTTGGTATTTAAATTGGACCGCGAGGTAAGAGGTAAAAATATTAGTTTAATATTTTTATATGTTATTGGTATCATATGATTTGGTTTTACACGAGGGTTCCGAATAATACCTCGTTGCATGTTTTTGACTTGAGTAGGACCGCTTTATTTAGGTTTCTGTATCTCAGATATCAGTATTTGTACTGAGTAGTGTAATATGTTCAGTCTTGACCTATATATATAGCATTTGGTATGTTTGTTTTCATTTGGTTTGGCTGCATAAGAGAAGAGAGAAAGAACCTTTAGCTCACACATTCATAACTTGAGTCCGTAATTCTGTTTTCGAGTTCTAAGCGAGGGTTAACGTTGGTTTTCGAGCAAGAGGTGTGTTTTGTTGTTTATGTCGAGTTTTGATTAGGAAGTTCTTGAATGTTGGATGTTGGCCGTGCGAAGTGGAGTCCACTACGTGCGTAGTGACTCCATTGCGTGCGTAGTGCATGATGAAGAAGATGAAGTCGATGAGTTTTGGTCGCACGGAGTGTAGTCCACTACGTGCGTACCAGTGCCCATTGCGTGCGAAGTGTGTTAGCCACTTCGTAAGTTTGAAAGTTCAATACGTGCGAAGTGTAGTCCACTACGTGCGTAGTGACTCCATTACGTGCGTAGTGATTCAGACGTTAATTCTGTAATTTAATTGCTTGTAGCCAATGAGAGTTGTCGCTTTTGTAAATTGGAATGTAATCCCAATTACTGACTAAGTTATGATGTGTTTCAGGAAACGAGAAGGCTCAGTGAAATTAGAATACTGAGTGTGGTGTTGGAGAACACAGGTGAGTGGACTTTAATGCACCAGTGGTTTTAGTTGTAACTGTTATGGTTACTTGGATTTTATACGATTAATCATGCGATAGACTGTTTAGTCTGATATGATTGTTTGATTGGTTATGTGATGATTATTGAAATTGTGTCCAAGATATGAGTATCAAGGCATGAAATTGTGCTCATGATGTTTGTGGCAGAGGTCAGCTAAGCGTGGTTTTGGGCTGGGTCAGTTGCTTCTGGTTAGGCAGTTTTAGATCCTCTGTTGCATTTGTTGTAGCAGAGGGGGTTTAACTGTGCCAGTTAGCATATGGCTATCGGTAGATCATTGCTATGGCCAGCATTGATCGTAGGCTCGGCAGAGCCGCCGGTCCTTTGATATTTGAGATAAACTGTTCTTGTGATCGTTATGGTTATGCTTTAATTGCTTGTGGCTTGATTTTCATTCACTTAGCTTTGTGCTAATTCCCCACCCTAACTCTCTGTTTCAGGTTTTGAGGGCACGGTAGGTTGCAGCTTTTGTGTACAGGGAAAGTTTGACCGTAGCTCTGATATTTTGGGTTTTAGAATGATGAGCCATACTTTATGAAATGTTTTGTAACACTAAAGGAAGTACTGTATGTTTGTACAGTGTTGGTTTTAACTTTTAATGTTATTTCTTTTTTAGTTTTATAACGTATTACTTCCGCTGTGATTTTAAAAAAAAAAATATGGCTTGTATTTTTGCGGTGTTACAATTTGGTATCAGAGCCCTGGTTTGGCATGCGAGCATGTTTAGAGTGTTCAATTCCCAAATCTTGGCTCGAGGTTGGTCAAACCTTTCCTGTGGGGGAATTAGAGTGTTTGGATTTGTTGTGTGTGTGTACTAACGATTGTCTAATAAGTTTGGAGGTGATGTGATTGTAATAGATATGGCAAGTCAAGAGATCCCAACCGAGATTCCTGTGACCCTTGCTCAGGCTGGAACTTCTACAACTCCAGTTTTAGAGAATCCAGTAATAGTCAACACCTCGGGTAAAGAAATAGATACAACTCAGAATGATTATATATTTCAACTTGAAAGTGAACTACAGGAGCTTCGAGAAACAGTTCACAACTTTGAACAACAGAGGTTGATACAGAATTCTCAAACACCGATTCCAACAGCAGCTGTTGCTACAGTGTCAACAACACCACCACTTTCAGTACCATTTTCAGTTCCATATTCTACTGTTGCTTCACAGGGTACACAACAGCCGATTATCTATCAATTTACTGCACCAGGAGCTTACCCCTACCCAGGATTTGGTCAACATAATAAATTTAAGCAATTCATGGATTGTAGACCTTCAGAGTATAGCGGTAGTACGGACCCCAATAAAACTTTGAATTGGTTGAGGGAGATGACCAAGGCCTTGGATACTGCGGAATGCGAGGAGAAAGTGCGAGTATTATATGCTACTCAAAGACTCCAAGGAGATGCCATGGTATGGTGGGATTCGATTACAGGTCATTTTACAAAGCAGCAGATGAGTAGTATTACTTGGGAGCAATTTGAGGGAAAGGTTTGTGAGCAATACTGTGGATCTTTTGAGATGGAACGAATCAAGAAGGAGTTCATGGATTTGCAGATGACCGATAATATGTCTGTGGATGAATTGATTAGGCAATTCAATGAGAAATTACGATTTGCACAGCAGTGGGTTCCGGACGAAGCTTCAAGAGTTCAGCATTTTGTGAGAGCTTTGCATCCAAATTACAGGAGTGCTACTAGGTGGGCTAGCACTTTATCTCAAGCTTTTACCCTAGCTAAGTCAGCCGAGGGTGATGCTCAAGCCAAGGAGAAGTTGAATAAAGATAGAATTTCTCAACAGAAATCCCGGTTTGATTATTTTAATACCCAACATCGGCAGGGAACTCAAGGAGGTCAGGGAAGTCAACGTCAAGGACAGGGTCAGAGTCAGAGCAGTCAGAATCGTAGGCTTACATCTGGTGGGTCTACTCAGAGAGCCCCGTGGTGTAATAAATGTAAGTCTTTTCATCATGGACTTTGTACCCTACAGACAGCCAGATGTATTCGTTGTGGTCAGTTTGGGCATGAATTGAAGAATTGTAGATTTTCGAGGAGTGTTTGTTGGAATTGTCAAAAGGAGGGGCACAGAGCAGGTGAGTGCCGTGTGGGTAAGAAATCGGGGACTGGGTCGGTATCGGGATCGGTTGTGGGATCTTCGTCCGCTTCAGGACAGAAAAGGAAGAACCCTCCGTCAGCTGAGGGTAGAGCATTCCGGATGTCAGTAGATGATGCTGCTACTATTGATGATGTCATCACGGGTATGTTTCTCATAAATTCTATACCTGCACGTGTGTTATTTGATTCTGGTGCCAATCGTTCATTTATTTCTGTGGCATTTTGTGATAAATTGAAATTGCCTACTTCAAATGTTGCTGCTCCATTAGAAGTAGAGATAGCTGATGGTAAAACGGTTCCAGTCACAACGGCTGTGTCTGGGGCTGAAATTGATATTGATGGTACATGCTTTCCTGTTTCTTTTCTGTTAATGCCTATAGTTGGTTTTGATGCTGTTATGGGTATGGATTGGTTGAGTCAGAACCGAGCTGTTATAAAATGCCATAGAAAACTGATTTCAATTCCTTTACCTGATGGGTCATACGTAGTGGCTCGCGGGGAGAGGGTTAGACCTGCTTTTCCTATTATCTCGTATATGAAGGCTAGAAAATCTCTGGCCAAAGGGTGTGAATCCTACCTTGCTCATGTGGTTGATGTTAAAAAGGAGAAACAGATTGTTTCTGATATTCGGGTGGTTTCGGAATACCCGGAAGTGTTTCCCGATGAATTACCTGGGTTGCCTCCAGTTCGTGAGGTAGAATATAGGATTGATTTGATTCCAGGTTCGAGCCCAGTGGCTAAAGCTCCTTACAGGTTAGCTCCTTCTGAAATCCGTGAGATGATGACACAGATTCAGGATTTGTTAGACAGGGGTTTTATTCGTCCTAGTTCTTCTCCGTGGGGTGCACCGGTTTTATTTGTGAAAAAGAAAGACGGTACTTTGCGTATGTGTATTGACTACAGGGAACTGAATAAGAGAACGGTTAAAAATAAATACCCTTTACCCAGAATTGATGATTTGTTTGATCAGCTGCAGGGTGCTTCTTATTTTTCTAAAATTGATCTGCGCTCGGGTTATCACCAGGTACGTGTTTCTGATGCTGATGTTCCTAAAACCGCTTTCCGTACCAGATATGGTCATTATGAGTTTTTAGTTATGCCTTTCGGTTTAACTAACGCCCCTGCTGTATTTATGGATTTAATGAATCGGGTTTGTCGGCCGTTTTTGGATAAATTCGTGATTGTATTTATCGATGACATCTTGGTTTATTCTAAAACTGAGTCCGAGCACGAGCTTCATTTGAGGCAAGTTTTAGAAACTTTAAATCGGGAGCATCTTTTTGCAAAATTTTCTAAATGTGAGTTCTGGATGCGGGAGATTCAATTTTTGGGGCATGTTATCTGTAAAAATGGGGTTAAAGTCGATCCGGATAAAGTTGAAGCAGTTATGAACTGGAGTGCTCCTAAAACATCATCTGAGATTAAAAGTTTTCTGGGATTGGCGGGTTATTATCGCAGATTTATTAAAGATTTTTCGAAAATTGCGAGTCTATAACGAAATTAACCCGTAAAGATGTGCCATTTAAGTGGAATAATGAACAGGAGACAGCTTTTCAGACGTTGAAACAACTATTATGTCCGGCTCCTATTCTTGCACTACCTGATGGTTCTGATGAATTTGTAGTGTATTGTGACGCTTCCTTTGCAGGTTTGGGTTGTGTTTTAATGCAGCATGATCGGGTTATTGCTTATGCTTCACGGCAATTGAAACCACACGAGAAGAATTATCCAACCCATGATTTAGAACTTGCAGCTGTAGTCTTTGCGTTGAAACTGTGGAGGCATTACTTATATGGTACGAAATGTGTTATTTGTACTGATCATAAGAGTCTGCAGTATGTATTTTCCCAGAAAGAACTTAATATGCGGCAGAGACGGTGGTTAGAACTCATTAAGGATTATGATTGTGAGATTCGATATCACCCGGGGAAAGCAAATGTTGTAGCAGATGCTTTGAGCCGCAAGGGAGCTGGTGATAGTATTCGATTTATGCGAGTTGAGATCGTTTCTGACTTAGTGGATAGGCTTAAATCTGCTCAGTTATAAGCTTTAAAAGATGAAAATCTGAAGTTAGAGATTATGATGAAGAGAAAAGATGATTTGATTAATGATTCGCGCGGATTGAAGACTTATCAGTCCCGTGTGTGGGTGCCATTGCTTGGAGAGCTTTGGGGTTTGATTTTGGCAGAGGCTCACAAGTCAAGATTGTCTGTTCATCCTGGTAGCACGAAAATGTACAACGATCTTAAAGTGCTGTATTGGTGACTATGAAGACAGATGTTGCAAAGTTTGTGGGAACGTGTCATATTTGTGCTCAGGTCAAAGCAGAGCACCAGAAACCTTATGGGTCTTTGAAACAGTTGGAGATACCAGAGTGGAAATGGGAACACATCACGATGGATTTTGTATCCAAACTTCCATGTACCCAGCGGAAACATGATAAAATTTGGGTGATTGTTGACCGTTTGACGAAGAGTGCTCACTTTCTTGCCACTAGTGAGACAGCTTCACTCAGCAGATTAGCTCAGTTGTACATCGATGAGATTGTATCACGGCACGGTATTCCTCTTTCTATTGTTTCTGATCGAGATCCCATATTTGTTTCTAATTTTTGGAGGAGTTTACATCATGCATTGGGGACGCGTGTTAATTTGAGTACAGCTTATCATCCTCAGACAGACGGTCAGAGTGAGCGTACTATTCAGACACTTGAGGATATGTTACGCGCCTGTGTGTTAGAATATGGTGGGTCTTGGGATTCACACTTGCCTTTAATTGAATTTGCGTATAATAATTCTTATCACTCGAGTATCGGTATGCCACCTTATGAGATGTTATACGGTCGTCGCTGCCGTACTCCTACTTGTTGGTTAGAGGCAGGTGAGAAACAGTTTGCGGGTCCCGATATTGTTCAGATGACGGCTGAGAAAGTTGCTATTGCTCGGGAAAAGTTGAAAGTTGCCAGAGATAGACAAAAGATGTACGCAGATCCACGCCGCAGACCAGTTACGTTTGTTGAAGGTGAGTTGGTTTATCTGAAAGTTTCTCCGTGGAAAGGGGTTATTCTCTTTGGGAAACGTGGGAAACTAGCTCCACGATACATTGGTCCGTTTCGCATACGACAAATAGTCAACGACCAGACTGTTACTCTTGATCTTCCACCAGAGTTAGCGGGTATTCATGATACTTTTAATGTCTGTTACTTACGTAAATGTAATGTTGAGGATGAAAGTCAGATTCTCCCAGTTCATGATCTGAAAGTTGATTCGAAAAAGCGATTAATAGAAGAACCAGTTGAGATAGTTGATCGTAAAATAACGAAGCTTCGGAGGAAAGAGATTCCTATGGTTTTGATTAAATGGAAGCATAGTTTGGGTTCAGATTTAACATGGGAGACTGAGGCAGACATGAGGAACCGCTACCCTAGCCTATTTGAGCGCGATGAGATTCCGGGGACGGAATCTTCTTTAGGGGGAGAGATTTGTAACACCCGCGTTTAGGGCCTAGTTGTTTCGTGGCGGTGGTAAGTTATTTAATTGTTTATATTAGTATATTTGATTGTTTATAATTATCTGCTATTTATTTATATATTTATTTTATGCTTACTTGGTATTTAAATTGGACCGCGAGGTAAGAGGTAAAAATATTAGTTTAATATTTTTATATGTTATTGGTATCATATGATTTGGTTTTACACGAGGGTTCCGAATAATACCTCGTTGCATGTTTTTGACTTGAGTAGGACCGCTTTATTTAGGTTTCTGTATCTCAGATATCAGTATTTGTACTGAGTAGTGTAATATGTTCAGTCTTGACCTATATATATAGCATTTGGTATGTTTGTTTTCATTTGGTTTGGCTGCATAAGAGAAGAGAGAAAGAACCTTTAGCTCACACATTCATAACTTGAGTCCGTAATTCTGTTTTCGAGTTCTAAGCGAGGGTTAACGTTGGTTTTCGAGCAAGAGGTGTGTTTTGTTGTTTATGTCGAGTTTTGATTAGGAAGTTCTTGAATGTTGGATGTTGGCCGTGCGAAGTGGAGTCCACTACGTGCGTAGTGACTCCATTGCGTGCGTAGTGCATGATGAAGAAGATGAAGTCGATGAGTTTTGGTCGCACGGAGTGTAGTCCACTACGTGCGTACCAGTGCCCATTGCGTGCGAAGTGTGTTAGCCACTTCGTAAGTTTGAAAGTTCAATACGTGCGAAGTGTAGTCCACTACGTGCGTAGTGACTCCATTACGTGCGTAGTGATTCAGACGTTAATTCTGTAATTTAATTGCTTGTAGCCAATGAGAGTTGTCGCTTTTGTAAATTGGAATGTAATCCCAATTACTGACTAAGTTATGATGTGTTTCAGGAAACGAGAAGGCTCAGTGAAATTAGAATACTGAGTGTGGTGTTGGAGAACACAGGTGAGTGGACTTTAATGCACCAGTGGTTTTAGTTGTAACTGTTATGGTTACTTGGATTTTATACGATTAATCATGCGATAGACTGTTTAGTCTGATATGATTGTTTGATTGGTTATGTGATGATTATTGAAATTGTGTCCAAGATATGAGTATCAAGGCATGAAATTGTGCTCATGATGTTTGTGGCAGAGGTCAGCTAAGCGTGGTTTTGGGCTGGGTCAGTTGCTTCTGGTTAGGCAGTTTTAGATCCTCTGTTGCATTTGTTGTAGCAGAGGGGGTTTAACTGTGCCAGTTAGCATATGGCTATCGGTAGATCATTGCTATGGCCAGCATTGATCGTAGGCTCGGCAGAGCCGCCGGTCCTTTGATATTTGAGATAAACTGTTCTTGTGATCGTTGTGGTTATGCTTTAATTGCTTGTGGCTTGATTTTCATTCACTTAGCTTTGTGCTAATTCCCCACCCTAACTCTCTGTTTCAGGTTTTGAGGGCACGGTAGGTTGCAGCTTTTGTGTACAGGGAAAGTTTGACCGTAGCTCTGATATTTTGGGTTTTAGAATGATGAGCCATACTTTATGAAATGTTTTGTAACACTAAAGGAAGTACTGTATGTTTGTACAGTGTTGGTTTTAACTTTTAATGTTATTTCTTTTTTAGTTTTATAACGTATTACTTCCGCTGTGATTTAAAAAAAAATATGGCTTGTATTTTTGCGGTGTTACACACTATTTGATTTATACCTTTAGAATATTTTAGTTTATCTTAAAAGCAATAATTTAATTAACAGAGCTTTATCTAAGCTGTGTTTTTCTTTTAGATTTTGGTCCTAAGATACCAAAACAACATTTTAAACCTCGTCAACCCGACCCGATTAACTGAAAATCCAAAAAAGAAAACATAAGTCTGCCCATATGTGTGTTTATAAAAAGGGCTCATATATCTTCTTTGCATAGGGCCCATAGAATTCACGAGACGCCCATGTCTAAGGTGTGTTGCAATGAGCTGACATCTGCCATTATAGTCCATAGAGGGGCATTTTTTATGTCCATTGATGTAAATAACTAAAAAACCAGGCTTAATTGGCTATCCATCAATCTATTGCAGCTAAGTTTGACTCTTTGTTCCACTTTGAACATTAAAAAAAGTAACAAAGTTTCACTAGAAATATGGAGATGAAGCTTGTAAAAGAGTATATGTATCAGACAGACTACAAAATGTTCATCAATTGACTGTGATCATTAATAGAGATATAGTTATGTGTATGCTACTTGTTCTTAGAAACATAAGCGAGTCGAAAAATAAAGATAATTTTATCTATGGAAGATGATATTTTCACTTATAAAATTGATTCATTCAAAGAAATATATGTTTTACTAACTTGTAATATAGCTTCAAGGGTATTGTACATATATATCGACGAATCAAATTTCTAAGTAGAATTATCAGCTCCCTTTGCCAGTTTACCTATTCTTAGAACTAGACATCAGGAAGATCAGCAATTACTGATCAGTCTTAAAACCACCTGCTCATTTATTGATGAACGATAGTAAGAACTAAAAATAATAACTACAAAAATCATCAGAGCTCGGTCTCATAAGGTTCTTTTTATCTAGTATATTCATCGGTAATATACTGTAATATCTTTTTTTTTAGGTGCTGCGGTTTCCAATTCAAACATGATTGTAATCTAAGCTTAATTCTGTTGTTAAACAAAACTAAGAGATGCTACAATATTATTTAAATAAATCCGATTGTAGTTAAAACGATAAACATGAACGACTATATATGTGCAAAGCGGGGTAAATCCAAATCATAATGCGAACAAGTAATAAAATATTCTCTAAAAATCCCGCTCAGAACGTACATTGCTCTGTAAATAGTAAAAGAGTTTACTATTAGGGATGGTAAAAAACCTAATATCCGACCCCGATTTTATCAAGGATTCTCTGAGTTGACCGGTGATGAGGATGGGGATTCCATGAACTTAGAAATGCGGATGGGGATACCTCGATTCCCCGAACCCTAACCCGACCCCGAATCAGTATATATATATGTGTGTGTATGTATATATGTATTTTTATCAAATTTTATTTTGTTACATTGATATGCTTATCAATAAGATTGTTTTTTGTTTGAACATGCACGATCATTCCATACAATTAATTAAACATAGAGAACGTAAAAAACTAATACGATGAATTAACTAATATAATTTTTGTAGATTCGTCTATGAATGTATTATATTTGAAGCGTCTTTCATTGATATATATACTAGATAAACCATCTTATCTAATATTATCTATATTATAGACTGTTTTAGTAGTATATTATGTCTTTAATCTTGAACATTATCAATGTTATGAACTAAGAAAATACTTTATTAATTAAAAATTGATGTGATACGCGTGGATGAATTAAGTAGGAATTGTAATTTTTAGTTTTATATAAAATTCTCATGTATATCAATTCTGAAAAATCAATTTTGTAGATAAAGAAAAATGTTTGCTGAGAAAGAAATAAGAGGGGAGACGGGATTGAGAGTGACGAATGAGAAAGGAATGGGGAGAGTGAACCCTAATACGCCGAGCTATCCGAATTTGAGAGCAATCTGAGCTAATTTCCCGTTGAAAATTGGACTGCCGACGAAGATTTCAAGATCTCGTATTGTTTTGCAATTTCAGCATTTATGGGAGGTTGTTTCTGGCCCAAGGCCCACTTCATAAACCCCAAGGCCCACTTCATTTTGTCCCAATTGCATTTAATGAGAGCCTAAATAGAGGTGCACATCTTCGGATTTTAATCCGATCCGGATCGGATAAAATCCAGACCGGATTTTTTCGGTTTTTTTGGAACCGGATTTTCGGATTGTAATCGGATTTTCTCGGACAAAAGTGTAACCGGTTTAACCGGTTTCGAATCGGATTAAAACCGGATCGGATCGGATAAAACCGGTTAAATCCGCTCCAGTTTTAAAAAAATCCGGTTTTATAAAAAACCGGTTCGGATAGTTTTTACACAAAATCGGATATTCGGATTTTTTGTGCACCTCTAAGCCTAAATAGCGAGCCTATGCCCATGATTTAAGATGATTTTGAATTCAGTTTTTTTTTTAAGGAAAACCTATTACCTATATAACAAACATCATTCTGAGTAAAATTAAATGTCATTTTTTGGTGATTTAATTCATTGAAACTTAAACATAATAGAAAAATAATTATTTAAGTTATCTAGTATAAGTAAATACGTATACTAATTGAATTAAATTAAATATAATTGAGTTATATTAAATAATTCAAATTTGATTATATAAAGGTTTTTAAAAAAATTGACGATGATTTTATATATGAATTTCTGATTTCTACTAAGTTTCTCACTTTTTTAATAGATTTTATATTCATATTTATGTTTCTCTTATATGTTACTACTCTCTAACATCATAAGCATTTAAAAATTACTTTAACCATTATATGTGTTTATACACAAGATGTTAAACTAATTACCTATGTAACAAAAGCCCATTTAGAGTAAACTTCTATATAATTATCTTTTTGGTTTCTTTATTTTCTAACTGATGAACGTTTTCTAAGGCCAAGAATTATATTACAAAATTAAATCTCGAAGTACTTAAAAAGTGTTTTTAGGAGAAGAACCAATCACAACATCGTTACTACTTACTTACATCAAAGTGGATATAAGTAAACCCTCTTTAGCCTTTTACACTAGAGTAATACTTGACGAGTTTGAGATTCAAGAACACCAAAGCAAGTTTTTCTTACATAACATCAAATCAATAGAAACAATGCTAATGAACATCATTAGTAAATTTAAATGATCTAAGGACTGTCCAAATCTCCAATTTCACTCCAAAGTTCAAACTCATTTGATTAAACATAACACCAGTCCACTTTGCAGGGTTTGTTTGAGTTAGGAGCATGAATATCATGAAAGATACCTGACAATTGATAACCTGCTTTTAACCACTTATCATTTCAAAATTTTGTTCCTGCTTCACCACCTACGTTTCTAGTAATTGATTTCTTGAAATGGATGCCGAGGTCTTTAACTCCTGTAATATCTATCTTAAATCCACCTTCATCAACTTACAGTTTCTGAACCTATATCTGGTGCCACTAAAGGATAATGGTGTTTGGTTAAGGTATATATACTCATGAACGTACTACGGTTTTATTAATAAATCTTGCCACCAATTTTCAGATTTCGAATATAATTAAATAATACAACGTGTATGATATGTTGAGCTAATGGATTGTTTTTTCAACAAAGGGTGATGTATGAACAATTTCTAGCTGTGTTTGTTTTTAACAACAGAAGATATTGTTTATTATTTCATCAAACAAAAAAGGTTTGAATACAACTTTTTTCTCTTTTTAAAAGACTTGGGCCAATAAATTCTTTTCTTTAAAGATATTTATGCCAAAAAAAAAAAAAAGGACGAAACTACTTCGAAGAACAACAACTTCAATCGGCATCCACGTATGTATACTTATGCCAAACATCGCCCAGATTTAGTTTCATCTATCGATTTCAAAGTGACGCATAAGGATTCAATGCCATCCACGTACGTTTCATCTTCACCTCCTTCGGATGTGTTGGATTTCATCTTCAAATACTTTTCTTCATTTGATTTCATTTGAAGCTCCTCGGTTGTGTTTAGGTTATGTTTAAGAAAAAAGATAGAAAAACAAAAATAGATAAGACTTTTGTTCACTTAGAAAATAGTCTATCACCTTTGAGACAGTTAGATATGTGATGTATCTTAATAATTTTCATTGAATAAGTACACCATAATATGTTACAACATTATTGTTCACACTTCACTATACTATTTTATTCTATCATAACACTATAAAAAATATTGTCACTATTTGTTATTTTTTATATTTTATCCTTAATTAGTTATTATTATTACATATTTCATAAGTCAATGTTGTCTTAAATTTATTATTAGAAAGTAGATTAGAGGATCGTGTGATACACAAGCTGATTTATATATATAATAAAATTTTAATAATTATAAGACGTGAAAGAAACAAAAGACTAAAATGATCATTAATAATAACTTAAAAAAATACTACAAAGTTTATAAATTAATCAAATTAGTAGGGGATGCTTAATTAAAATTAACTACTGAATCAAATAGTTATAATACTTTTGTAGGTAAATGGTTGCCAAATATGATGATCGTATCTATCAAATTTTGAAGTCAAAACTAATATTATTTTTCAATTAGTATTTTAAAAGGAATTTGTATGTATATATAAATAGAAGTGTGTAATTTATAAATATAAGGATACACATAGTGTAAAGTTAAGGAAATAAATCAATTAAAATTATTATGTTTAATTATATAAAGTTTTATTTAGATTTCTTTTGGTAGATATTTGTTGTTTTTACTTGTTTTTTAAAACTAATGTACTCTTTTTGGTCTCAACCTTTAAAGCCTCAATTAATATATTTCTTGTTTTTCAAAAAAAAAATATTAAGTTTAATTATATAAAATTTTATCTAGATTAGGGATCAAATTATATTAGAGTGGCTTGATAAACATCAAATTTATTAAATGTAATCGGGATATATCTAAGTTTATATAAAACATATGTAGAAATTTTTACTTCTAAAAGTCAAACTTAAATTAAAATTTTAATATAATAAATGGCTGGTATTCAATTTTACCAAAATAAATTGATATGGTTATCTAATAAAGATTATCTAAGTAAGTATTTTATTTATATTTAAACATGATATTCTTACTAGTTAATCCTTGTATAGTAAATATTGATAATCTTTTAATATTAATAAAAGACTAATTGATGTTGAATTTATTGTACAATTTTAGCCTTTAATTTAGCAAAACAATTTTCATTATAAGATCTTGGCTTTTAATCATAGGTGGTTCATAACAGAACGGGTTATGAAAAATATACAAGTATCGTTATTTACCTGGTTGAAATATAGGGGGAAGTGTAATTATTTATTATAGTTTTTATGGCGTTGTAATCCGTTGCATGTAATTTAACCTTGTACTCTTTGTTCTAGCATCTTGCTAGATGTTTATTAATATAAATTTTGGGTTGCTCGTCTAGCGTGATGGTCGAGCCGAAACTCTAGTTCTAGTAACCTTTGTGCTGTTCAGATTTAAATGATAAATTGGTTCCAATTATAACAATAATGATCGATTGTTTTTGTAGGAAATAATTTACATTTATTCGTAAAATGATATCATGTTTCCACCATCACATCCGTCATTATTTTCACGCCGACTCTTCCACCACCGAACTATAAGACCATCCGTAGCGCCAGCGGTTTGGGGGTGTGGGTGCCCTGCGGTTTCGGTTGAACACCGCTACGCCCCAAGGGGGTTCAACCCGGCGGTTTCCCTTCCGGTTTCCCACAACCGCATGAACCGCAACCTTTTTCTTTTTTTTTTCACTTTTTACACTTAACTATTTATTAATATATATTATTATATACAATTTATTTATTATTTATTATTTATTATTACTATTATTATTTATTATTACTATTATTATTTATCTATTTATTTATTATTATTATTATTATTTATTATTTATTATTTATTATGTAGATTGCTTTTGGAAGATCCATGCTAACCTATGAACGGATTTGATCGAGCATCTTTGGCGCAAATGAAACGACAACAACGAGGATAACTAGTTTTTAAGATGTTTTATTATTTTATATTTAATATTGAATGTTATGTTATTTTTTATTTTTAATGTTTATGTAACACCACTATTCTAAAATAGCTTTTAAAACTCTATTACTTAAAATTAACACTTTTAAAAGAACAGGGTTTGTGGCAAACTATCTACCACACTTTAATGCTAACAGTTTTACAAAAAAGCAGTGTTAAAAGTACTCTTTTAAAAAACTGGGAGCTATCCAACTCTGCGGAGCACCGGGGCCTTACCCTTGCTGGAGACTGGTTACCTGCATGCACAACATACTAAAACGTAAGCTTTCGCTTAGTGAGCATACTACTGAACTAATAAACACATATAGCATGAGTATCTCTTCTCAGGATGTCTCATATCCCAACTTTAATCTACAAAACAATCAAACTGTTAACTTGTCCTGGGGTATGATCACACCTCGCGCGTAACCAGCCCCTAACGCTTTAATTGGGTATAAGGATCTCAATATACCCCTTTCACTTTCCTGGATACATAGTATCCGCTTTTCTTTGTACAGGGCTTCTCTAAGCCAAGTACTTTCTGTACTCGTACACATACATAACACACATCACAACACATATATCATACTGTTCACTTTGTACATAAATGCATACTACTCATATCAAATACTATAACATAGTGCTACTGAACATCTGAACAGCAGCCTTTAACTTTACACATCAAACATACAATTGATATACTAATCACTTAGTGCACAACACATATACTAATCTGATTAAGGGTAAGTACACTCACCTTAGCAGCAGTTAAAACATATACTTCTATGACAAAGGTAGCAGTCTCTTATCGCCTACAAGCAATAAACAAGTACCTCATTAACTTCTAAGTGTTGCTGCAAAGAATATGTTTGACTAGCAAAAGTTTAACTGAAAACTACCTCCTACGGCTGCAGAGGAAAAACCCTACGCCCGTAGGGGTCAAAATCACCAAAAACCTAAAAACACCTTCTTACGGCCGTAGTGAACCTTTCCTACGGCCGCAGGAACCAAAACAGCTAAAAACCTTAAAACAGGTTCCTACCCCCGTAGGGAATAATCCCTACGGCCGTAGGTACCAAAACAGCTAAAAACCTTAAAACATGTTCCTACTCTCGTAGGGAATAATCCCTACGGCCGTAGGAACAGTCGCTTCAGCAGACTTCCTGCTCTGCTCGTGAACAACAGCCGAAGCCAACTCTTTTTCATTCAATACTTGATTAAACTCAGATTCAAACATACCAACGAGTTCTATATCATTACTACTAACTTTCTATCATAAAACTTGATACAAAACAACACTAAATCACATGGACCAAGCTTCAAACATGGATTTAACCCATGAACCCTTTGCTTGACCTAAAAACTCAATTAAACTATGAAGAACTCTTACCTCTTGCTTCTGAATCACTACAGGATCGATCTTTGATGTTTAAACTTCACTTTGGAAATCAAAATCGGCCAAGAACAAGGGGTGTAAGTTTTTATACGTGAATGTGTTTGTGTTACTGCTTGTTTGACTACAAGGAGTCAAAGAAAACTCATATGTATCTACTACTTTGGGCAATTTGCAAAACAGCCCCTGAACTTCTTTAACTTTCTGAATTGACAAAACTGACCCCTTGACTTTGTAATTCATAACACAAAACACATATAGGCAACTAACTAAACATACACAACACTTAACACGTTAATTGGTATAAACTTATATTTAGGAACTTACGAACTTTGGGGCGTTACAGTTTAGTAATGTTAGGATTTTTTTAATTATTATTTGTATTATTTTAATTTTTAATCAATATAAAAGTATGTTATTTTGTTATATTATTAAATGTATTTAAAAAAAGAATTAAAAAAAAGTGGAAAAGGTTGGGGTTAGATGGGGTGTGGTACTCCACTTGAGGGTAGGGGGAGGGTAGGAGAGAGAAAAACTGATGTGACGCAGATGTAGCAGCAGGGTTCAGTGGGTTCACATGGTGTGCTACGTATGGTCTAAGTAGACGCTGTCCATCGTCCTTTTTTATATCCTTTTTATATTAATATTTAATTAATATTTATCATTTTCAAAAAACAACTTATATATATATATATTCTTTTTTAATTATATATGACCATTTAAACAGGTGGTTATGTGAAAGTAAGAAACGAATAAAAAAATTAAAATGGTTAGTCCAGTCATCATGTGCATCGAGTCATAAGTGCGGACCCCACAAAGACCGTCAAAAGTTTTGTTCTATTTTCAGCCCCGCAATTTTAGACTCTTCCAAAATCCTGTGTCTGCGCACACCCTATTGCCCTTCCCTTCTATTTCTGCAACTAAAAAAAGCAAACGATCTCTCATTTTTCCCTCGAAATCTTACAATCAGGTTCGTTTCTAGGTTCACCTTATAGCTTTTGTGCGTATGCAAGTGTATTTATCCGTGTTTATTCACAATTGTATCATGAGATTAGACTGTTTATGCCTCCAATGTGTTCAGATTAATTCTTTTTGCAATATTAAACTTGTGATTGATGTTTTTTCCTACTTATAAGGCCTTCTGTATTAAATTTCTACATGTTTTAGACCTGTTCGTTTAAATTCGGTAGTTTAATTGATGTTTTTTACTTTGATTTTGTAAGCGAATTGTGTATATGATTATTGATGTATGCATGCTTTTATGTTTTCGTTGTAGATATTTTCTTGTTTGTGAAGTTAGGGCTTTTGCTTGGAGTTAGGAAATGACGAGTCGGTTGAAAGAGGAGCAGAGAAACGAGAAAACCATAAGGAATCTTCTTAAGCTTCCAGAGAATCGGAGGTGTATTAACTGCAACAGTTTGGTAATGTCTCTGCTTGTTTTGTAGGCAATTAGTTGAGTTTTGGACTAAGTCACTGTTTCAAATTTGTAATGATCTGCTTTCTTGTTGATTTCTTTGCAATTGGCTTGTGTGATGTTTGTTGTTTGTAGAATTGCTTGATAAAATAATTTACTAGTTGACACAAATAATAGACTTTTATTTTATAGTAACAATCAGGATGCAATTGGAAATGCTATTTCTCATAGCTTTGGAAGTGTATATTATGTAATAGGGAGAATAAGATTTCTGCCGATTCCATTTTTACTATTATCTCATGTAGTATAATCTAAGTAAGGCATTTTTGGTTGAATGTATAAGAAGTATAATGTTTTTCAAGAGTAGGAAGGGAAGAGGATTGGAATCCGTGACCTACAAGGCAATGACCTAACGGATGGATCCAAGTCACCACACTAAGTGCATAGTGACTTATAAGCTAGGAGAATCTACTAATGCGTAAAACTCACATATTGACTCAGATGTGAATATTTTCGCTGACAAAATGGACTTGCATATAAGGTCAGGACAGGCAGATGGCAGTACCCTAGTATTACAATGGAAACAGAATAACAGATTCATACAAGTGGTCTCTCCAAATGTGCCCGTGTCATTGCATTAGAAAAATTTGCAAGTAGCTTCATGGATGAGAACTTATTGCATTAATAGACATTGTAAATTCATTTGTGGCAGTGGCTTCCTTATAAATCACATCTTCCTACAGTTCCTGAGTTCCGAACATTGGCTACTGTATATTTGGTTGAATTTCTATCATAGAGAATCATTCCTCATATCGAGGAGTTCATCTTATGGTGTTAAACACCTTTGAGTATTATAAATAAATTGCCCAAATCCATATGCATGTCATTATTAGTGATCAATAACTGCACCACATAACAGGTTTTTTCGGTGCTAGTTTCCTGTCAATAAACTTGAGATTCTAACACTAGATCAATTTGTGAAACTCAAAAGTGTCATGCAGCTGTAACATGCACTGCTATTGATTTGCTGATGTCCTACAAATTTGACGTCATTTCATCATATGAGTCCTCATCTAACTTTAGAATAGAGCATATAAATATTTACATGCCTCTAATCAGATAAAAGCATATATCTTCCTTTCTCCTTTTTCTTGGCCATTTGTTCCCATTAATATAGGAAAGAATGGACTGGATCAATTACAATGTAACTAGTCTTGCATTTACTGCACTAACTTTATAATATCTGTGATGCATTGATGCTTAACTTTTATGAGTTTTGCAATGTAATCAGAAGCCTACACATTGTTTTTGCACTTATGCCTCGAATGTCTACTAAGACTATTATTTCTCTTATCCCTAATTACCTGTTGGTTTCTTTTTATAAATTCAAATGTAACCAAGACTATTTATATCAATATTCCTAGTATATCTCATGTACTTCATGAAACAGGGACCTCAATATGTATGCACAAACTTCTGGACATTTGTCTGCACTACTTGCAGTGGAATCCAGTAAGTGTGTACATGCTTTTGTAGATATAAAGTGTGTTTATGTGAAGCAGAGCATTTTCTGTCAAGAATCTCTATAAAATTGTGCTTGTAAATTGATATATGCTTGCACGTTTTTCTGCAGCCGTGAGTTCACTCACAGGGTCAAATCAGTTTCAATGGCCAAATTTACCTCGCAGGAAGTTAGTGCCCTTCAAGGAGGGGGAAATGCGGTAATATCTTCTTGACAAATGTGCTTATAAATTAAATCTTTCACAACTTGATATTATACAAGCCTTCCAAATTTGACTCCATTTAATTGCAATATCAGAGTGCCAAGGAAATTTATTTCAAAGAATGGGATCCTCAACTCCAATCTTTCCCGGACAGTAGGTCTGTAATTCATTACTGTAATGCCTTCTGATAAAATTTCCATTCATTAATTTATATCCATGTGACAGTAATATTGAGAGGCTCCGCGACTTCATCAAGCATGTGTATGTGGATAAAAGATATAGCGGTGAGAAGAGCTTTGCTCCAAAAGTGAAAATGGTACAGATAGAAGATATATTGGTTTTCAGTTAAGAGCATTGTGCTTCTTTTGGACTTTGCTCTGTTCTGATATCTGGATTCATTTGCATATTTAAACAGGGGGAAGCAGAAGACTCTTATCAAGGAGGTTCTAGAAGCCCGCCCTTTAGACCAAGTCCTGGTGGAAGTCCTCCGGCTGCGCGTTCAGATATTGTCAATGATTGGAGACGAGATGATAGATTCAGGGATGGAAGGAAATCTGAAGATGGGAAGATCTCTGATGGAGGTTTCAAGGTTGAAGGTAAATCTCCTGATAGTCAAAGAGATCCGGATATGTCTAGTCCTCCGATAGTAAGACCCGTTAGGGATATACTGGGAGAGAAAGTGTCCCCTCTTTGGGTTATTGAACCTCCGAAAGTCAATGGACCCAGACCATCAAATGGTTCTGTGCATACTCAGGTCAGGTTCTTCCTTCATAAAATTATATGTTGCCATTTACTAAGAACAAAACAATACACTGAGATTAGAAGCTAACCCAGTGAAGAAATATTGGATCACTCTGTAGGATTCAAAACTGAACTTTTTTCACATTTGTTTGAATCAGAACAAGCAATATGTGTTACGTTAGAAGTGTCAGAATTTGTTTATTATTAACTATATCTTTGTTCAGTTTAATTGCATTGGTATCGTTTTATTTTATTGTTAAAAGCTTGATATTGAATATTGTCATACATAAAATCATATATTATAATTGTTTGTTAGCTAGATATAGTATAAGTATAAACATCCATGATCCATCTAGGTAGTTGTCTGAATAAATTCAGTGACCACCATGTTCTCGTCATATAAAAGCTTGTGAAATAAGAAATGCTTTTGTTCTTGCAAAGTACAAAATGCTGTGGCTGGAAAACACCTGATTATCGTCTTATTGTAGGCATAAAAGAAGGGATTAAGAAGTCATTTGAATACATTCGTTGGCCACCATGTTCTTGTTATTTGTAAATGTGAAATTTCTTATCTTGTGCCAGCAACACCTTAATTATTTAACCTGTTTAGCTACCAAATTTAATTTCAATATGTATGTGTGTAATCTGATATTGTTTCTGATTGCAGAGAACTGTATCTTCCAGTAGCTTGGCATCTTCTAACGGGAATCCAACTGAACTTAGAACAGAAAGCTCATTAATTGATTTTGATGCTGTTCCTGAACCTGCTTCAAGTGCACAAGTGGCACAAATACAACAGACTGCTCCTTCTCCTGCCCCATTAGTCACTCAGCCAACAACATCATCAAATAACAATTGGGCTAATTTTGATTCAGTTCAAGAGGTTAAAGCATCTCACGCACCTTCAAGCACCAACTTATTAGATGTACTTTCTGAATTATCAGTTCCGGTTTCCAATGCTACCCCACTAGCTGGACCATCAGGCAGCACACAAGTGTCACCACCTGGTGCAATGGCTCCTGTTTCTGCACCAATAAACCACTTGACAGTTACTATGGGAGGTGCTCAAGCAGCAACTCCTGGGCCTAGTAATGCCTTTGGGCAGTGGCAAAATGTTCATTCTCAGCAGAATCTTTTCCCCATCAGCCAGGCTTTTCCCCAGTCAGTTAATCAGGCTGTTGTTGGATCTCAACACAACCAGGTGCAGCCTTCTTCAGAGTTTTAACTATTTTGCTAAATTACTTATATACAGTAGCAGAGTCACGGTGGGGACAGATGGGCACTTGCCTCTACTGATGTTGTTGCTAATCTATAAATGTTATGAAGGATTACATTTGATAAGTTAGCATGGCTTAGCAGTAGATGGGCAAACATAGAAAATGGAGGTCATGTGTTCAATTCATTTTATAGATTTTAATTTCCCTAATTACTTTTGGGGGGCACTAAGGAGTTTTTTTAATCATAAATATATTGTCATTTTCTTTCGATTACATTTTTTCCCATAATTACAATTTGGGGCAAAATTTCAAGTTTTTGTATTATAAAATTTATTGCTATCACATTTTATCACAACAAACTATAGTTGCATGTTGTTTATCTACCTTATATATGTAGAACCTCAAACCTAACTTTAAATGTAGTTCAACAAAAAACTGATCCTAAATCTAATATATTTTGCTGGTTAAATTTTATAGGCAAGAACCAAAACAGTATATTTTATGCTTCCAAATCCTTAATAAAAGGAAAATGGTGACTTTGGTGTTAACGTTAGTAATTTCTAGAGTGCTCATTAGCTTATGAATGATCAATTTGGGTTTTGATTTAATTGACATTGGGTCAATTCAGCAAACAAAATAAAATTAGGAATTGCATCAATTTGAATTTGCCCCACTTAGGTTTCCTTCCTGCCTCCACTCCTGCTTTATATTAGGACTTAATGACAGGTTTATAATATTTTGCGTTTCATTCAACTTTTTGCAGCAATGGAATCCTTCACTTAGTGGAAATACTCAGGCGCCAAGTTCTCAAAGTTCAGAGTCTCAAGTTACACATGGTGTTGATGTGAAACCGACAATTAAAAAAGAACTACCAGAGGTAATGGTGTTCATTTTGTGGCTATATATTTTATCTAATGTAGAGTAGAAATTTCAACCTGTTTACCTCCAAATGGTTTGATTTGGCTATCCTTTATCTCAAATGGGACACGCTTGATTAACTTAAACGGCTTAGAAAAGGAAAGGGTTGAAAGTCAATCTAAGTCTTTTCAAATGCATAAAACGTCCTTGATATATTTATTTGTTGTAAAGTTAGATTATTACTGTAATAATATGTTATCTTTAGTCATATTTAACACATTAATTATTTATAGAATTCATAAAAGACATGGACAAAAATGTGCTGGCCACCCAATTCAACCAGACCCGTACAAAATTACCCGTTGTGACTCGTTAACAACAGTGGCATATGCAGGGTTTCAACATAGAGTATGCACTATTATTATAAAAGTATAATTCACATAACTATTATCAATACAAATATGTTTGAGCTTATTTTTACATTACAAACTATACAAGTTATTTCTTAGGGTATGCATGTGCATTACTGCATTTCTTGAACCTCTTTTAGACCGCTCCTGCCACCCGACCCGCCCTCACCTGTCCATTTCCCATGTCTAGTCTCATGTTAGTGTTCTTTGCTCCAAAGGTTTCTTTTTAATCTTAGAGAAGTCTTGTTCCATTTACAGGATCTGTTCACTTTCAATTATTCATCTTTTGCTGCTCCGGGTCCAGGCTGGTTCCCTGCTCCACAATATGGCACGGGGTTCAACATGCAATATTATGTTCCACAGGTATGATGAAACCCTTCATAAAAGCATCAATGCCCGAAGTTCTGTTTATGCCTGAGGTGTTGCTGATTTGATTACTTTCTGTTACTGTAGCAGCCCATGCCACCAGCTTACTTGCAGCCAGCAAAACGTTCAAATCCTTTTGATGTCAATGAACCATCTCCACTTCAAGCTACAGCAGTAAGCTTGATTAACTAACTCTTTTTGTTTGTTTTGCTTTGTTTTGTATTGGTCATTTAAGTGAGAATCAGGAAAAATTCGATATGTTGCATGGCATGCTTCAAAAAATAATGCATACCAGCTCTAGTAATGTCCGAGGTCACTTCCAACACAGTATTCTAAAATAACCCTCAAATTAGCAGAAGTATTATACCTAATTTAATAGGAGAGAGAAGAAATATATATGGTATCAGATTCCATTCTGGCTTGGGATAGATCATTAAGACAATGACCTATAATCACAATGATAACCTCAAGTTTCCCAACACTAGAAACTTTGAACATATCAGAGAGAAATTAGAACAATTCAATTTTCTAGTGGACTTCTTTACCATAATTACCATCTATAAAATCTGAGTACATTACGATGGTCCAATGAGTGAGTATATTCTAACCTGCACTAAAAGTTCAAGAAACCCAGAAAAACATTACTAGAGCTGATAACATAAATGATCTTGAACTACAAGCCTTCTATTCGAAACCAGTTGGTATAAGACAAACAGGAAAGGGAAATAAATTACTACCACTTAGGAGAAAAAAATCACTTGCAACTTATGTATATGTAAGCATCAAATTGTTGATTCTGGAGTCGGGACCATTGTTGCCCAATAAGGATGCTTATATCGATATCTTTGATATATAGTATTTGACTATTCAATAAAAGTAGATAAACATAAATGGTAATATTAATGACACTGAAGTGATCATCGAGACAGGAACTGGTCTAGGGAAATTAATTTCCAGTCCATCTATTTAGAGCCTTTTCTAAATACCCAATTAACCAGCAGAAGCCAGCATATATTATTATAACTATTATTAGGACAATGTGTCTACTTATATTTTCTTTTATTCCAGGCAATGTAGTTTTGTTTCTTTTAGCAAAATAGCAGAATACTTTAGTGTTTATTACTACAAAAAATTAATTTATATTGCCCAAATGGAAGAAATGAGTTGTTACTTTTTCTTAATTTGCCTAATTTAGGAAATTTGCCTCAGTCTTGCATATGGTTAAGTTGCTTGTTTTCTCTTGTGCTGTAGTTTCCTTCTATGACGCCTTTGCAAGGGGCTCTACCAAACATGGTACCTCAATCAGGCATAATACACCGTACCTCGAGCCTTGGTGTTCTCTCACCATCGTGGATGCCGACTCAATCATCATCCCAGCCCTTACCATCAACCTCAAACATACAACGTACCTCAAGCCTGGGTACTCCTTCATCACCATGGATGCAGACCCCATCATCTCATCAATTATCATATGGATCAGCAATGTCTCCTGGTAACATCCTTTTTCCCTTGTTCTCTTCTTTTTTCCCCTAGAGGTGGCGATATTCAAGCATTTATCTATAAGTGGGTTTATTCCGCTTGTATCATTCTCTAACATGTCAAAACAATGGGTTAAAAGGATTCAGTCATCTAAGTCAAGGATCGTTAAAAGTGTTTTTAACGCATAAAACCTCTTCAAGCATTGGGAAATGCTTACAGTAGCCCTAAGGACTATCGTCAACAACTAACTTCTGAAGAACGTACTAATATTAAGACATAGCTACTAACCACCTCCTATGTTTTCTCTCATACGAACAATTTAAAGAGTGAAAATTAATTGTGTGAGAAGCATAGGAGCTGGGTAGTGATCTTTGGTGGTTATTCGTCTTGACCCATTGCCCAAATAGCCCATTTTGCCAGCTCTGGTTTTTCCTCTAGTATCATTGTTTGACATAGTTTTGTATTGTGTTTAGGTCCATTTATGGGACCAGCAGCTCCCAACATGCCACCTCCACCCAGGTAATTTCCAAGGTTTTTTGATTATCTTTATTCTCATCTCAACACCTCAAGTTAGAAATTCACATCTTGTTTGCAGACCACAAGCAGGTGGTTTTGGATCCTTTAACCCAAGTCAACATCAAACTGGTTCTAGTTTCTCTTCTCTTGGAGGAAATCCGTTTGGTTGAATCAGAAACCACTGCTTAACGGTTTTGCATGTTATAGATTAAAGTATATTCAACATCTGGTAAAGCATATGTGTACTTATTGGGGGAGGGTGAGTTTTGCTATTGCTTCATCATCCATGTGTAAAGCGGTAGTAAGTCAGAAGTTAAAGACTGTGTGTTGGGTGCATGCTTTCCCCTTGCAATATGTATCATATCTATTTTTTTATATCTATAGATAAGGAGAGTTGTATCTATATATTTATTTTCTCCTTTTCTTGACAGTTTTTATCAATTGTACAAGGCACCATTTTGCAACTCTAGATTGCTAGTGCTGTTGATAATGTTTATATAAATCTTGGCTTGATAAATATAACAGGTATTTTCGCGGTTTGTATATATGCAGGATTGATCTACTAAAGTTGTTCTTCTCTCTTGATTGGTCAGGTAATTATACTTTCCATGCAAAAATGAGTTGGTAAATACATAGAAGTAAAGCTTTAACAATCTCTTATCTCTATTCCTCTACGTTCAGGGACAGAGTTAGAATATTTCTGTGGTGAGTTCAAAGTTAAGATTGATAACCTTTGTAAACAAAATTACCGGGTTCATAACTAAAATTTTACCTAAATTATACTAAAATTGCATTAAAGTGGTATAAATTTTTTTGTTTAGTGGGTTCAATGGAACCCTCTCATCAATGCATGCCTCCGCCCCTGCCTCTAATGATTCTTGGAAAACTGGAGTCGAATTAGATTCGACCAAGGCTAATGGAAATCTGTAAAGAGGCGAGCAGAAAAACTAACAAATCCAACCATGGCTAAAATAATCAAATTAGCCAGCCCTTAAAAAACAACCTGAAGGCACGATACTGATAGTTGCTTTTGGTTTGCCATAAATCCAACTGTTTTCAGTTCGGTTCGGTTCAGTTGTGCAAGAAAAACTGATCCAACCTTTGCTTTTATAATTTTATTATATTTCTATGTCATATTTCTTGTATATGCATTTTACACATCTCTATTCCATCTCAATGTCTTTATTTGCTATGATTCCTAGTTAGTGTGTTTTACAGTTAACATTTTTACCTTTTGCTCTCTGTTGGCTGAGTTTGCGCAAGCCCAAACTGCATGTTCATTTATACTGATTTTTTTTTTTTTGAAAGGCAGTTCATTTATACTGATTAACACCAAACCATACTTAAGAATAAAAACAAACTGATTACAAAACGGAAGTTAACCACACGCGGTCAGTTTAGAATTCCTCAAAACCATAAGTTTCAGTATTGGTTCGGTTTGGGGCTATCCTAGCATCATATGTGTTAGAGTAATGCACATCAAGGAAGAAGATCAGAAGCTAGCATTCGAAAAGCATGCATCAACTTTTCGTTTGGATGATACGATGATAATTGAATGACAACTCATAAAATTTACAAAACTGAATAGAGGGTTTTCAGAACTAGCTACCATTTGTAACTTGTTAGGCTTCCGTCAATTGGTATCCTATACTTGCACCTTTCTTTAGTTCTTTCTCACTTGTTTTGTAGGATATAAGTGAGTAAAATGTGAAGGCTTCACTTCAGATTCCGTGGATGTGGTTTTCCTTTTCTTTCCTTTTTTGTGAAATTCTTTTACCCCGTGTATATCAGTCTCTTCATCAGATTCTATATATCATCTGATTGTGTGTAAATTATGTTAGCATACATGGTTAAGAAGTTGCTTGTTTTTGCTTCCACCTTGGTTGAGCAGTGAAGATGGGTGACGCGCTATTCTCCTGGAACAGATTGTCTTCTTGGGTTTGCTTATCTTGGTTCTTCCACCTGTCTACTTTTCCAGACGATCGGGGCTACCAGCATCCACACTACCAAAAAGTAGAGTGTAAAATTATTATTATTATTATTATTATTATTATTATTATTATTATTATTATAACTTGTGAGTATTTGCAAGAAGAGTGATGTTCCAAGCTTAGAAAACCAGTAATGTTTCATAAGGATCAAATACTTACAGTAGACACAGACTGCTAACCACTCATTTACTATTCTGACCCAAGTACTGGTCCAACCAACATCAATCGTCCACCTGTGAAGCAGGCAGTTAATTAGGTAAATCAACATTTGTATCAGCTTATGACAATCGTCGAAGTGTTGAATTACATTGACTTACTTCTTCATGGTGTGATGAGAGCTCCAACCAATTAATAGCATTGCAAAGTACATAGTTCCAGTGGCAAAAACAAAATGGAAGAACCCAAAACCATAAGGAACATCGTCTTCATCATGTTTCTCATCCTTTCGGAACTGCACGCAAAATCCTTAGATGCAATTTGATACAAAAAGGGTCTAAAGACCTATTCATATGTTAAAATGAGGCTTTATACATTAATTTCTTTTACCTGAAAGCATTTAGAATCGATTCCTGTTGAAAATGTGGCAATCACCATTGCAAGTAGTGCAACAATAAAACTCTGTAACAATAAGTGAGTGCTGCGGTAAATATACCCTGCTGATCTATATGTTTTTTCTTTTTGGAATTTGTTGAAATGTGAATATTTTAAAATTTATCAGAAGTTGGAAGCTTACTATGATAGTTAGCCAGTCTCTGGAGGCTTCAGAATTCCTGAGACATTTGTCATCTGGTGGTTCACTGTAGTCACAAGAACATATGGTTGGGTGAAACATAAGCTATGATTATGTATAGCAAGATCCAATAGTTGAGGTGTCAAATTGACAGATTGGGTAGCATGTCAAAAAGGTTTGGGTACACGAAATGGGCGGGGTCGAGTTGACCCTAAACACTTTTTCTCAAGGAAATCTAATTTTTTTAATGAGCAGTTAGCGTGCCAAATATTTGTACCAAAATTATATTATTTCAATTAGATAGCTAATTTTCTGAATAAAAGGTTTTATGCTTGAAATTACTTTTTGGGTGACTTTCAACGCAATTATCCCACAGGATCCATGTTCTTTAACCTTTATTGTTTTTGTTTTATGAGTTGGAGATGAAACATAACCCAAATCGACCAATTCATAACTAAATGGGTCGAAACTGCAACCTCTACCCCGATACTAGAAGGTGAAAAATGTACCTTCTAATGGCGGACCAGCATAGGAATACAATGTACAGACCCATAAAACCAGGAGTCAAAAAGCCAGCACTAACCTGCTTCAGAAAAAAAGTGGTTAATTTGAAAACAATGTGATGAAGAAATGTTGGAAGACATTTTGATGATTGAACTTACTTTTGGATGAAGAGAGACACTGGTCATAAGTTGGAGAAGAACAAGAGTCCATGTGATGAAGAAAATGTTAAGCAAACAAGTCGGTTGTGGTGTGTACCATATGTACATCATAATGATCCCCAGTATGCACACTACATATGCAGTAGTTGCAAGCAGCATAAAATGGATATGACTGGAACAAAACAGGAGTACAATAATTATGAACACTTATAAAAAAGAAAGAGGTTTATTCCAGTGAATCCTCAAATATTTATCGATCCACATGGTTCCAAATTAATGGTTACTGTAATGAAGCAAAAGATAATCACAGTAACCACGGATTCTGTTTTTGGATGCATCTTATATATTTAATAATTAGATTTAATTGAAAGATAATTACCATCTCTCGGCAAATTTTTCGGATAAGCAGCAATCATTCAGCCATGTAATGAAGCTGATTATGCTGATTAGTTGAATTAGCAAAAAGACACTGCAAAATGTTATGACCAAGATGGTTAAGATATTTTTGAAGGTGGCAGTGAGGGAATATAGAAACAAATATATAGAGTTGAAAGATTAAGTTACCCTGCACCAAAATGTGCAATGGACCCTGCCAAACAAAAAGAATGTATCAGGAATGCAGAACACATGGATGATCATGTTTTTATTCAAAAAGTTGATTAATATTTTTTTCAACTTACTAAACAACAATGATGAAATATTATTGATTACTCGAACATACTAACCGTATATCAGAATAATTTCGGTAGGAAGAAAGAAGGGTAGCACAATTAGTGTGATCATGAAGATGATCTTAGCAGACCACCAACCAGAATGCCACAATTCTTTTCGTCCATGCAACTTTGAGGTGCCACTGGTTAAAAGGAACATTGTGAAATAGAATAGCTAATATATCATTAAGGATTTCTCAAAATCATTTAAGAATACGTGAAATTGTGTCTTTGTTTTCTTGCATATGTGTAACATAAGGTTAATATCTTGTTTAGTTGGAAAGGATACGAAACATCCCAAGCTCACTCTGAGGACCCCTTCTGTGCCTAAACAGTCTGTACCACCTTCACAACTTTTTAATCCTGCAAACAACATATACGAGGTTATCAAAATGTATCTTAAATTCTATTGATGGTAAGTTCAATTATCATATATTCTAATATTTCCAAGAAAAGAAATGATGATATGGATTAATCTTACTATTCATTTCTGTCAATATGCTGGGGCCATAATCACGTACAGCCCACGCAAGCAAGCTCGCTAATAGAAACATCAATGTATACACATATCTGGCCATCCAAGGGTTGGATCCGTATCTGAATTGAGCCCACCAAGAACCCTCCAAGAGCTTTGCGTACCGGTTACTGCCATCGTTTCTTGTATTTACATCCATCCCGGCTTCAAGTTTCGCTATCATCATGTTATTATTCATGAAGAGCTAGTGGATTTTATTCCACCAGCTCCCTTCTCATCTGCAATGTGTAATGTTGTTAATACTCAATGTCTAGAATCTTGATGTATTTCTAGTTTAATGGAAAGATCACAAAGAACCAATAAATTGGCAAATAACTTAAGAGATTCAAACTATGAATCATAGTTTTTTTTAGCAAGCACATGGGAAGGAATTATATATACAGATATTTGGAATCAAAATGTACTTTGTTCACTTATAATTCCTGGAACAATATTAATGTGCTACCTTGAGCCTGGACAGACCATGAGGTAAATTATTGTATCATTATTTACTGGTAGCAGCTTAACTCCAATGGCCCTCTGTACTTAACGTGTGTGTGTTTTTCTATTTTGTTTTGTTTTGTTTTATTGTTTTTTTATTAAAAAATTGGAAGGGAGGGGGGGGGGGGGGGGGGGGGGGGGGGGTTACGCCATTCCTAAAAGGCAAAAGTACTCTATAATTATGGAAATTCTTAATTGTATTCTAATGAACAGAAATATGACTCCAAAAGAGTTTAGAGGTAGGTATCCGAGGTTCACAGCTTACTCTTGCATCTTCCTCAATTTACATTTTCTATTTATTAAACTATCTAAAAGACTATGTAACGTTTATGTGTCACATGGGTTAATTAGTCACCATCTCATTAATGGCGGGGGTTTCATCTAGATCTGTGAATATTACTTAATTCACCCACGGGTAAGCAATGAATCAATTCAATCACTTAAAGTCAAACGTGACTTTCCACACATTTTATAGGTTGATATTACAACCACCTCAAGCTTTAAGGGGCATTTAGTTTTATAAAATTGTATTCATTTTTCTTGGAAGCATTTCTGAAAATAGATCGAGTACGTTTCATTTTTTGTAGAGCAATGAAAAAATTGAAAATTATGTTTGGTTGAATCATAAATGGGATGGAGTTTTGCGGTTTTCAGATTTTTTGGAGGTGGTATTTTTGAGGTGTTTGGAAAACTCCTCCCATCAGTTTTACAATTTTTTTTTTGAGTTTTCTTAAGATCTAGCGTTATACATCACTCGATGGTAGGGGTGTTCAAAATATCTGAAACCGAAAATCCGAACCTAAAAACCGACAAACCGTACCGAAATTTAGGTTAACCAAACCGAATATTTAAATTTTTTCGGTTTGGTTAACCGAACCTAAAAAATTTCGGTTATTCGGTTCGGTTACGGTTCATGATATTAGAGACGGACGGTTAACCGAAAAACCAAAAACTTAAAATATTCAAATTTTATTTTTACATCTATCAATACTAACTAACTAATCAATATTTACATACAATAATTATCTACTCATAACAAATTGTTACTCAAAGCCAATATCTATATTTTATTTTTTAATGTATATATTAGTAGATATATGTACAATTTAAGTTTACGAGTCAACTATATTTATAAATCTTATCAATTACTATTGATTTACTTAGTTTCACTTTATCTTAGTCAAGTGTGTATTCAAAATATTTCCTTATGTCATTATTAGTTAATATATAAATAACACAGACCGTAATGTTTTATAAATTTCTCATTTAAGCCTTGTTCAAGTTGAGATTTTAATATTAGTTTTTGAAACCTTTTGTTTTATAAATATATTTTGTAGTTAAATATGGTTATTTGGTTAATCGGGGAAACCGAACCGAAAAGCCGGTTAACCGATTATCGGTTAACCGGCTTTTCGGTTTAGGTTTAGGTTCACGAAAGTTAAGAACCGATATTTCGGTTAACCGGTCTTCGGTTAACCGTATACTCGGTTAACCATCCATGAACACCCCTACTCGATGGCTTCGGGTGCCATTGAGTTACCCCAGGAACACCATTACCTGATTTGCGGGTATCTCAATCGAGTAGGTATACTGGGTCTTCAAGCTCGATCGAGAAGATCACAACCCCCGCCCCCTTTCAACCAATCAAACACTAACATATATTTTATTCAAAAATAAAAAAATAAAAAAATATGGAGAGTTTTAAGGAGAGGTATAACACTTAATTTGGGTAGGAATAAGAAGAATGATGTGGTGTTGATGTGACATTAAGTAAGGAAAAAAAAAGGGAAGGTATAAATCATGGCCTAATGGAATGTGGTGGAATGAATAACTAACTAACCATGTTTTCTGTTTTCCTGAGTTTTTTTTTTCTTTTATAAATTCATTTCTGAAAAGAGAGAGTTCTCCATAAATGAAAGAAACTTGAACTTTTTCCAATTTGCAAATTGAAAAAAAGGTACCCCGTCCTTGGGGCATGTCAACGGACTCCATCACCAACATGAGAAAAGTAAATTGCGTAAACCATAAACAACATAAATGAGGCTAGAGATTGTATAATTGACCACCGGACCTCGCCTTTAAGCTACATTTGGGACAAAATGTCAACTATTGGGGAGTTAGCCAGCAGACTCATCTATTTAGTTATTATTTGAAATATATTCTACAGGACTTTATATCTTACTAAAGATTTTTAAAAAATAGGAAAATCATCATACTAAATATTTGTAGTTTGTGATAGAGGGGACATATAGTAAAATATTGTGGAAAAGTATAAACCTGAATAGTCAACAAAGCAACTTTATGGTTTCCCACTTAACCTGGAAATTTGACATTTTGACATAAGGTATCAAGAACGTTAAGGTGCTACATCTATGTCAAACTTTGGATGCCAAATTGTTAGCAGAATCAACAGTTAGTAAAGGAGTGTGTCAGATGCTGTTTACTTGCAACCTTACATAAGTTCTTTTTGATATATCTACATTAACAGCAAAAATACTCATCAAACTTACCTTTATCTCAAAAGAAAAAATGATTATATATATATATATATACAGAGAGAGAGAGGGCAGGGAGCCATCATCACAATACAATAATAAGATAATATTTATCAAAAACCCAACCTCAGACACTCTCCAACCGAGTTCAACTCAAGCCATGTTCCAGACACTATCTGTTCACTAGATCTAAACTGCTTAATTTATAATAAAGCTTGACCACATTGTGCTTTATCAGCGGCTAGTACATGTGTGAAAGAGTTTGATAGCCGCATTGTGTTCATTATGTGGGAATTTGACCACTTAAGAACAATTTTCATGTTTAATCTAATTGAGTAATTGAATGTACTAATTAGCTATTTATTTTTTCGCCAAAGTAAGTGTCGTGACATGTACAATTGTGCACTAGTTATAAAAGTGTTGTTTGTTTTCAAAGAGGTAAAATGTTTTATTCCTTGTGTATGGGAGAAAATGGGATCTAGGTTAGAATTTCTACAAGAGAATAAGCGGTATTTAATTACTTTTAAAACTAAAGTAAAATAAGATTTTTCATACACTTAGCACTTATTCTAAATAAACGCTTTTATTTAAAATCCTATAGATGAACTTTTTTCATCACTACTCATCACCTCAATGACTTATACAACAGGTTTCTAGAGTCTAATAACCTACTATATAGGTAAATAAGCAGAATAGTTAATTATATGGTTAAAAAACAAGAGAAGCGAGTATACAACTAATACAGTCAATTAAGCAAAATACTTATTTGCTCACTTCTTCCATTACAAGAAACATTAGTCGTGCTAAATTATATATTCTAAATATTCAATAATTTATTAAACAATTTTGTTTATCAACTTAAAATGCTACATTCAAATTTTGACGTATTTGTGGGCCTACTATTTCTTTCTTTTTTTTAACAGCGAAGTTATGTTAATGTCCCGTATCCGTAGTGACATTCATACGGGCAATATTTACCTCAAGCCACTCACCATGAGGGCCTAACTGTTTCTGCTTTCTCTTAAATAGCTTTTCAACTATGCAATCTCAACTCCTACTATAGTTGGATCTCTACATTCCATATATTCCGTGCGACCCTAATGAGGTTGATGCTTGAAGCCTTGAAGAGTTGAACCATCTATCAATAGTATGACAATTTAAAATATGTTAAAATCTTTATGTTTTATTTTCTGCAAAATTAGTTGTTAGGTTTATAAGACTCATCGTTCTCTCGAGCCGGTTAAATCTGCGACTCTTAAACTCACCGCTCCTGCAGCAATGCATGAGCATCCCACATCGGTGAGGTAAGGGGATTTATTCTTCTTTATAAGGAGGATGAATGTTATTCCTACCAATTGACGAGTTTTAACGCCGTGAGTGGCAACCCAAAGCAAACAATATTGTTGATCAGTTCTCTGATTGCCTTAGCTTAACTATTCCATATGATTGATGATTATCGTGTTTCATCTAATCCGATGGAAACTAAATGAATATGGACGTAAACATGATATTATCTGATCGATTGTTATTCATAGATGTGAGTGAGACTAGCTTGTTTTCCGTTGTGGGGTTATGTGTAGATGGTATACGGGTATTTATATAATATACTAAGGTGTGACAAGATGGTATACGGTTATTTAGATAATATATAATAATATGTTTTTAGTAGAAATTCATTCATATTTACGGATAAGAATAATGCGGACATATTAAGCTATTTTAAAGACATCACGACAAAACGAAAGGATATATTCCTTCTCTTGTTGCCACTTATCTTCTAATATATATAAAAACTAATTACAAAAAAGTTATTAAACGATCTGAACCGTTTATTTAGTAAAAGATTTAATCTTGACCATTAATCTGTTTAAAATCAAAAAATAAATTTTGATTTTATGAAGTCAAAGTAATACAAACTTAAAAGGATAAATTTTTGATTTAAAAAAAATCGTTTTATGTTGCTATTAATTTAATTGGACATGTAATTATTCAAATTAAATTTCAAGAAATAAGATAGGATGTAGTATTTTTAATGAATTTAAAATTTATTTACTAACGTAAAGCTTGAAAAACCAATTTTATTATTGGTTTTGGTAAATAAAAAATCATGGTCGCTCAAAATAGTTATTTAAAATATGGTAATTGTTGACTCTAATTTACATATATCTTATTTACCTTTATAATATTTTAAAAAATTATATTTAACCAAATTCTTACTTTTATTATTCTAAAATCATTTATGATTTTTATAAATTCTTTTTAATGATAATAAATAACGTGTAACTTCATTTTCCTTAATTGTAACAATAATGATAAATAATGTATATAAAATATACAATCACGTCTTTTTGTATCATGATACTTTATTTCTGCTGTTACGTTTGCTACCCCTCATGTACATATTATATTTTACCCTGATCAGAGTATTGATTTGATGTCGTATATCGTTATTTTTTTAAATTCTCATTTTATTCGTGTGTTATTATTATTTAATATGTTTTTATTAATGATTAATATTTATTACATTTTAAACTAACCAGTGTATCACACGGGCATTTAGACTAGTATATATATATTCTTTGTTTTTATAGTTCAAATAGAAACAAAATTAGGACTTACTTTTATGTTTTCCAAACCCCATCTCGATTTTCTGACCTGAATAAATAAGAGATGGTGTATTAAGGAGATCGCTCCACCATTCAACTTTTTTTTTTCTTCCTTTTTTTTGGTTAAGATGAACAAGCTATTAATAATATTTTATAAGTTAATCATATACTGTATGTATTAACTTTCGTTTAATACAAAATCGAGCTAAAAACATGTTAAAATATGAATTTGCATCTCAATTTTAGAAGCTTTAACGATTTTTCCTAAATAGAATAAAGAAAGTAATCAACGAGCTTTTTTACAAAAATGTGAATGTTATCTTTTTAATCAAACATGTTTTTTCAGGATTTTGTGTAAACAAAGGTGTTTTTTTAGGATTTTGTGTAAACAAAGGTGTATTCATAATTAAGAAATAAGATATATATTTCTAGCAATGTTTTCATAGTTCCAAAAAGAATGTATGAGGAGAATAGGAAAACATCTAATATCGCCCCTCATGAAGATCAATCCTAGGGGGGCATGAATTAATGCTCCATCAAAGCAATGATCATTTGTACTGTACAAATGACTAAAGCACATAACAATAATATTATATCACGTCAAACAGAAATGAAGCAAAATGCACAAATCAGAAACAATTAACGAAGTAACAGAGAAAAGAGCAATCAATAAACTTAGATCGGTCATCGCATCAGCAAATTAAATGTTCTAACGCAATTATCACATGTATCAACGGCGGCGAACGAGAAACCAATACGAATAACACAATGCACAATTACACAATCGGTTGATCGATCTGGAGAGTTCCGATCTTAAAAACAACAAACCGACCGATTCGTGTGCGTGAATAACTGAATATACACAAACGTGATGCATGCATTTCTGATTTCATCATAACAATTCATAACTTGAGAGATTTTAACGAAATCAGACAAACCTGTGGTGCTGCAAAAACGAAACGGAAAATCAACTCAATTGTTCGAAACAGCAACTGCTGAAATTTCCGGCCGGCGAAGGATCAGGTGAAGTTCTTCTTCAGAATCACGAAGCGGGAGCGATTAAGCTGGGGAGATCATGAATCACTTTATGAATTCTCGATATGATCTTTTGCTCTTTTGAGTTTTGTCTCTCTATATACGCGCACACACAGCATATATATAAACAGAAAGAGAAATAAAGAGAGAGTGAGATTGCTTTAATCGTCTGCTTCCCTTTTGCTTTTTTCCGCCGAATGGTTTTATTTATATATATTTTTTCCAGGTAAATGTGATGATTACAAATGGTGCTGTGATATTGATTTTGTTGTTTTGTCATACTTCCAAACGTTTTTTAAATTAAACTATTTTAAAAATAAGATTTTGACTATCACTGTCTTTCGAAATGTCGCATAAATAATGTAAATGACATACGGACGATGATATCAGAAATTAATTATTATTTCCTAAATTAGTTTAACAGAATTATAAATTCGCGAGTTACACGAATAATTCATTTAATAATATACCTTTTATTGTTTTATATTATTAATATGTTACAAATTTTGAATTTAAGATGTTATTGTAGTTCTTATATTCACAATTTAATTAAGCAGAACAGTAACAACAATTTTAACGGACGATTCAATTATCAAAATTTGTATAATTTTGTATATTAAGTTCTTTGCAAGAGACATTTGACCATATTTTAAAGTATATTAAAATAATAAAGTGTACGTTTGTATTCAAAATATATCAAAGTATTTATCAAGTGATTGTGAGTTAAGATTAAATCCTTTTCTAAGATAAATGTATAGAGTAGAGTATGCATATTTCTTTATCTTTACAAAAAGCAACGCTAAAAACATATTTTTAATAATAAATTATGTTACGTATCATCTTATATCGGATTAGTTTGATTTTATAATATATTTAATAAGTGTCCTGAGTCACTTTACTCACAGTCAATTGGTTTTGAATTGTAACTCTACAAAGCTACATGTTATCAAAGCTCAAGTTCACTTGTGGCTGGCCAAACACAATCAATGTAATCAACAAGTATTTACATGTTATGCTCAAAGAGAGTCATACGTAAGTGGGGGGCGTTGAATATTGTCTCATATCACATGAGTTTGAATTTGTAATGGTTTAATAAGTATCTTGAGTTACTTTACTTATAATCAAATGGTTTTAAGTTTAAATCTCAAAAATTTATAAATTACTTCCAAAAATATCTATAGTATTTTATTTTAATAGTTAGATTATAAGTAATACCTAGTTATAATCTAATGACACACATATATATATTATTTATTTATATATTGAATATGATTTAAATAAATATTTGGGGCCTATAGTTAATGTGGAAGGATGACACACTTTCATGCGTTGAAGTATTGATGAGTGGGGAAGGAAATCGTGCTTGCTTGTACACCACATCGCGTGCTTCATCTTTTCATATTTAACCTTTTATTATTCATAGTTATCATTATAATGTTCTCCTCTAATTCTTATACACTACCTAATCGACCCGGGTATTACTACAAGATGATATTAGTCAATTTTATATTTATATAGTTTTAAAGAGTATTAAGACGTATAATAAAAATAATTACAAAACATAGATATGAATATAAAATCTCGCAAATAATAAATAATCATTACAGAATTTTGAAATTCATACATAAGATTATCATTAGATATTCTTTAAAACCTCTTTATAAACAACATTTATAGTTTTATTAGTAGGATTTCCTTAATTATCACAAATTAAAACTTTTAACCCTTCTTTACTCTTATATCAAGAAATCGTCACATATAACTGTCAATGAGTGAAAACGTGTCTTTTTAGTACTTCTTATAAATACTCTTTTTAAGAAATATAAAGTTACATTACACGTCTAAAAGTTTTATTATGATATTAATGTGCTTCTCGTGATAGAGCTTTATCCCGACATTGTAAAGCCACAACTGTAATATTAGTGTTGATGTTATAATATCAAGTGCTGTAAAGACAGTTTTATTAGCCGATTATATATTTAAATCATTGAAATTGTAAGCTAATTTCATTAAAAGTTAAATAATTATGACATCCTTTTAAGTATACGCAAATTAGATCACATAAAAATAAGATTTTAACATAAAATAGATTATGTCAATACATATGTAAACCATTTAAGTATAATTTATTTTCAATTAAATATAATTGAAAACACAAGATACCACTGAATTTCAAATATTCATGTAATAACATTTATTTTATGTAGCAAGTTATTAGTTAAAAATAATAAAACTTAGACAATTAAATTTTTATATATAATTCCAAGTTGTATGTGTAGTTACAAAACGCATTAACATGATAGTTGTTTCACTACCCAATAATTATGTAGAAGTATATTTTCTTTAGGATTATTTAATTACAACTAACAATCAAGTTGAAAAAACTCTAAATGGTAGTTTTATAAACAACTTTATGTCCCTAAACGTTGGTTATAGTATATTTCTAATTCTTTTTATCGACAGACCAATAAATCAGTAAGTATATCGATTATATTATGTAGAGAGAATAAATATAAAAGACGAATAAAATGTACAATAATTACCTGCACGTTACTCTTGATGGATAAAACAATTAAAATATACTGATTTTTAGAAAAAAATGATATTCCGATAAAATTTATATCAAAACGTAGATAAAAATGAGCCGATTACAAAAATATAATTAGTTTTTCTCAAAACAAAATATATTAGAAGTTATTAAACATAATTTTCAAACAACTTATAATTGATTACATTAATATACAAATTTCTTAAGAACCTCTCACATATTTCATATACCACTCCTAACAATTTACATTTAAACCCTTCCAATTAGAATTTGAAGCATTTGTGACGTAATCATCATAGAATTTTCAATTTTTTTTATTTTTTTAAATCAAGGGTTGTGATTGATGGAGATGTTTTTTAAAGGGGATTGATGATGCAAGCAACTCTTTTCTTTTAATAATATTATATGATAGTTTACATTCTTCGGTAAAAGTTCAAACGAGAATTGTTTTTCGTACGAGAACTGAGAGAACTAATCTGAGTCGTTTAATTTCCCCTCTTTTAATGTCATCACCTACACATGAATTCTTCACATGCACCCTGCCACACTTGATCCCCCACGCTCTACATCCATAAATTTCACTTATCCAATCAACGGCTAAGATTGGTTCTCGCAGTTCTTGTACGAAAAACAGTTCTCGTTTAAACTATCTCCTATATTCTTCTAATTCAATTCTATATATTAAACACTAATACTAATATAAATTTTTTTATTAAGCCATGTAGGAAATATATTAATATCGCTTTCACAAATACGTGAGGAAATGAATACAACGGTTCAAATAAGTTTTTCAAGACACAAAAAAATGAACATGTAGGTCGAAACTTTTAAAGGTGACATCTTATCGCTTTAAATGCTATCAAAATAACGTATTTTGATTATTGATTCATAAAAGTTATATATTAACTTTTAAAGGTAATAAGAATTTTCTTTTTAATTTCTTTTTTCTCCGAAATACCGCCTATTTTCTTTTAAAATTTTATGTTATGTTTTGAAACTTTATTGAGTTTTCTGGAGACGACTCATCACCTTTAAATATCAAAAACCTTTTCCCGGATGTTATCGGTTTGGACGCAAATGAAATCTTTTGAGTTATGTTAAAACCTTTTTTGGGTTTGATTCCCAAAAGGTTTATTTAGGGGGTGTTTGGTTGGTGGTATTTGGGGGGATTCCATTGGAATGAGATTTCAAATCCTCCCAAATGATGTGTTTGGTTTGCAATTGTGAAGAGGGATTTCAGTTCCTGGAAATCCTTGAAATACCATGAATGAGGGATTTAAAAATCCTCCCACACTCATGGTATTTCAAAATCCCACAACTGAGTCATTTCCTTCGGCGACCTTCCTGCTAAATTTCCGGTGAACCACCGCCGTCGCCGTCGTCGTCGTCGCCGTCAAACCCTTCCACCGCCATCGCCGTCGTCGCCGTTTCAAGCAGAAACCCTAACCTTAGCCGTCGCCGTCATCCCTTCCATCTTCCCCTTCGATTTCAAGCTGAAACCTAACCCTAGCCATCGTCGTTCAAGCAGCAACCGTCGTTCCCTGTTCGAAACTCTTCCGTCTTCCCCGTTCGATTTCAAGCAGCAACCCTTCATCGCAACCCTAACGCATCTCTGGTTCGTCGTTTCCCGTCGAAAAACTCTAACCTTTCCCGTTTGTCGCACATATCTGGTTCGTGGGTTGTTTCCCCTCGAAAAAACCCTAACGTTTCCCGTCGAAAAAACCCTAACGTTTCCCATTCTCTGGTTCGTCGTTTGTTGTTTCCCGTCGCGACGGTGAGGTGGTTTAGAAGTGGTTTAGTGGTGGCGTACCCTGGTGGTAGCAGGTGGTTGGTGGTGACAATGGAGGTTGCAGGTGGTGGTGGAAATCCCTTGTAAAGAATTTGAAACAAACATAGGGATGGATTCTAAATCCTATCAAATACAAATCCCACCAAATGCAGATCCCATCTTAAATTCCAATCCCATCAAAAACAATATTTGAACCAAACGCCCCCTTAATTACTGACAATCTCCAACTCATTCTTTGTTCCGCCTCCTTGTTTGTTTTCTCCCGATAGCACCTTAATCGTATCTTCTTCTCACAACCACAACTAGGACAAACCCATCCTCGTAGTTCGTTTTCTCCACTCTTTTCCCTTACAATAAACAAATATCACGTTTAAAAAGTATTTAAATAAATAATATCTATTATTTAAATACGTATAGAGGCGACAAAAGTCGTCTCTTAACGTTTTTTATTTTATTTAAAATAGATTTTGAAGTTTTTTAAAATGAGAGGTTTAGGGTCGATATATTATTTCTATAAGTTGTCGCTCCTAAAAGTGGTTATTTGTCACCTCTAAAAACTTTTAGGGACGACAACATATTTTTAACACCCTAAAATTTTGAAGGAATAATTTAGTAACTTAAGAAATGGAATATTGAGATATAATATATTAAGGGATAACCCTTTAAATGGAATTAGTGAAGATAAAACAAAAGGTGGACAATTCGGTACGTTTCTATTCTTAGAAATACGTAGAATGGATGAGATTTTAATACCATTCAATTGAAACTTACTATTTAAAAGAGAACACTCCTAAACACACACTTTAAGAGTGTGATCTAAATGTGTGTATGTGTGTGTTAGTGAGGTAGAGATAAAATACAATAAAAGTGTAACTAAAGAGAGATTAAGCAAGGAATAAGCAACACAAGGACTTATCTTCATCAAGAACAAGATTTAAAGCCTTTCTTCATCAAAACAAATCTCGAAATACACACACATAGCGTGTGATATTGGTGTGAGAGAGCCTAGAGAGAGAAAGTGCTAAATTGAAGAATTTGATCAAGGATTATATCATGCATGTGAAGATCAAGGAGTAATTACAAGTTTTCAGCAACAAACAAGCGTTTAACATCGCAAATCAAGGTTAAAAACTATTAAACTCTTGTGTTCTTGTGTTTTTAGAGAAAGAAAGTAAAGATCAGCTCAAATTAGTGATGATATAGCATTGCATGTTATGTTTCTATGTTATTTTATAAAAGGTTTCATACATCTTTCTAATAAGATTAAAAAGCTTTAAAATCAATAACTAAACACTTTGAATAGCATATTCAAGTTGACCACTCAACTCATTACTATAATCCCAAAAAACCACTCATCTAAACAAAAAATTACCTATCTACTACTATTAGTGGATATAAAAAAATTAAGAATATACTAATTCCAAAAAAGTGTCATGTTACAATTAAATTTATATCAAAACGTAGATAAAAATGAGACGGTCGTAAATATATAATTATTTTTTCTTCAAACAAAATATATCACAAGTTACCAAACATAATTTATAAACACCTTATAATTAATTACAGTAATATACAATTTTTATAAAACCCCCCTCACATTTTTTTAAAAGCGTTTTAATTAACCACTTCGCAATTTTCATCTAGCCCCCTTCTAAATCGAAAATCGAATTCAAATTACCGTGTATAATCTTTCCAAAATTGTTTTTAAGAATTTAGTGATTTTAAAATTGAATCTTGTGATTGGTTGATTGAATCTCAATTTATAGTTATTTTAAGAAAATTGGTAAGCCTTTTATATAGATAATATATAGATAGATAGATAGATAATAATAAAACCTGGTCAATGTTAGGGGTGTTCATTTTCGGATATCCGGATTTGCGGATATCCGAATTTCGGATATCCGAAATTTTCGGATAGTGGATTTCAGTATCCGAATCCGAATCCGAAATTTCGGATATCCGAAATTCGGATATCCGAAATTTCGGATTCGGATATCGGATATCCGAAATATCCGAAAATTTCAAAAAAAATATGTTTTATATAATTTTTTAAAAATATATAATTACTAAATAACCGTATTTTAAACTTTAATCCTCAAAAATAGCTCAAATATGTTTCAAAATGAAAAAAATACATGTATATAAAAATATAGATGTTAAAAAAATATATAAATAAGCATATAAAATATAAAAAAATAAAAAATAAAAATTATTTTTCGGATATCGAATATCCGAATATCCGAAACTTCCAAAAAACACTATCCGAATCCGAATCCGAATCCGAAAATTCGGATATCCGAATTTCGGGTATTCGAAATTTCGGATATCCGAATTTTCGGATAATTTCGGATCGGATTTTCGGATAATCGATTCGGATGTTCGGATTCGGATTATTTTAAACACCCCTGGTCAATGTATATATATTCTTCTTTTGCCACAATAAAAATTCAGGTCCATGGATAAATATTCCAATTCGGGTCAACGAATTTTTAAAGATTCCCTTTCATTTTATTCTACCCATCCACTTCCATTCTATTCTACCCATTCATATATTATTAGGTACTCATCACACTATGACCGCAAAAAATAGTATGAAAAGAATTATCTCTAATTATATATATATATATATATATATATATATATATATATATATATATATATATATATATAAGGTAGGGATCTAGTAAAAAAAAGGTTCTGGTACTAAATGTGAGGAAAGATCCTGGCCATAGGATCAAGTACAAAGTCAATAAAAAAAAGTCAATAAAGACATTAATTTCGGAATAAAAAAAATTGAAAAAGGTTAAATTGGTAAATCATCATAATAAAGAAAACCGCCGGTCAATTCATCCAAAACCGCCGGTCAATTCATCCTCCATCTCTCCGATTGACGCCATCCAGTGAACCCATCCGGCCATCCCCGACGTGCATCCGGTGAACAGATCGTAATCGCCGGCGTTCGTCCATCGACGACAGTGGACTTCGACGCCGACGTGCATCCATCGCCGACTTGCATCCATCTCCGACGTGCATCCATCGTCGACTGGCTATGGTGCATCTGAAGAACACTCATCGATTGTGCATCCTGGAACATTAAAAGAACGAGATGCACATTGGACGAAATCAGGTAGCGAATAAACGTCAATGGTCAGATGCACCTGTGGTGGAACTCGATGGCTAAAACAGTGGCGGCGGTGAGAAATCATGTGGGGCAACGGCGGCGGTGGAAGTCGTAGCAAACTTGATTCCGGCGGCGATGATGAAACGAGGTTGAAGACAGACGAGTGCTGTGAGGAAGGCGGCGGTTTCAGGCGAAAATGGGAGTAGGCGGTGGTTTCAGGCATCTTGGTGAGGGAGGCGGACTACAGAGAAAGTTGTGAGGAAGGAGGCTAAAATTTAGGGTTAGGTTTAAAAATGGGAGTGACGTGGGAGAGGGTTAATAAAATAGTTTTTAGGATTTTTTTTTTAATCCAAAAAATAACAAAAAGTCCAATATACCCTTCATTAAAAATGACACTTGTCATCCTCACATTTCTTCTTACATTTAGTACCTTAATATTTTTTTTACTTGAACCTAACTCTATATATATATATATATATATATATATATATATATATATATATATATATTACCCATGGTGAGTGGGATTGAAATTAAATCCTGATCGTTAAATATCACCTAGGATAAATCGTGACGGTGTTAAATACGGAGAAACCCACAGTAATATCATGAACTTGACCACAGCCGATCATTACATCCATCTCTCTCGCTGCCTAGACGTCATCGTCATCGTCATCATCTTTGTGAGCTCTACCACAGCCAATCAGTACATCTCATCTCTATCATCATCTACCCGTATGGCGTTGTCCTTCTTTATCTCAAAGCGGTTACCCACCAGAAATAAATGCCGAAGCATACGCATAAGCATCATGTCCATCTCCATGATTCTCATCTTCCTAGCAGTGGAAACTCCACCATCACCATGACCACTGTCATCCAGATCATCACCCTCATAAAATCTTCAAAATTAGCAAGAACCCTACCATTTCCGTTTTTCTTCGTGACTAAATCCCTAAAGAGGCAATTTCAAGGCCGACCCTAGAGGGAGGCGGGCTGGGCGACCGCCCAGGGCATCACCAGACATGATGCTTCACTACCCTGATTCTACCGCTTCCTCTCCATTCGGTTCCCTCGCATCATTATCAATCGTCGGAGAAACGAGGTTAGTTTGAAATTGAGTTCTTATGATTAGGAAAGATTTTTAGTTTGATTTCCGTGCAGAAAATTAAGATTTTTAGCTTGATTTCATGTAGAAAATCTAGATATCGAGATGGTTTCTCAATTATTGAAGTGCACATCGTTTAATGTTGATCTCATCTTTGTTGAATTTTAGTGCCTGTGGTATGTGAGTTTGACTCATGTTATTATCTTTGTTCTAAACCTGGAGAATTAAGACGAATTTGGAGTACATATAGATAGGCTCAACTTCTGTATACAAACCGAACATTCATTTTCTTAGGGGTTAAAGTTTTTTTTTTTTTTGAAAGGATTGGGTGGTGATTACAGACATTATATGTACTTTTAGCAATCCATGTGTATTTTAGTATATTACATACTAAGGACAATGAATAAGTCTACAAGCATACACATTAAGATGGATGAATAAATCTAAATTTGTGAATATAGAGATTTACCTTCACAATTGGCTTATTGATTAAAAAGGTAAATGATATCCTTTTTGGGTGTTTAGGAAGATGTATCGTATTATATTGTTTTGAATGTGTATGCTTATATGATCTCTTATCTGTTGTTCTTATAATTATCTATTTGTTCAGATTTATTAAAGGTAATTTAACGTCTACATATTTGAGGTCTACATATTTGAGCATGTTAATACACCAAGAGGTTTCATAGTATTATGTCCAATAATGTAATTATAAGTCACATATATTGTTTCTTTAAAAATTAAACGGGGAATTTTGGTTCGTCAAGGCATTAAATACTTCTGGACCGGCCTGAGGCAAAGCAGTATGACATGAATATTTGTAAGTAGTCCAGTCAACAGGGTTATAAGGATGATGATGACATTAGGGTACGATTAGACGAGAGAGGATGCTCTTGACATGCAGCAAGTAAAACTCCTTGTCATCGATTCGAAGATGACCTTGAAAACCAAGTTTGACGGAGATGCATCAGGAGGTTAGTTTTTACTTTTCAGTTTTTGTGTATAGGTTTGTTTAATGAAACTTTATTATATCTTATAAAACTAAACAACATTGTTTATCTAATTGATAATCATGCCCTTTAGTTATGAGAATTTGACTTTCTTTTCTCCAGCACTGTTGTTAAGAATTATGTGGCCGTAATTAGAACGAGCTGTGCAAACGATTAATTTCCCTAATCAGTCAACCCCAAGCAAGAACAACAATCACCAAAGCACAAAAGTATCGCTGCAATGGAGGTCGATTGTTGCAGCACTACCGATTTTTAAAACAACTGGGAGCGCAACAATGGCAGGATCAATAAAATGACTCGTCAAATTAGACCTTGATTTGGGTATAAGTTTCCTCCATATTGACTGTTTTTTGGCTTGCTTTTATGTGGGCATATTAGAGTTTTAAATGGCTAATTTTGTATGACGCTTTCAAACAGAGTAAGATCCTTTTTGTTCTTTTCAATTATCTTATAGGCATTTCTTTTATAATTGTCTCAAAGTTCAAAGTTGTAGCATTTTCTTTTTTGGTAGATTACGAACTCATCATTTTCTTTACTCTTTTCATTAATAATTATTATTTTGATTTGCTCAGCGAGCGTATTGATGTGTGGTTTTACATTAAATTCTCTTATATAAAACTTCTTTTAAATAGAGGTTTACAAAAATGGAATAAAAAACTAATGATATATTCACTTTTTTATGACAGAAGTGGGTGAAGATGTTGACCTTTCTAATGTGTTTATTCATATTATTTTCCTAATATTGAGATGTATGTATCATTTATGAAATGTAGTTCTTTCATATACAATATATATATGTCATAAACTATTGTTTTAGCTTACTTTAGCAGCTGGAAGGTAAACTAATGAAGAGTTAAAGATGCACTTTAAAGAACACCACAATCATACATGAAACATAAGAATTGTTAAATTCAACTCATTTTTATGAAAAATGAGTTAACCTAAGTTGCATTTGTATCAGCCAAAATTGTTTAAATTAACAAAATAGCTAAAAAATGTAACGGATTAAATGGTTGAACGGGCTAACACAGGTGAAAAGTTGCTAATAATATTATATTGTGATTTTTACGTCATCGTGAATCGTTATATATTATATCAAGCATGCATGTTTAAGTGAATATTCTTATTGAATGGATTTAATTCATTTAACCAAGATCACTTTCGCACAAGCAATGTTGGAGCAACCAAAAATAGATATAAAAATGCTATCTTAGTTTTGCATTTTTTGAAAGTAAGGTTTTTGTTGATGTTAAATGCTTATGTGATGAACAAATTATATTTTCATTTATGTTGTTTAATTTTTATTTATAACTATTTGGTATAACGTACATAAGCCTTCAAAATTTTATACATTTCTAAAAAAAACTATGGTATAAATATATAAAATCAAATATAAATACATTTTGGACATACCCGAGCACCGCACGGGTATTAAACTAGTTCAATACAACTAGATAACATTTAGAGGTGATGTGTTTAGTTTTGAAATTCGCCATAAAACGATTACATGTGTTTATTACGGGTGAACTCAAATCCATGTGTTAACTTAATGAATTTAGAAAGATAAGAGGCTGTAGAATGTTTATCCATTAGTTTATCTTAATTTGCATATAGTATACATATTATTAGACCAAGTTAAATATTTCATAATCAAACAACCTCAATTAAAGTTTGGACCAATAATAAAGGCTGAAGTTGTGCTAGACAACATGTGACATATGAGATCTAATTGGCTGTGTTGTGTGATTTTCGAGACATAATTTGGTGGCTTCTTGATTTTGTGTGTATGAGCTATGATTGATTTTAATAACCAAGCCTTCAAATATGCTAAACCTGTCAATTGTTTGAGATTTCCACTAAGTTAACATAATCTTATATATTTGATTTTGTTCTTGGCTAGTCGTTTGTTGATTCCATGCTTCATGCTTTTATTGAGGGCTTTTGGACAATCTTTCTTTCCACTTTTAAGTTTTGTGTTTCTGTTATGATAATTAAGTAGGACCCCCTATATTATAATCTTAACTCCGCTCTTATTTGGCATGGATAACTATGGTAGGGTACATATGGATTTAAGGCTTCATGTGGTTCGAGTGTGGTTCCTTGGTCGAGATTTGTTTTATGGTTTGTGTGGCTCGTGTGGCCTTGTTCGAGATTCATGGTTTGTGGTTTATGGGTCGTGCAATTCAAGTGTGTGGTCATAGTTCGATTTGTGGGTTCATGCGAGAACCGTTGTTAATGCGAGAACCGCGAGAACCAATCTCGGCCGTTCCTTGGATATGGGAAGTTTCATGGATGGTGAGCGTGGAGGGATAGGGTGTGGCAGGGTGCATGTGAGGAATTCATGGGTGGGCAATGACATTGAAAGAGGGGGAATTGGACGGCTCAGATTGGTTCTCGCGGTTCTCGCACTAAGAATGGTTCTCGCATGAACTTTTGTCTATATATATATATATATATGAGAAATTGAAATTTAACCAAGAAATTAAAATTCATGAATAACTACATCATGTTTGGTTAGTAAAGAGATGATATGAATTTGACCGAAAATAATGTCGGAATCTATCGTCACAACGGTGGAGGATGTGGTTGTAGTGATGGTGGGTGCGGTGATAGGAAGCGGATGCGACGGTGGCGGTGGCGGTAGAGATGGTGGTGGAAGAGCTAGAGGATATGACGGGTAGCGATGGTGGTTGTGCCATACGTGGTTGGTAGGAGAATGCACAAGAACAGAGGATTTCTTTGTTTTAAGAAATTAAAAATCCTCTGCTTTAGTCACCACAGTTGGTCCAATTATTTTTAGGAATGGAGATAGAAACTCATAAAAGACTCACTTTAAGACACATTATTATTAGAAAAATAGTTAGAAGAATAATGCAATCGTTTGTCTTTGGTTCCAATACCTAAAACAGTTAAACAGGTATTGGTACATATTTTCATAGCCTTTTAAATTTTAATTGTCACTAAACACTAATGGGTTCATTGTTAGCATAATTGATAAATCAAAGAAAAGAAAGTGATTTCATATACATACTAAATCCGAAAGCAACGACTGAGAAAACAATAGTGAAACATAAATCAACGGTGAACTTCATCGAAACCCTAATAAGAGGGGGAGGCTTCTTTGTCAAAACCCTAACAGGAGTGAGGGGCGTTTCGCTAGAGGAGGCGATGAGGGGTAGTTCTCAGAACATCCAAAAACATTTGCTAAAAAAACAGGTTTTTTCTGTCACTTCTCAAATAAGAGATTTAAAGTGATTAAAAGAACTTGTCTGCTGGTAAAAAATAAGTAAGTGTCTATTTGTTTTTCTTTCTTATTAAGTGTTGTCTGGATAAATGAGGTCTGTTAGAGATAAGTAGTCTTGTTTTTTGTTTATGTGTTAAATGAACTCTCTGGATAAGAAAAAAAATAAAATCATTAGCTTAATATGGAAGTATCATACTCGTATCTTATTATGATAAGCAATCTTTCTGGACTAAGTAAAAAATAAACAATGTGATTATAACTTATAAATCTTTTCTCCCATTAAGTTTATTAAGTCAAAATCAAATATCATCTACATGTTTAATTTATATTTGTCCGTCAATATACTTGAATGATTAAAATATTTATTTCAAAAATAAAAAACAAACAAACACCGCCAATCTTTACGCTTGTGCGATGGAAAGAAAACTGGTATTTGTTGTGGGCCGCATATGTAAAAATTATTTCTAAGGTTATTAATAACTTATTGATACCGGTGTTTTGGTCATTTATATATTTACCCAATCATGAATTGTGTCCTGGTAAGCGATCATTAATTTGCGAGGCTTGATTTTTTTAAAATACCCCTTATTAATGTGCGTCTTTAATGACTCATTAATAAGGCATTAATGTATCATTAATGAACCGTTAAAAATTTTTAGTCATTGATTAATACATAAATTAAATATTAAACCCTTAGGCTAGTTAGCCTACTTAAAGTGTGAGCAATAAATTTCAAACCAAAACTACTAATTTGTGCTAGTTAGTCCTACTCAAAGTCTCAAATGGTTAAAACCTCAAAGGCTCAAACTAACTTAAAATAAATTGTCAAACTCGCATTTATTTATGGTGTGATAAGTTATCACAAATTTCTTCAATACTCGATATTATTGAAACATTTTTTGGTTCGAAATCTTATTGTTTTAAATCATCAAATCCACACCAACATGGCAACATTGAACAAAGAAGCAAAACTTTTTCCTGCTTAAAATTATTTTAGGCCCAAAAGTTTAAACCTATTATGTTTCTCTTCTTAGAATAACATTTTAAGCCCATATCTTTGGGCCTTTAACTATGGATAATGGGCTAGCTCTAATGTCTAGGAGACTAGGACTCTAGTCTAGGGGGGTCTTTAACAATTTGACAATGTAGTTCTTAACACTTTCCATTGGCATGTCTTATGTTATAATACCCAAAAAAGATAGTTTTGTTTATATAAAATAACATAAGTTGGCTCTTCAACCATCCACAACTCATGAAAATAAAGCTTACTAGTTGAGAAATCTTTAGTTGAGAAAATTAAAATGCTCAGTTGATAGTGATCCTCTTTCGAGTAGAGGTAAACTCCTAAAAAAATACATAATGGAAGTAGAAGATTGAAGAGAAAACAAAGCCTTTTTCATCCATGCCTTTCTCATGGTTACAATTCTCTATTTATAGAATGAGCTAAGGCAACATGTTCAAGAAAAGGAAAATAAATATAAATTAGTAATGAGGCTAAATTCTGTAATTATGGTCCAGCATGTGCTCTCTTCCTCTAACCGATTCACATGATGTAATTTGTGAATCGGGCTGGCTTCTTGGTGGATAGTGATTATGATCAAAATTTTAATACAATATTAATGATCCGAAAACAATTATCGTCTTTTTATTTTACCTAGTATAAGTCGTAAAATAGAAATCAACGACTTAATATGACATCAACAAATCAGTGGAATGTAATAGTGACAAAATAAAAGATAATGACATTGGATTTTAATTATATATCATTACATGTAATAACAAAAATGTGAAAGTTTGTGCGTAAAACCCTTCGGAAAAAAAAAAAATTACGATGTGAGAAATGTCAAATTTTGATTCATTTAGACACCACTAAAAATATTATTCAAATTCTAAAGGACATATCGGTCATTTTTGTTACCTCTTATTCATGATTCCCTAATTTATTTATTTTTTTATAGATATCCACACACAAGCATATTGGGTTATTATGTCATTATTTAATTTTTAAAAATTTTGACCAATCATTTATTTCTATTTTTATTCTTATATTTTTTTTACCAATCATCCTTTTTTATTTATTCGAATAAGTTGTTATTTAAAATTGTTACTTCTTAGGTGATTTATTCACACTTAATTATCTTAACAAAAATATTTATTTGAATCATTTAATAAATACATCTATCTATTTTCATATTTATTTATATCAGCTTGTATACATATTAGATTAAATTTAAAAAAATTCAGATTTGATTAAAAAGAAGTTCTATAAAAAATTTTGATAATGGTATTTTGTATGAATCTCTTATTTCTAGTTAATATATATTACTACTCTTTAATATAAACATATAAAATTTATTTTACTCATCTTCGTGTTTATATATATATATATATATATATATATATATATATATATATATATATATATATATATATATATATATATATATATGATATTAAGCTAGTTTTTTTAAATAAACTAGGGCCATAAGACAATAAATAGAACTTTTAACCTCTACCAATAAGAATATAATTGTAGGAAAAGTACTCTCTCAACCAATAAGAATATAATTGTAGGAAAAGTACTCTCTCAACCAATAAGAATATAAATAGAACTCTTAACGCTAAGCTAGGATATCTAAAATTGTAGGAAAAGTACTCTCTCAACCAATAAGAATATAATATGTTTTTACAACTTTTGTTCTTTTATGGATGGATGGTAGAATGTAGAAATCATTGAGATCTGGTTAGTGCAGTGGAAAGATCCATTTGAGTATGAAGAAGACAAGTGGGTGATCACTTAATTGATATGACCTACTCACACTTCCTCACTTGCCCATATAAATAAATAGTGGTTGTTGTACCAATGTTTCATAAACCAATCCATCAAAAATTATAGTGCTTACATTAAATATAAAGTTTAGTAGCCCATGTGAGTTTGATCAAACAAGGGTCCATTTAATTAACTCTAATTCTTTCTTCAAGGTTTATATCATAATCTTATATATAAATATATATATATATATATATATATATATATATATATATATGGGAAGTTTCAAATGAGAATGAGAAATTAATTGAGAATGGAAGACTAAATCTTAGCCGTTCATTTTGTAAGTGGAATTCATGGATGGAGAGCATGGGGGAATCGAGTGTGGTAGGGTGCATGTGAGAAATTCATGGGTCGGCAATGAAATTGAAGGAGGAGAATTGGACGGTTGGGATTAAGTCTCTCATTCTCAATTAATTTAAGGTTCTCATTTGAACCTCCCATTATATATATATATATATATATATATATATATATATTATTTATATTATAGATAACTTACTGTTTTTCATACGAGAACTATAAGTACGTACTAATCTTAGGCATTGGTTAAAAACAGTAATTGTAGAACTATCACCCAGCTCCAACCTCTAAAACTTGTATTATATAACTGCTATAATAATGTTTAAACTGGAATTTTATATAAATTTATCATAAACTTACCATTTAATAGAAATTACAGTAAATAAGAAATTTGGACATTTTAAGTCCAATCTACAATCTCAAAACGATACTATGATCTGATCTTGTAAACATTAAAACAATAACATGTATGCTTAGGTAACATACATTGTATGTTCCTTTGGGTTTTCATATGCATTATCCTTTTATCATTTTTTATAAATAAAAAAACCAATAGTTTTGAAAAAGAAAATGGCCAAAACAATAATAACTTAATATTTTAAACACAGGTTTTACTTTTGGTTGGTCACATTTGAAGTAGCACTCTCCAATCTGATTTTTTTTTATTAAAACTTACAAAAATCCAAATTAAGAGTAATGTACAAGTAAAAATGATATAAAGATGGACAATGATTTTTTCAAGTTATAAAATGTCATCATTATGTTGAATATTGACATTTATAGTCAACAATTCATTAATAAAAAAAGAGAGGGGAGAAAAATAATGAATGAAATGTACTTTAATTAGACAAACGTTATATTATAAATAAGAAAAGGTGAATGCATGTCTCAAGATAAATGATAATAACAATGACCCACTAAATCTCATGGGGAAATAATTAATACAAAAATCAAGTTGGAGTCGAATGTAAACAATTGGGGTTTAATACTCAAAGTTAACACTTGTATACGTCACTGGTTTTGGAGAACACATTTTTTTTGTTATTCGTAAATTTATGTTATGTTTAGATTACATGCATTCTAGTGAATTAGAGTCAAAGAATTTGTATCTAGCGGTATCTGATGTTATAGAGTGGTACCCCTCCTAAGAAATTATGAGTTCAAATCCTAGAGTAGATTTATGGGTAGGTTTAGTAAATCTGTGTATTTACCTTTAAAAACTAGTGAATTAGAGATTTGAATAGGCTTAACACGTGTTTTGGGCTTCTACCACATGTTGAAAAGTGGCCATTGTCACTAGCCTAGCATATATCCTTAATAAGTATACATGCTAATAAATAGGAGATGGGTTGTTCGCTTTATGTTACTTTTATCAAGACTTATAAATCTATATAATAATCTATCATTGATGTTTGATAAGTCAATAGTTTAGTGTAAACACACAATGACCATAACATTGTGCTAATGGTGTTAATGAGGTTTACCATATATCATACTATAGGTACTAAATATCAAGTATCAAACATATAGAGAAGCAATTTCACAATAATAATCTTGGTAGTATGTATACGTATAAATGATCAGAGGAAAACCAAGTACTACATGTAGAGAATTTTGACTGCTTTACTTGATTAGGTCGCAAAACTTAGATAATATACCTATTGGATATTTACACAAAATACCCTACACTATGACTAATAGCATATAATAAACTTGACTAAAATGTTTTAAACATAATTTTAAGATCTAACACATACACTCTAAGGCTAAGCTAATGTGAAACAGAAATCAAATGTCAATAAACAACTATAGAATCCAAAAATATTGTTACTGATATGTTGGCATTATGTAATTATTTTAGTAACATTTAGATTATAGGTGCAAAGTAATAGTTAATTTGTTATAAATATGTTTTATGGAGAGAGAGAGAGAGAGATGCATCGGTTTAAAAATTAGTACTTTTCTGATTTCTCCAATCAGAACTTTTGAAGATTGATCTTTGAAAGGGGAAGCATAACATATGTTTGGGAATGAAGATCCATTCTCCATGTTTTGCATTCCTAAACAAAAGATGATGGATGCATTTTGGCCCATCATATGTACTTCTAAAAATCAGAGCTTATTTTTCTAATTTAATATATATAACTAGTATTTACTTACAGAATTTATAAAAAGTATTTATTCCATTTATAGAAAAATAAAAGCATAAAAGTTAAGACCAAGAGTAGTGTCTTCGGGCTCCTTCGGGTAAAGCTTTCAGGCTTCTTCGGTTTGTATGGGAACACCTCTACGGGCGTTTCGGGTTCCACCCCAAAATCTCCACACCGGGTCTGCCAAACCGAACAAGATGGCAGCCTTTCTTTTTTTTTTTTTTTTTTATTTTGTAGTGAGAGTGGGGAGAAAGAAAAATATTTGGGTTATTTGGGTTGAAAAAAAAAAAGTAAAAAAAACTTATGTAACAGCTGATGTGACATTCAGGTGAGTTGAAAAGAGTGTTACTTTTGACCTAATTGTTCCATTACGAATTGCATCATTTTTGGAAGTGCATCCACATATTTTGGTGTTGTCATCGTGATAACAGCTTCAATTATTTTTTCTTACTAAATCTTTCTAATTTATGTTAACAACTTAAATATTTAAATCAATAATATTTTGTCTAATAACGACTTATATTATTATCATGAGTTAATATGACTGGTAAATAACTGTTAAATAGTCTATTGTTTTACTTGTTCTTTTGATAACAATATTATTACAAGGATTGAAATATATGTGCATCTTTCATTCCTCTTACCACTTCCCTTGGAATTTCTAAGTCTCACTATCTTGTGTTTCCTGAGACAAGTTAAGAGAATGTAGCATTGTATAGGTTTTAGTTATGATCTTTTAGTTAAATCAAAATCATTCTTTTTATACACTGTTAAGTAAATTATAAAAGGTATGCCTCAAAGCTAAAACCTCAACTCATTGAGAGGCAGAGTAAGGTCAAATAGGAAATTGTAGCCAAGAAAAGAATGGCAATCTTCCATTCTTCCTACTCACATCATATGTAAGAAAAGAACTCCTAACAAATATAGAAGCCCCCAAGTGGATCATTGATGACACAAACTCATTACATTTTGAAACGTTTCTAGTGTGGCAAATAATGGAGGTTTCTTTACATCACATTACCACACAAATAAGTGTAAAGCTTTTAGGGCAATTCGAGTTTTCTGTTAGGAATCTCTCTCTCTTTGTTTAGACCCAAAAGGATCAACGGCAATTGAAAGTATCATGTGTCCGTGGTCATGATAAGGGTCATGGCGAGCGTGGCTCGAAGCATGTTTTTGGTGCTTTAAGACTAGACAAGTAGTCGTGGGATATGAAGGCAGGTGGTCACGTCGAGGTTATCTACTTACATGCTAGTGTAAAGATGCACACATTTTAGAAGAGACAACGGCATGTTATAGTTATCATGTCATTTTATACGAGAGGCTTTGCAGCTAATAGAACAAGCACGTGTTAAATAACAATTTTCAAGCGCTCGGTTAGTACTTACTTTTAGGATCTAAATAAATAACTTAGGTGTAGCATGTACATGATTTAATAAATTATACAAAATTTTCTCTTTTTTTCATATAATTGTGTCTATTTTATATGAGAATAACAGCTAATATTAGTAAGTTCGGCGACTTTTTAATACAAAAACAAAACAAAAAATTATACAGTTTAACGGATACACCTACTAAACTTACTCCTAAATCTACACCGGTGTCCTATGACTTATACAAGAAAACGGACATCTAAACGGCTAAAATAACGAAAACACAACTTCTATATCCCCATTTCCTTTTGCTGAAAAAAAGTAAAACATATAAAGCATCCATTTATATCACAACATATAAGTCAGGAGGCAAGTCATTCAGGAGGAGAGTGGTTAGTGGGTGGTGGTCCAAATTTCCACTAACCTTATATGTATGTATTCAACAACTATTCACCATAGAAAGCGATGATCCAGTGAAATTTGACTATTTCACATGAATTACATCAAAACGTCAAAATCCCACAACAATCAATCAGCAGCTGGATAATTAAAGTGATTTTCTCCCCCCAATTGATACATCAAGATCTGTTATTATTCTAAAAACCATCAATCAAATGCTTTTAGTCAAAGTTCTACAGTAGTATTTGCGGATGATCATAAAAACTCAAGTCAACACAAACACAAAATGGATAAAGAAATCAAAAACCACAAGGATCAGATGATAATTAATACATGTAAAAATGTTGATGATTATACTATAAAATTTAAAAACAAAAGTATGATAATAACAATAAAAACCCAGAAACCAGAACCAGTTGCAGCAGCAGCAACCGATGATGGATGTTGTCTATACATAATAAAAACTTCTCTGCAACCTACAATTTTCCCTGGCAATTTATTTTCACAATTCGAATTATCCCATAACAATTTCGCATAAATATTGGAGGGAAAGAATCCTCCGCTTACCTATTTTCCCTTCATCTTTTGTGTTTCGTGAGGATGACGACCATGTAATTGTGATGCCTGCAAAAATCTAATCTTCATGTTTTCTCATCACTCCACTGTGATGAAAACATTGCAGGGCTTTGTTTGAGAAAAGGAGTAAGAGAATTACATTGAAAGAATTAATAGAAGGGTGGTGGTGGAGGAGATGCGTATGAGACCCCAATTACTGGAGGTAATGGGCCCTCGAATACTGGAGCTGGAGGAGGTGAAGGGTGGTGGACTGGTGGAGGTGGAGAATAATAATGAATTGGTGGGGGTGGAGGGTTGTGGTGGACTGGAGGAGGTGATGGTGATGGAGGGGGTAAGGTAGGTGTGGGTGGTGGTGGAGCGTATTCAACGCAAAGAGGTGGTGGTGGAGGTGGCTCTATACAAGGAGGTGGTGATGGTGGAGGTGGAGAATGGACTGGGGGAGGTGGAGAATGGTGTGATGGAGGTGGCGGTGATGAATAGATATAGGCTGGAGGTGGTGGGGGTGGTGAGTGAGGTGGTGGTGGTGAGTGAGGTGGTGGTGGTGGTGGTGAGTTATAGTGGTAAGGCAGGGGTGGAGGTGGGGAAGACAAGAGTGGGGGAGGTGGAGATGCCGTTGGAGGAGGTGGTGGCGGTGGTCTTACACAATAAGGTGGAGTTGTAGACGGAGGGGGAGGAGATGGAGGAGGTGGAGATATGGTAGGTGGTGGTGGAGACGGCGATGGTGGTGGCGGAGGTGGAGAGGGAGATGGTGGTGGAGGTGAAGGTGGGGGTGGAGGTGGGGACATAACTGGTGGCGGAGGAGATGGAGGTGGAGGAGACGGCGGTGGAGGTGACGGGGGAGGAGGCGGTGGTGGAGGAGAGTAAACTGGTGGTGGTGGTGAAGGTGGAGGCGGTGAGTAAACCGGTGGTGGGGGTGAAGGTGGAGGTGGTGGTGGTGAAGGTGGAGGTGGTGGTGGTGAGTAAACCGGTGGTGGGGGTGAAGGTGGAGGTGGTGGTGGTGAGTAAACCGGTGGTGGAGGAGGTGACGGTGATGGTGGAGGCGGCGGAGATGGTGATGGTGGGGTATAAACAGGAGGTGGTGGTGATGGAGTTACAACAGGTGGCGAAGGCACCGGCACCTGTGGAGACGGCGGCGGAGGTGAGGGCAACGCCGGAACAAACGGAGCACACCGGAACGCACTACAATGTATCTTCTTAGACGCAAACATCTTACACTGATTAGCCGACCTCTGTGCCGGTCTCGCCGGCAAACAATTCCTCCGATCATCAAAAGCAGCCAAATTCAAACAGACCGGCGGCTCTCCGGTAAAGAAATTATCAGAGTAAGTGAAATTCTCCAGCCTTGGCAGTCTACAAACACTCTCCGGTATACTCCCTGTCAAGAAATTACTCGCAACATTCAGCTGCTCAACACTCACCATACCGGAAATACTATCCGGCAACGGTCCCATCAACTCGTTAGAACTAACATCAAACACAGTAACATTACTCAATAACCCAATTTCTTCCGGCAAACACGACCGCAACCCATTATCCATCATAATAATCTCATTCAAAGTATCAGACATGTTCCCGATGCTGGCCGGAAGACAGCCGTGGAAATTATTGTTCGCCAAAACAATTACCGACACCGGCGAATTTCCGAAATTATCGGGTAATTCAAATCTAAAACGGTTGTGATTAATAAAAATCGCATCCAGGTCTTTATCAAAGAGTTCTTTAGGCACATTGCCTTCGAACTCATTAAACCGGAGATCTAAAAACTTTAATTTCGGTAATTTAAGAACAACGTAAGGGAATTTTCCGGCGAACCTGTTGTTGCTGATATCGAGCTCGAACAGTATCTTCAATTTCTGAAACTTTTTAGGGATTGTTCCACAGAACCGGTTTGAATTGATGTGAAATAACGCTAGATCAGTAAGAAGTCCTAGCTCCTCCGGTAAGTACCCAGCAATGTCGCCGTGGTTTAAGTCGATTCCGGCGACAGTTCTTTCGGAGCTATTATCCGGCGCAGAAGCGCAAAACACTCCGGTGTAATCACACACGTCAGATCCAACCCAATCGGCAGTCAGATTAGACGGATCTGAGAGTATCGCTTGCTTCCATGCTTGTAAAGCAATGTAAGCATTTCTCAACCTAGGGTTTTCAAAAACCAACGAAGGATCAACCGTCACATTCTCCCCTCGGTCCCCAAACTCATCCTTGTAGTACAACAGCTGCCGTTGCCGAATATACATAACCTCACCGTCAGTGAGCGGGCCGGACCCACCCACACCGCCGCCGCCTCCATCATCGGAAAAACAGGATATAAAACTAGGTGAAAATGCAAACAGAGCAATAAGAAGAAGAGAGTACAAAAGATTGAAGTAATGGGTTGAGATGTTCTTCATCTCAAGAAAGACTAGACATCTGATGCTTTTGACTTTATAGTTTGAAAACAAAAACCAAAACCAAAATCAAAAGCTTTGAAGAAGAGATGAAAGGTTGAATGGTGCCGTTTGAGCTGAGATTTTTGAAAATGTGGGAAATGGGAATATGAGGGTTTTGAGATTTGAGAAAGGATTTTTCTAGGGATTTTGGGAGAGCGTGTGAAGGGAGGAGGATGAGAGAGAAGCAAGACAGCTAAATCACAGCTCAAAACCCACCAGATTCTCTCTCTCTAGAAAACGACTTTCTCTTTCAAAATGTGTATGTATGAATGTATTATTATAATTATTTATTCACATCGCCGGAGGCCGGCAGGTTTACCGGTGTGGACTTGGCCTCCCCGGTTTTGAATAATGTTAATCTACAACCCCTCAGGTTTTGGTAGTTTGTATTTTAACATTCGACTTGTAAAGAAATCGAGGAGTCGATAATTGGATGTTAAACAAGTCACTAAAAATCGCATATAATTAAACAAGTCACTAGATGATTGATAGTTGATTCTATTTGAACTCTTTATAAATAAATTAACGTATTATGTTACGTGTATTGAAAACCGTAATTAACTGATGTAACATGTTTGGTATGTTAGAGGAAGAGCGTTCAATTAGTAGCACCCTGGATTGATATCATTTATCTTCGGTTATAAGTTATATATTTGAAAATGAAAATTGGAATCAACTAAGATAGCATCTTAATCTTAATTCTAACTCTTGATAAATTAAATCCAGATAAGTTTTTGGTAGAAAGACTAAAAATCAAAACGATGTTCATTTTTAGGTTGGTACGGTTTTGAAAGGCCTTTGAAGTGAAGGCATTGAAGTTTTATGGGCTCAGCGATATCATTTTCCGATAGTATTTCACGTCATGCTTTTAACTTATGATTCGGGATTAAGAAACAATTAAGGTCTAAAGTGTAGTCTTATATAAATCACAAAAAGGATACATACAAACATCTTTTCTTGAATGCTTATATGTCCATCAGGTTTGGACTAGAATTAGAAAGTTATTAAACATTGATGTAACATATCATCAGAGGGAATGTGATACTAGGAGAACTAAGTTTGGAGTGTTATTGGTCGTCTCATCCTTTTAGCCTTCCATGGCATTATGAATGTTTGGATTTTCAACAAAGGGTCACAATTGGTGGATAATGTTTTAAAGGTTATCTTTGAAATAAGTTGGTTAAAACTACTTACTTTTTTTTCAAGTTATCATATATGTGAAAATATAAATTGAGAGGTGAAACATCCACACGTCAAACAACCCCGATGATGATAGATAGTATGCATGTTTTGTTAGTGTGGTAACTTTTATGATAATATGTTTTAAGTTTGTTAACATAGTTTGGTATAAGGATAAATATTAGCATGATAGTTATTATAGGGCATGTTTTGAACACATTATTAGTGAGTTAGTGCCACATGAAACATATGCACCAAAAAACTTTTAGATACTAATTCAATTTTACAACATGTATTAACTTTAATCATCTAGGGAAAAAAGGTATAGTTGATGTTTGTATGGTAATTGTTGAATTTAAGTACTTATATGAACACATTAAATTATAATAAATTTTCATTATTGATATATGAATAGCAGTGTTTGGTATGATTACACCTTATTCTCTCATCGGCATCCCACTCTACCATAAATCACATGATATAGTCATAGTTTATCACCTCAGGGGCAGCTACTATGTTACTACGTAACTCAACAATCAAAACTTTAGTGAGTGAATGGTACGTAAATGTTGTAGATTTATTGTTATTTACTTTGAGGGTGTATCTAGACAAATGGTAATAAACTTGTACTATGCTTGCAAATAGATAGAAGTATGAGGAGTTGGTCTACTAATTATCTAAATTCCTGCTTGTCTATTTGCGTAGAATATTTTATTTGTTTATCCAACCGTTTCTATTTTTAACGAATAATAAATTCCATTAAAAAGTTAACGAGGCTTTTAACATATGTGACACAAATTAATTTATTTAATACAGTAATAAGTGATAACCTTTAGTTTTAGATGTAAACCCAAAATATGTAGTTTTGAAATGACTATTGAATTAAATTCAACCCATAATTGATTTCATAGTGATCATGAGTTAAAAAAACTAAGAAATTGAACTTGTCATTATAGAATCCGGAAAAACTAATAATCAAACAACCCATATTTCAAAAATCTCAAAAATTGTTGAGTTATGAGTCGGATTCGATTATCTAAATTTACTATCAGTGATTACCTCTCCAAACTCCTAACGTACATATGTCTAGTTGTATAAAAACATATTTATCATTATTTAGTAATAATAAGAATTATTATATTTAAGAAATTGTACCTATCTATTATTATGTTTTTTTGGTTCACCGTCAACTTCCCATTAATTTTTTATCCTCTTATTTAGAAACCCCTCATCGAGCTATCGAGGTACTACATCGGTGACCATTGACTCCAATCAAGTGATACCCTTAACTTATAGGCGAGTGACGACTTTGATCCTTAATACTCTTAGACTCCTAGTCCCAGCTTCATCATCTACAATTTTTAGTAGTATCGTTTTAATTTACCACAAACTAACTTTATTTTTTAGGTTTTTTTTGTGTACATCAAAACATAGGTCAAACAACGGTAATCATGAACCAAACCATAGGTGCCCGCCCTTTTTCGGATCGGTTTCGGGAATTAACTGGGTACATTTTTCGTGCATGCGATTCACAACTTTCTTACTATCCACTCCGTCCTGCCCGTGTAAACCCTAATTAATCATTAATAAACAATTAAATTAACATTTAATAAAGAAAGTATAAAATACTTTTAAAAAAGTATAAAACTTAGTTTTTTTACTTGATAAATACTTACGAACTTATAATCTTACGGTTAATAAAAACTAAATTCAACAAGATGTGCATCACCCATGTGTTACACTCTATGATAATATTCTTACTTAGATAGGATATTAGGATTGGATATCGCTTATTTGTTTGTATTTAGAAATATATTAGTATAAGACATGTCTATATTATTTATACATATATGCCCTTCCAAAATAATAGTATTATTTATACATATCTAGCCAAAGAGTATGCATAAACTGAATCAATTTGAAATCTTAATTGGTATAGTAAATATATGATTGATTGACCCACCTACATCCTCAAGAGACGAAATTCTTTATCCAAGCTCATTTGACTGGAAGTCAAATGTTGGACATGGAAAAAATGTATGGCAAGTTTAACCCACATTCGATATGAAGTTTACTCCTTAATGCAACTTCAAAGAGTTCTGTTCATTATACGACTTATATTTAGTAGCCAATTTCCATTTTTCGTGCACATTGTAAGTTTGTAACCGGCAACGCAGCAAATAAGAACGAGGGGTTTAAATGATGGAGTTTGTGGCTCGCAGTGATGGTCATAATCACTCAAGGTTTAGAGTCAATGGAGCGGGTTGATGGGAGCGTGTGATGATTGATCACACCGTTTTAAAAGAGGCTATACTGTCATCATATAATGATGATAGTGACATATCTTATGTCTATTACTAATACTAGCTTAAGACCACTTGTATAAATACGGAAAAAGTATAAAACTTAGTTTTTTTACTTGATAAATACTTACGAACTTATAATCTTACGGTTAATAAAAACTAAATTCAACAAGATGTGCATCACCCATGTGTTACACTCTATGATAATATTCTTACTTAGATAGGATATTAGGATTGGATATCGCTTATTTGTTTGTATTTAGAAATATATTAGTATAAGACATGTCTATATTATTTATACATATATGCCCTTCCAAAATAATAGTATTATTTATACATATCTAGCCAAAGAGTATGCATAAACTGAATCAATTTGAAATCTTAATTGGTATAGTAAATATATGATTGATTGACCCACCTACATCCTCAAGAGACGAAATTCTTTATCCAAGCTCATTTGACTGGAAGTCAAATGTTGGACATGGAAAAAATGTATGGCAAGTTTAACCCACATTCGATATGAAGTTTACTCCTTAATGCAACTTCAAAGAGTTCTGTTCATTATACGACTTATATTTAGTAGCCAATTTCCATTTTTCGTGCACATTGTAAGTTTGTAACCGGCAACGCAGCAAATAAGAACGAGGGGTTTAAATGATGGAGTTTGTGGCTCGCAGTGATGGTCATAATCACTCAAGGTTTAGAGTCAATGGAGCGGGTTGATGGGAGCGTGTGATGATTGATCACACCGTTTTAAAAGAGGCTATACTGTCATCATATAATGATGATAGTGACATATCTTATGTCTATTACTAATACTAGCTTAAGACCACTTGTATAAATACGGAAATAGTTATATAAATTTAAATTTTTATAGTATTAAAAAACTAATATATATATATATTATATATATATATAGTAACATAAGTGTAAAAGATAAATAGATATATATATATATAGTCCATTAAAAAATGACAACTCTATTTGAAATCATATATTCATACATAACATAAATAGATTTTTTTGTAAAACAACTTTATAAACAACATTATCATTTTATTTGTATGGTTGACTTCTTATCGCAAATAAAAAACTTTTAAACTGTTATTGTTCTTTACTTGAGAAACCGCAAAATAGTTGACAATAAATGAAAACAAAACGTCTTATAACAATCAAATATTAGTTAACGACTGAACAAAAACATATAAAGTGATATAAATTAAATTAGTTTTGCATATTTATGTATTATAGCATGAGTATTTAATATAATTATGGAATAAGGAAAGTAAATTTTATACTACTTGAAAAGAAATTATAACCATTCACCGTTAAGCACGGGGATAGTTAATGTAAATTTTACATATTAAAAGAAATTATAATTGTCTTGATTATATTGTCACCTTTAGTATATTGTAATAGTTAAATATTAAAGAAACATTTAATTACGTAAATTTGTCTTTTGTATTATGGGTGTGATAAACATAGTTAGATTTTCCCTTTTTTTTTCAATTTTGTTAGATTCTTTTAGTATATATTAAAGATTAAAAAAAAGGTTTCAAGAAGTCAAAGTTTTTAATTGTTAGAATACCATTAATTAATGAATGATGATGTCACCAGTTCTTCTTTTAATAAGAATTGAAGATATAAGATGTAAAAATACAGACAGTTATGATATTACCTTTATTTTAATATTAATCATTCAAATATGGCGAAAACTTGTAGTACATTGCCACAAATAATTTAAATTAAGTAATGCACATAATTGATATTTATAAACCACTTTAAAGGTCCTTGTAAATATACGATAAGCATAAAATTATTATTTCATATTCGTTTATTTTAATATATAATTGTTTTGTACTGACGAAAGAAAAAACACAATATGATACTTTTCTCGAAATTAAAAGAGTTATATACTAAAGTTAGTTAACATATAAAACTAATTGATGACAACCTAAAAATAATATAAACATTTAAGCACGATAAGATTTGTATCATATAATAACTATATATGATGATAAAAAGCCTTTAATATTTATTCCTAAGTTAATGTAGTGAAAAAAGTTTAAATTAGATAATAATTCTAACACAAGTTAAATTTATTTTAAATTAAAATTGAATTTGAAGTCAAAACTAAGTTGGAAAATTGCTCTAAATAATATTATTATATTAAATTAGTAAATATGTTTTCTAATCTTATTATATGATACACAAATATAATGCTTTATAATAAGGGTTAAAGTCACTGAAGACAAACGTGCTTTCCCCCATATACCGATATGGCACATTAACTATTTTTTGTACACATATATTATATTAGTATATATCAACAACAAATCAGGAAACATTTATTAAATTGGAAGACAAAGAAAGAAATTTGATATACTCACGAGTATGTGCTGATAGTTGGTGGTGAAATTAGGAATTATGAATTGACATGAGATCCGGATAAGATGGGTAACCCGTTTCTATTTAAGATTTGTGTATAACTCAAAATTCACGGTTTAAGACTTTTGATATAAAGTAACTACTAGTTCGATATTCATTTTTAGAAAATTAAGAGAAATAATTAATAGAAAAAAATTTAAAAAATGAAATGATGACATCATACCCTTTTTTTAATATATTAAAAATAAGAAACGTATTCGCTTACTGTTTGTGATAGTAATTTTGATATAAAATTCAAAATTTTATTTATAGACGTAACACATAGTTTTTCTCATCAATAGACAAACAAAAAGAAAGGTGGAATATTATTAAGGGTTTAGCTCACTAAAATATATCCAAATTTGTCATTTTTGCTATTGTGTGTATAGAATTTCAAAAGTAACTATTGTGTGTATCAAACTTTTAATTCGTTGCTATTGTATGTATTTTGTATACATTAAAAAGGAAAAAATGTATAAGTTTAGTACATACAATAGAAAGTTTGATACACACAATAGCGACAAATTAAATGTTCGATATATACAATAGAAAATTTTAAAGTTCGATACACACAATAGCAAAACATGACAAGTTTGATACATTTTAATGAACTAAACTCTATTATTAACAGTAACAATAACTACAATTGTTCGTATTAATCACTTTTATTAACTTAATTTTTCATTGGCAAACGACAGTTTGATCAAATGGGGATCGAGTGTTGGTTTCAAGGGCAAACAACTGTTGGCATTTAATACGGTAATATTTTGTTTTTGCTGGGTTGTTTGGGACTATAGAAACGATAAGGTGTTTAACTCAAAATCGGTGTCTTATGTTTTTCTTTATAATCAATTACGTAGCTTGTCTTTATTTCGGTTGAATGTAAGGGGTAAGTTAGGTAGGAGGCTATCTTGGATAGATTGGTGTTGTGATCCAAGAGGTGTTTCTTTTTTGTAATTTTGTTTTTTCTTTTCTTTCTAGCTTCTTGCTAGAATTTTATTAATAAAATCTTTTGCAGTTCAAACAAAAAAATTTCATACTTTTCTAAAAACAGTGCCACTATTAGGGTTAAGTAAAATAACTGATCAACCGAATATAACCAAAATATGAAATCGAATTATCAAACTATTTACAAAAACCGATAGTTCGGTAAATAAGGTTTTTGATTACCTATATTAGAGTGAAAGTATATTTCAACCGTCTAGGCATGATTTTGTTATCCTGTTGTATGTATGTGGTTCGTTGGAAACCTAGATTAGTGCGAAAATACATTTCAACCATCTATTTACTTTTTAATCATATTCTTGTTATAATGAAAAGAATAAAATGGCGAAGTGTTTTATATGAACTAGATAAGTGTTACGTGTACTACACGGACAAGTAAAAATAACTGATTTTAATAAATATAATTATTGGCTATCGTGTAAAATGTGTAAAAAAGAATTTAGATTTAAATTCGATAAGGATAAAATTAGTATGATAAGATTTAAAATATATATATATTAAACAAATAAAATGGATGCATATGAATACTTTGAATGTGCTGATAAGTTGATTTTCTTTAATAATTTTAACAAATCTTTATGTTTTTATAATTTTAGTTAAACATGTATAATTTCCAGAATTCATATTATCCACCTACATGAATTTAAATTAAATTAATGAAAAGGTATTAATATGATATTCATTTTATTAAATTCAATATGTTAAGGTAGTGGTAAATATAAATTAGTTTAAATTTGTATCCACATGTACAAATAGTGTATTATTATCTATATTTATTTAAGAATGATCAAAATCATAGGATTATATGGGTTATTCAAAGGTCAGTAGAGTTTGACTCAAAAAGGTCAAAATTGATTTTTTAATTTTAAGTTAATGAATGGTTATGATTAAATTTTTTATTGAATGAAGAGTTTAAATCATTTAATAAATTTTATCTAATTAGTCTTTAATATATATTAGAAGAAGAATAAAAGCGGATATTTTGGTAATTTATATATTTACCCAATCATGAATTGCTTCCGGGTGAGGCGTTATTGGTTTGCGAAAGTTGATTTTTTTCAAAATAACCCTCATTAATGCGTCATTAATAAGCCGTCAAAAAAATCTTATCCATTGATTAATTAAAAAAATAACTAAAATTGATTTTCGCAATTCTCGTACAAAAAACAGTTTTCATTAAAAACTTACCATTATGTATATCCTATTATTCCTATCCATAATCCATGGCCATAAATTGCAACAATCTATACATTAATACATATGGGTACAAAATTAAATTAATTAAATAAATATAGACCGGGATAAAGGAGTTTTCCACAAATCTAACGTGGACTTGGAAAGTGAAGCGTGTGTAGGACAATGTATGACAACCTGGCTGCCAGCAAGTCATGTAAAGGCGATCTGACGTGGCCCCTCCATGTTTGAGTTTGACAATTAACATCCTTTTAGTTCCATGTGGCACTTGGACGCCGTTTGTAATTCTTTTCTTTGCAAATTTTAAAACTACACATACTTCAAGTCACGTTCAATGATTATTTTTTGAGATCCCCAATTTATTTGTGATAGATAATATAAATTTCCATTATAATATGAGTTTTAGTGTGTATGTATTCATTTCTATACTAAAAACATTAAAGGTTGTGTTACGTATAGTCCACTCTTAAAACAAATTTGAATTGTATTTTTTGTCTTGAAAATTAGAGGTAACATAAAACTATTTAAACTGATCAAACCGCTTAAAAATAGGTTAATCTATCGGTTTGGCCAGTTTGCAAAGTACATTATCAAACTTGTGCTTTATGATATGCAAAATCGAGTTAAAACGGTTTGGTTTTTAATTATTTTGTTTTATTGATGCGTGTAAACCCGAAATGGATCTATAACACACATACAACTTTCAGTTTTCATTTATATGTTGTAGTTTGAATTGCTAACTTGGTACGTATCTAAAATTATTAATTAGAAAATAAAAACCATCAACCCCCCCCCCCCCCCCTCACACACACATAAAATAAAAAAAACCAAACCCCAAAAAGGGGAAAAACAGGAAAAGAACTTGGAAATAATGTTGGAGTTATATTACCCAACGTACAATATTAAAAATGTGTAACTACTAACTTGTCCACTTTTGAATCAAAACAATTACAAGAATCGTACTTGAGTTTTGTCTTTGGACCATTTATTGTACTTGTCATGTTATAAAGGTAAAAATAACATTACACTTAGGAGACGAGAATGTTTTTATCACAATTTTTACTTAGCACGGTTTATTAGGTTCATGTATTTTTTATTCTATAAGGTCATTCGTAGCACACTCAAATGAGTTCTTCTTCTCCCACCCATCTTTTACGTTAGAGCCACGTCAACTTCTCCTTCACAACCCAAAATTAATATATCTTACCTCTATTTTTTATAATATTATATTGTATATCTATATATATACTAAAACAATAACTATTGAATCCTATGTATATATATTAAGAGAGAAGGGAAGAGACGCGGAAGAGGGATGAGCGATAAAGAAGAGAGAGGTAGAGTGAAATCGGAGAGGAGAAAAGGGAGAGTTCAAGTTGTGGAAACCATATAGGAAGAGCCGATCGGGTTAGGAGGGGAGCGGGGGTGTTTCCGATGAAACCGACCAACTCAAAATGTTACCTAATTAATGAATAAATTAGAGAAAAAAATGAGAAATTGATATTTAAAGTTTAAGATCTGTAAATATGTATGATTATGAACACTAACCATTAAAATTTAATTGATTAGTTTCAAATACCATGATATTAATAAGTTATCATTTTTTATATGTTTAATGTGTTATGAGTTTAGAATAAAACATTCTACTTAAATAAACTATTCCATAGTTTTTATAAAAATTATTTATTTTCCTTTTGAACCCATAAAATGACATTCGATTGTTGTGGATAAAGACATCACTTGTTACAAATTTAACACTAGGTTTGTATCATTGTATATTTTTATGCCATATTTGTTTGAACATAACACTTGTGTATACATACAAATTTTCAGCTCTAGCTTGTTTTGTCAACATATTTTATACCCATTTTTAACGTCTTTTAGTAATTAAAAATAGAGGTTGCCAAGACAACCCTGAGAACGTAATTGACCATCAAAAAGTTATCAAAACCCTTAAAAGATTTATTGTTTGGAGAAATGTTCAAGATAATCCATATTTAATTCATAGTCCTTAGAGACTAATTTTAGTCTTTGTATCAGCACCATCAATGGTCATGATTGAATTTTAAAATTTTGGACGGAGTGATCTTTTTGTAATTAACACATGATTGTAACTGAATCGCATGTGATTGAATATTAAAAATATCAGGACTATGTTTTTATATAGACTTTATTGAACACAACCCATATTGTATAGAGATTGCTACTTTTATATAAGACTTATTAAAACTCATTCAATAATTTATGTTATGTTGTTATTTATATTAAAATATACATATCATGCTAATATGATCTTAACTTTATATGTTATTACTTCAATATTTTTCAGGGTCTTCCTTAGAATTTTAATGCCTTATTGCGGAGAAGTAAATTTTAACTCTTATATATAAGCAACAATACACTGGTAGTACGATATTTGTTATAATCAATAATTGAAACAAACAAACGATAGTAAACTAATTCATCTTACATGATCCGTGTTCTCCCTCTCATTGTAGATAACCACCGCCCCACCACCAACCAAACGCCACCACCCCACCACCAACCAAATGCCACAGCCAACCGCCACCGCCAAACCGCAGTCTCCTTCATCTGCAACCGCCGCCTCATCTTCTTCTCCTCATTTCCAACCACTGTCTTCAAGAACATATCTGAAAATGATGTATTTTAGAACCCTAAAAACCAAACGTTTTCAACACCACTGCCGCCGCACCTGCCTCCCTCCCTCGTCTGCAACACCACTACCGTCGCCAAGAAATCGAGATCGAAACACTAAAAACCACTGTTATCGCTAAGAACTCGAGAGTGGCAAGTATGTGGTTTACTTTGAAAACCCTAATCATCGAAACACCTACATATATGTTCTTCCTTTTTTTGTTCTTTAGATATGAAAGATTGTGTGTGTGTGTGTGTGTGTGTATTTGAAGATGATGAAGGTTTAAAAAATAAATATGGAGGAGGTTGGCCGAATGTGACGGAGGTTGATGGTGGTGGTAACAACGAGAGACCGTGATATGAGAGAGATATGTTGAGAGAGACTAAAAAAGAAAGAGAAATATGGGATGATGGGATAATGGCATTAGAGGTAATCATCGGTGATAGGGGTGGTGGTTGCCGACGATAGGAGCGGTGATGGGTAGTGGTGGTGATCTTGGACAGTGAGAGATAATGTCTAGTGTTTTAAGTTTAAAAATAGTTAGAAATATATAAATAATAGATATTAATAAATAAAATTTAATGAATAATAATAAAATGAATAAATAATAAAAATAAGGGTCAAATTATCATTTTACCTTGTTTTAATGAAGAAGACAAATGAAAACCGTAAGAAAAAACCAAAGTTGCTATAAAATGGATTTTAAAAAACTATTATCACTACTTTTAAAATTAAAAGACTACAACAACAGAAATTTCAAAGTTAAAGAAGTATTTGACAATTAACTCCTGTAATCCCTATAAACTTGTTAAAGAACACTCAAATAGTTGGGAAAATGACGTATATTTTGGTTTAAACTTTGTAAGAAAATAAAAAAGAAAGGAAAAAGGAGGGTGGTGATGGGTGGGCCCCCACCACGAGGAGGTTAAAGAGAAGGAGATGTGTTCATATGATTAGTGGGCCCAAGTGGTTTATTGACCACAATTTCCTAATTGCAAATGCACAAAAAACACTGGGACCAAAAACCCTTGTCCTTACGTTTCCCTTTGAAGTAAATTCTTTCTCCTTTTCTTCCTCCTTCTTTCTAGTCCATTTACTCTCTTGTAAGTGACAAATTTTGATTCTCGTAATTAATTCTTACTATTCAACAACTTTTGTCTTATATTATAAAAAAAGATAAACATATCTACATATTGAGATATAAAAGCAAAAGTATGAAATATTAATGTTAAAAAATGTGTTAGTTTTTTTTTGAAAGGTTGGTAATTTTATTACAAATTTAAGTCATTTTACATCACAATCTTACTATAAGAAGTAACTTTAAGTTAGTTACACAATTGGTCCCTTGCGTAAAATCAAGAATTTCATTCTTGTGTTTTTTAATTATAATTTCATAGAAGTGACGACAAATGATGGTAGATTCAAGTTCAAAATCAAAGTTTTTTATGAAGACGAACACCGGTGATCTCTCAACCATTACAACCAGCACTACCACCCTCTCACCATTGGCTCATTTGGGTTCAAAACCATCGACACTCAATTTTATATTTTATTTGAACAATATGTGTGCGCTTGTTAGGATCGGCTCGAGAGGATTGTGTGGATCCTTTGGCTCGAAGTAATCAAGCTTCGAAGGATTCGAGTCGAGGCTAGCTCGTAAGATTAGTCGAGTATTTTTTTTGTTGGAGCTTGATTCGAGATCGATCGATCAATGTCAGGCTCGGACTTGAACTAGACAGTCCAAGCTCGAGTAACTCGTTAAATTGCTTGACTCATTAACACCCTTAGCGAAAACCCCTCTGTCCCACCGAGTTAACTTTTATTATGTCGTCCTTCTTACTAGAATATTATTTGAATAACAAAAAGAATAATAAACAAGCAAGGAATGGAATTAAAGTTGATAATATCCAGGCAATTTAGGAATTTAGAGCGGGACGGTGGATTCTGGTTGCAACTATTCAATTTCCCCACGGGTCATTTCATGCATCCGATCACAACTCACAAGAACCTTTTTAAGTTAATATAAATATAAAAAAAAATGATGCGCTAGCATATATAAAGGAAGATGTGCTCGTGTATATTGTGTAAAACTTCATCCATAGCTAAATTAATTATGTAATTTGTTTAATGTTGTTTTAATAGAGTACAAAATGGGCATTTATCTATAGGGTCATAGGTTGCATTTGTTTTAGAAAATGTGTCTAAATGAATTAAAACTCATATAACGAGGATGTAGAAGAAATGTGTGTACGAAAGTGCTACTAATATTAATTTTTTTTAAACAACGAAGTTATGTTAATGGACTGGGTCGCAGTAACATCCATATAGAATAGTATGTGGGTTCCGATCCACGCGCCATAAAGAAAACCTTAATTAATATCGTGTCAAAGTGCATGTAGTTAATATACATTTCCTCTACAATTACGTTTTAATATATGGTTTTAATTAGACTATATATATATATATATATTCCGAACCAAAGCTAATTAAAGATCACATGCAGGAGATAAGGTGCTACCACAGTACAGTACGTACGTAGGTCCACTTAATTGGTCACGATCTTAATTTCATGAGATATAATTTGTCTTTTTAATTGGCCTTAATTATTTCCTACGTGCTTAATTAATTTTCGATTAACCTTCTTCTTACCTAAGGACCCACGTCAAAATGATAAACGTACATCACCTCCCGCCACCATATTGATTAATTGACACCATATATATTCTAGTATTTACTCATTTTTTATTTGTTTAATTTCAAAATATTTGTTTATATTAATGTATAAAAAGTATAAATATAGAACTTATAATGTAAGATAATATTCCTCATGACAATTTTGATCTAAACAAGGCGTTGCTTGGATTAGTACGTTACATATCTTGATATTATTATAAAAAAGGGTCCGGTAATAACTTTAAATACTTTTATAAAATTGATAGGGTTTTGGACTTTTGGGAGTGGATGATATAGATATAAAGTTTGACGCGTAAATGAGATACATACATATGTAGAAGAATAAGGTAGAAAAATGCATGCCATTTTTGATCGACGACGAAATCTCACTGATCCAACATCCTTTCTAGCTTGCCAGCTGCTTTTGGACCCCCTCCAACCATCCTTTGTTATTTATCCTTATATTTATATTTTTATATCTTATATTCCCCTTTATATATATCCTTAATTTATTTGTCATTATTATCAAATACAACGAATAATTATATGTCGATTATTTATATATTTTCTCATTTTCCCAACACTAAACTAAACCAAAGTATATATACGTACGTCTCTGTTTCTACATTTTACGTTTTTTTAATTGCTTTCTCTAATCCAATGATTAAACTTTTTAACCCTTGTTTATATAAAACCACCTAATTAAGAGTTGTTGTTCAGACAATATGGTTATAGATTCAACTCTCACTTTAAATAAAAAAAATGTATCTAAGACTAGATTAATGTATGCGTGTGTTCTGATGTTAAAAAATAAATACATAAATAAATAATAGAATGAAATGGAAGCATATATATCCGGATATCAGTGTGTGTAATTAAATGAAAGAAAAGAAGGGCAGTTGCAACAAATCCATACATACATACATACATATATACGTAATGTAAATGTATATGTTCATTAATTAATATTAATTTGATTGATTGATTGATAGATATCTCCGCAGCGAGCCAGGTTTTCCTTCCAGCCTGTCTATCATTTCATGGGCTTCTAAAATTAAACTATGTTCGGCCTTGGCTTTCCACCAACAATCAATAATTGTTGGCTTTCATTCACGTGAATTATTGTTTATTTCATTTTTTTAATAATTACCCATTTTGGGCCGTCTAAACGATATATCAACCTTAAACCGTAACAAACACATTCCAAAACTCAGAGTAGTGGGTTAGGTGAGTATTTATATGTATAAGTGGTTTATAGATTACAATCTTAAACATGTATTTTGATTATATATATGATTTATTGTTTTAATATTAGCTTTGAGACCGTACAATATAAGACTCTTAAGATGGTTTATAAAAAGAAAAAACCTCTTATGAATGTTTTGAAATGAATTTGATTTCTTAAGAGTTTGAATATTAAAGAAATTAGAATTTGAATATGACTATCTATATATCGTGTTTGGTTGTATGTGAAGAAATCTAATTCCACAACCACCGTCCAATCACGTGTCACCACCATCTGCCGTACATTGAACCTATTGAAGCAACATTCTGATTCCTAAGAGATGACGAATCAAACCTACCAAAATCGAAAAGGCAGAAGTCAAAAGTGAGATAAAACCTAGACGAATATGAAGCCAGAAGCAATAACGAAAGCCATAACTTTGTTAATGCATTGTCACGTACTTCTCTACTCAAGTGGGTGATTTCTTCGCGATCGTTTACCATTGTTACTTCCCATCTCTAGAGACTCCTTTGTCTGTAAATCCATGCATATAATCTCTCATCCAAGAGACCGATCATCCTTGGGAAACATGACTGAGAAATGTGTCTCCGACGAAAGAGTTGTTAGAAAGGTGTCTTCGGAAGCTGGACATAGTGACAATGAATGCCTGTCCAAAGCATCTTTTAATATAGTAACAAGTATTTTAGAAAGTTCGGTATATTCAAAAAATTATGTTTTAAGTTAAACACATACAAACAAAACGTATATAACTGCATACATTTTAACGAACTAAACTCCTTCATAAAATGTAATAGTATACATCTACTACAAATGAAGAATAATGAGTTAACTTTTTAAAATATCTTTGGGATAGCTAGTTATTTAGAATTATGATAAGCCGATAAAATATATTTCTAGCTTATCTTCAACTCATAACTCCAATTAAGTTATAATTTGTAAAAGGAGGATAACCCAAACACCTCTATATGCGAATGCAACTAAATGGTTTTAAAACACCAAAAATTGAACTCACGTATTTATTTATTGTACACTTTAATCTATAAGTTTATTGATGTTGAATTTTGTTGTCTCACATTAATATATTGTTTTTATTTAGGTAGGTTGGTTGATTATAATTACGGCCGTGGATAAATCATAACGTGATGAAGTTTTGCATATAAGATGGTATGATGGGGTTGGATGATTAGTTGTATTGGGTATTGTTTGTATAATTAGGCAGGGGTTTAAGGGTTTTCTGTTAGTTTATCATGTTGGAGTCTCTTTGTAAGGTTTAAATATGTGTCACTAGGTTCCTTTAAGTTCAATTGTATTTATTGACTTGAATGTTGTTTGTTTGAAAGACTATGTCTCCATGATTGTTTGTTTGTTACTATTTTTCTCGTGGAGGTTTAAACGGAAGGGGAGGGTGGATGATAAGAATGTTGACCACTTTTTGAAGACAGAAAGTGTAAAACTCTAACTTCGATTTCCGACTTGAAAATCAACCTTTTATCTACTTCATGCACTCATAGCAAAATGTTATATAAACAAGTTTTTAATTTAATATACCTTTAGAACCTACGTGAAAGGTTCAAATGAGAACCTTAAATTAATTGAGAATGAGAGACTCAATCCCAGCCGTCTAATTTCCGCTCTTTCAATGTCATTGTCCACTCATGAATTCCTCACATGTACTCTGTCACACTCTATCCCCTCACGCTCTCCATCCCTGAATTCCATTTATAAAATGAACGGCTAAGTTTTAGTCTCTCATTCTCAATTAATTTATTATTCTCATTTGAACCTTCCTCTAGAACCTACTAATCTTTATTTAATTCTTAGGCCGTCCGTTATGGGCCATACTCGCCCAGCGAGTAAGGGAAAGGGTTGGCGCGAGTTGGAGTGGAACACCATTACGGGTGGTGTTTACTCGCCGGGTACACAAGGGCTCCGGGTTGTGAGACTCGCTGTGGGACTCGGACGAAACATACCCACCCCCCACCCCATACCCCCACATTCAATTAATCAAAATTTTAATATTTTTTTTAAAAAAAAAAAAGTGAAAAGGAAATAGAAAGGGGAAAGGGGGAATATAACAGGTGTAGTAGGTAAGGAAAAGGAAAGGGGAGGAAACATGATGTGGCGCTGATATGGTAGTGGATAAGGAAAGGAAAGAGGGGAAGTATAACCGATAACCTTATGATTCTTGGGCTCGAACTTTCAAATTAGAATACAAAGATTGCTTAGTATACAAACATAACCTTCATAGCCGTCACTTTCCTATTTATATTCTATTTTGATTTTTGGTTTTATTCCCTTCTTTAAACAACTTGAGAACATGGGTAGAACTTACAATTACACTTTTTAATCCTTTTTTAATGCAACATTGTCTTATTTTAGCCGAAAATTTAGAAGCTGCCGACGCATTGTTTTTCTTTTCATCTTCTCAATAATCCAAAATTAAGATAAATGATTTCCGTTTAAGGCATTCGATTTTTTTTTTCTTAATTCAAAGTCTCTTCTTATTTTTTTCATATTTTTTATAGTCGTCTAGTTATTATTCCACCAAAACTTGTAGATTTTTTAATATGAAAGGTTTCAATTAGATATTTCGAATTCATCTGAAGATGTTGATATTATCCAATTCCTAGACAAGAACTAAGATGTTAAGATTTTGGTCATTGAATCTCTGTTTGTTTCTAAATTAAAAGAGAAATGATAATCTATATATATATTAAAAGAAAATCAAATATGGGAAAGATTTCATAAATAAAATTTAATTAACCAATTAAAACCTTTTATTTTCTTAATTTTGACCAAATATTTTAATTTTGACTTTCATTATTAGAATAGTTCTTGAAATAGTATATGTAATGAATTATAAGGGAGCTTTATGAAAATATATAGGGGGTGTTTTATAAACTGTATATTTATATTTAATGAATGTATTTAATGTTATATATTTGTAGTTTTTCTTTTATAACTTTTAATATATTATCATTGGTATAAATATAATTATATATTTATAATCGTCTCATTTTTATTTACGTTTTGATGTAAATTTTACCGTAATAGCACAAAACTAAAAAAATACTTTTTTATTAGTAAAAAGTATATTTTATAACCATTGAAAAAATGGAGTTACTATCTTTAATTTTATATTTAAAATGTAATGACACTTAATTTTTTTCTAAATGAGAATATGTATTTTTCTTGCTTATCTTATTTATAAAACTATAAACCGGTAAATATATTTATGGCTAATTTTTATGTTATAAATCACTAAATCATTAATCTTTTTTTATGAGGTATTTTTGACTTAGATTATATGATGATATATATCTACAACATATTAGTGAGGTATAGTACTTTCTATGGGATAGTTTATGTTTGTGAATATCTAATGAAGATTTAAAGCATAAAAAGGCATCAAACATTTAGATTGTTAATGTGTTTTTTTTGCTGTTCTTTTTAAAAAAAATATTGTGTGTCATCTTTGATTGGGACTTATGTTGTTAAAACTTTTATTTACAAACTGTTCTTTTTGTGTGCAGATACCTCCGAGGAAATCTGTAGCTTCCTACGGGTTTTTATTAAAGCTCTGAACTTTTGTTCTATCAAAATAAATATATTTTCTTTAGGAAATTCATTTCTCTGGTGTAGTGGTGTTTAATTGATGGATTTGTGATTTACTTTTCCGCACATCACAAGTGACAATTTGAACAACTACTCTTGAACGGATAGATTTGGGTATGTTTTATGCATAAATGTGTAACGGGTCAAATGGGTAGAATAAAACAAATTTACATGTATTAGTTTGTTATTATTGATGTATTTGTATCGCATGTATGTATGTTTGATAACCGAAGACATTGTATAAAGCAAGGTTTTTTGTATTACATAACTATATAATTTCGTTTGTAATATTGTTATTTATAACTATCTATTTTATTTTTATATTTATTTTACATTCAACATGTTATTGTTTACTAATAATGTTTTAAGTTTATAAATTGTAATCTGTTAATGACATTCAACATCATTTATTTGCACTTAGACGGAGTTTCTCTTAAAAATCAAAATAATTCCACTTTTCGCACTGGTAACGTCATGTCAAACTAATTATATTAAATATTTTAATATAATACTAAATTTACTTTTTTACAGATTATACTAATAGTTGTTTTTAACATCTGTAGGAGTTATCGTCTTTCGTGAGACATGGCATTGAACCTAATATACCCATTGGATTGATAGCTAATGTTGATAACGAGAGATATCCTTTCATTCAAGTATTATGCTTAACAAAAGATAACATTTCATTCATGTATTGTACTTAACGCAATACTTAAGTACTTTATTATTTTTTTCGTTTACATAGTTTTTGCTTAAAATTTAATTTTAAACTACCCGTGCGTACACGGGTATCTAAATCTAGTAATAATAATATGATTAGTATCATAATTTATCGTAGGCAACAAAAGAATATATCGATCTAAAGAAAAATTATATATAAAATCACATTTTTATTAAAAAGATTGACTAATATATAGTTTTATATATATGCGCAGACAAAAGTCACAAATCATTGTTCCAAATCCAACAAACTAGAAAAGTAATTGATATAGCTAAATAAACATATAATAAAAATATTAAAAAGAAAAAGCAAACAAGAATCGCCAGCCTAAACAGAAAAAAAGACGAGGGAATTTGTATAATTATATTTTTGTATTATTATGCTTGGTTCATCCCACCAACTTTCGTTGATTAATTAATACAACTATTTTTGTAGAATATTCCTATTTCATGTATAATTATTTTCAATAAAAAAGAAATTAAAAGAGGGTTTACCTTGTAGGACCCGTGGTATCAAGTATCAAATGAATAACGAAGCAATCAATATACAATGATGAAGTTCTTGGTAGTATGTATAATACGTACATGAGAGAAAACGAAATACAACCAAGAACACAGCAGAAAGGTCGAATGAATGCTTGATTAGAATAGGGTTCGCAAAGTTGTACTTATACCCCTTGGGTGTTTACATAATGTATCCTAACTATTACTAATATCAAATACCAACTAAATTATTAAAAACCTTTCTAGAATGGAATGAACACAACTAAGGGATCTAACAATCTCCTCATTTGTGTTCATTTTACAATTAAGCATAACAAACGAAGATTATCTTCTTCGCTGGAGTATTTGATCTTAAGCATAAACAGAGAATGACTGTTGAGGGAATCTTCAGTTTCAGACTTTCAACATCTTTGTAACTATTCCTCAAACAAAAATATGATCCGCCTCGAATGTAGCTCTTGATCTTCAACAATTACCTGAAACTCTTTCATTACCTTGCTCCCCCTTAATCTTTCGAACTAATATCTTCTTATGGTAGATGGATGGTGAAACCTGAGGTAGATTGCTGCAAATTTTCTCTTTAGAAATTCTTAAGAGATGTTTGACAGAACGAACCATAAATGGATATTTAAGCTTAGACAAGGTGGGAAGACGTGCATTTGTGTTAGCATTCAAGAACGATCTTGTTTGACTCACATAAGGACGAATAGCATGACAAGGAGTAGCATGAGAGACATAACCATAATTGTTTTGCGGAAGACGTTGTTGTTTCATTCCTGTAGAATTATATTTATTTTCATTCCAAAGTTTTCTACGAAGCTTCACCCTGTTTATGAAGTTCTCTGTGTAAGACTTGAAGCTAGAATAATCATCCTTTGAGCATTTGGTTTTCGGATCCACATAACTTTTTGATGATTCACATGTATGGACTGTTACATGAACACCTTAATTTCTTTTCCTTTGAAAGACTTACACTTTTGAACTTTTTCAAAATCAGAAGATGTTGTAACCTTTTCTTCTATACAATTTTGTAATTTTTGTTCCAATTTCTGAAATTTAAGCACACATTGATTTCTTTTGGTCTCAAAATTCATTCTTTCTAAAGCTAACTTGCTTTGAGTATCCAACAATTGTTGCTCAACTAAACATGACCTTCTGTCGAGCCAAACAAATAAAAAAGATTACCTTTGATTCACTCTTTGGCTTTGATACCAATTGTAGGACCCGTGGTATCAAATATCAAATGAATAACGAAACAATCAATACACAATGATGAAGTTATTGGTAGTGTGTATAATATGTACGTGAGAGAAAACGAAATACAGCCAAGAACACAGTAGAAATGTCGAATGCATGCTTGATTAGAATAGAGTTTGCAAAGTTGTACTTATACCCCTCGGGTATTTACAAAATGTACCCTAAACTATTACTAATATCATATGTAAACTAAACTTCACTCAAATATATTGAACACAACATTTAGGGACCTAACATACCTACCAAATAAAATTCTATTCTTAAATAAAAGAGAATATTTATAAAAGAAAACTACATTTTTTTATGTGCATAACTTGTGCGTAGAATTGAATGGATGTATCATGTTGTAAGTTATAATTAAGTTATATCATTCACATTATTTTTGTTCACTATAAATGATGCTAGTTGATTAGAGGTAAAGAAATTTAGTTTTATGCTTTCCATGTAGACATATATCAAGTATCAACAAGGACTGTATTATGCTGCTGCAAGATTCTTTAGACTGATAACAAAGGAAAGCAACTCATGTGGGAGTACTTCCGAAAGCTCTGCAAGATAAATAACTGTTATCCTCGCCACGAGAGCTTGACCTTGTGAGCAGGCTCCGGCGTGAGGATGAGAAAAATGAATACCAAAAAGTTTGAGTGAGAAAGACAATAAAAGAGTCATTCCATACCTAAAGTACTTGATTGCCTAATATACTTTTGAATGTTAAAGGTAGGGGTGTGCTCGGTTCGGTTTGGTTCCGTTTTGGGGTAAAACCGAAACCAAACCGAAATTTTCGGTTTTTGGAAAAACCAAAACCAAAACCATTCGGTTTTTCGGTTTTCGGTTTTATATTCGGTTTTTGGTTCGGTTTTCTGTTTCTGGTTCGGTTTTTCAGTTTTTTTTTTTTTTACAAATTGGCTGCTACAAATCCTTTGTCTGGGCTGCTCACAGTGTCATAAACTCTTAATATGTACATCATCTTGTTAACATGATAATATGATATACAAGTCAAATAGATTGGCAATACTGATCAACGAATCGGCAGCCTTCAAGCAAGTGAACAACAAAGAAATTAAAAACTTGATTTCAGTAATCAATGAAATTTAACTCAAAAACAGACTAAATAAAATTCTAATTTGATTACCTTGGGGGTTGAAGGCTAGTGTGCGACAACGAAGAGGAGGGAGGAGCCTGAGGTCGACGAGGCCACTGCAGACCAGCGACTCAGCGAGGCGGCAACGAGGAGAATCGACGAGGCAGCAAGTCGGTAACGAGGGGAACAGACGAGGCGACGATGGGAACAGACGAGGCGACGAGGGAACAAAGTGAAAAGGGTTTGAGTAGTCGACGGCGCAAATGGCGAAACAAAGTGTCGTATATTATTTTATGTATTTTACAAGTATACCCTAACCCTAAGAACTAAGTAACCTACGTTACGGTTCGGTTCGGTTTATGTAAGTTCGGTTCGGTTTTACTAAATCTGTTCGGTTCGGTTTGGTTTTTTTGGGCGGTTTTAAAATCAGGAACCGAACCAAACCGAAATTTTCGGTTTTTGGAAAAATGAAAACCAAAACCATCAATTTTTACAATGGTTCGTTTTTTCGATTTGGTTTTTTTGGTTTTTGGTTCAATTTCGGTTTTTCCTGCTCACCTATAGTTAAAGGATATATGCTATTATCGGATACAAAGCTACTAGTCAACATTGATCCTCTGCTTCAGTCTTTCTTGTGATGCCACGCATGCCTTATTCGGAGGGATATGTCGCTGGTTGGTTTACGAGGTCAACTTTGATACGAAAGGTTGTCTCTTTTTATGGGCCGGACCTATTGGTTGTAGGCTTTGAGGTCCGGCTATGAGTTTCCAACGATCGAGTACACATACACGTACGATCATATTATATGAACTTATTTATATGATAAAATAGTAAAGTAGCAGACACAATCTGTAAGACTACTATGACTCCTACTAAATGACTATCCAGTAAATATAGTAAATTACACTGAAACTCCATAATTATGTCAGGGGCGTGACATAAATTTTGAGTGATATTTTAGTAAATAAACAAAAGAACCGAATAGAACAACCAAATAAATGTGATCACTAGTAACTTTAAGAGAATGGTAATAAAATGTGGATAAAAAATTTACTAATAAAACACACACACAAATTTCTATTTTATCTTACATAGTTATTTGAATTGTAAAGTTTTTCAAATGTTATTGGAAACAAAGTATGAATCAAATCTTAATTATCAATAATCTATAAGATATTGATCTCAATAACTATCATTATCAATCTATTAAGTTTTACTTATGACATTCTGGACCATAAGTAGGACGTCAACAACTAAAGTTTCAAGCAATTTATTTTTACAGATGTCACCGTGACTGGAATAGACACTGTTATGGGAATAGTCAGTAAAACTATATATGCAATAATTGCATATACATAAACTATTCAAAGTTGAAACATAAAACAACTATATTATATTTAAACAAACCTGACTTGTGATGTGAATCGAATATTAAATATTTCGGTTTCTCCTTGAGTGCTTGACCTAGATGCCTTTTATTTTTTTCTCGATTACCGAATGATGAAAGAGTTTTCTATATGTATTTTTTGGGTTTATAGAATAACTAGCTTAGGCTTTCTAGTATTCTATTTTATTAAATAGCTTTGAAAAATGATAACACTATTTTATACAATACTAGTTGAATGGTCCGTGTATGCACAAAGTAAACTTAAAAAAACCTTAAACATTTGACTTGTAATAAAACATACATTTGACTTGTAATAAAACATAAATAAATGTATAAAAAAATTTAAACAAACAAAATCATATTCATAAAAAAAAAACTAATAAAGTAATTCCTGAGCTGAAATCGATCTTAATATCTAGCTTGCTAAATCTTAAACAAGGAAGACTCAATAATGTGAGACTCCTTTCATTTGCTTCTCTTTGCATGATATTAAGTTTATAGTTGAAAAATAAGAAACTTAAATATTAATGTACAGTTATAACTATATATGTTGCCGTATATATGCACTGTTTATACGCTTTTTTCTAAGAGTTATTGGATCAGTGTTTATCTGCTGTAACGTGTAGTTGCCTTTCATTTCAAACAAATAAATTAAGTTGATAAAAGTAGAAACAAACTTAAATACAATGAAACTAATAAAGTAGTGCAATCTAATGCAGGAGGTACAAGTAGTTAGAACATTCATGATGTGGGGCCAAATTTGTGTCTCTTATATATACATTTTTGAAAATGAGAGAATCATGATGAGATGAAACTATAAAAAGAAAATATGTGTAATATATATACATACACAAAACATCATACAATAAGAAGGTAATGTTTCTATATAGAGGAGGTCTAGGGGAGACGTAGGTTTCTAATTACATGGTAGGAGACAATGAATGCTCAGCTCACGAGTCGATCAATATAATATTATATATTATGTCATTACGGTGTGTTCGGTAACGTGCTTACGTTATCTTATCGGGGCTTTGCCTTCTAGTTTTCATAATTCCAACTCTCTATCTTGTTCGGGTGTTAAAAATCTTGATGAGATTATCAAAAACATAATCACTCATAATCTCTCAAAATAAAACTCTTTTCAAGTAACTTATGGTTTGACTTGACCATTTGGGATTATCAATTAATCAGCTCCAGATTAGCCCCAGCTTCAGCAGCAGCTAGTTTCACCTTACATATGTAGTTTTCATAATACACAACCCTCTAGTCTCGTTGGGGTGTTCAAATCTTGAGGGAATTATTAAAAACATAACTCACAATCCCTTGAAATAAAAATATTTCCAAGTAGCTTATTGATGGGTCTTGAGATATGATTATCAAATTAATCAGCTCCAGTCTCAGTCCTTTTCTCAGCTTTAGCCCCAGCTACTTTCGTCAAACACCCATAAAGTTATTACGCATGCATCAAACTTAAGGTTGCAATGAAGGAAATGATAATCTTGCTAATTGCTAATAAGTTCCAAATTATACTTATAAGTTTCTAGTGGTTTAGCCGTATAATTAGTTCTCTCATACAAGCGAGCGATCAGGAATGCATTTTGACGGATTCTATAAACACTAAGTTATCTGTAACGAGGATGAACATTAAAATTAAGATTATACTTTGTTTTGGTTTAGTTTACAAAGATATATTTAACTTGTTATGCTTTGCTATTGTTATTAGAGAATATAGATTAAGGTTTAGTATACGATTATTCATTCCTATTGTATAGATAAGTCAGAGCCCATTAGGGTTTCATATTAACGTTTCTTTTTTACTATTTGTACTCTATAAATAGTTATCAATATCAAATATTAAAAGTTTTTATTGTGTATGAAACTTTAAATTTGTTATTGTATGCAATCTGGCTACACAAATTAAAATGGAAAAAATGTATAATTTTAGTACATATAATAGAAAGTTTACATAAAATAACGACAAATTAAATATTCGATACACAAAATAAAACTTATTGTAGTTTGATACACATAATAACTAAACATGACAAATTAAATACATTTTAACGCACTAAACATTTTTTTTTAGTTTTTTGTTTTTGTAGTACGAAGTTGATAGAAAAAATAGAGGTTACAACTAGAGGTGCACATCTTCGGATTTTAATCCGATCCGGATCGGATAAAATCCGGACCGGATATTTTCGGTTTTTTTGGGACCGGATTTTCGGATTGTAACCGGATTTTCTCGGACAGAGGTGTAACCGGTTTCGTACGGATTAAAACCGGATTTTTTCGGACAAAAGTGTAACCGGTTTAACCGGTTTCGGATCGGATTAAAATCGGATCGGATCGGATAAAACCGTTTAAATCCGCTCTGGTTTGAAAATAAACAGGTTTTATAAAAAATCGGTTCGGATAATTTTTGCACAAAATCGAATATTTGGATTTTTTTTGCACCTAGTTACAACTTACAAGTCGCAATCAAAATGGGGCTTGTATTATTGTTGTCTGTTGGATGGGTAACAAGATTTATTGTTTGTTTAGAAGGGCAAGTGAATAATATTGGGCCATAGCCCACAGCCTTGGGAGTTGAGGCTAGCAAATTCCGTCCGTGACCCTTATTTTCGCAACGACTAAATAACAAAAGATAGATTTGGTTGTGACTGCTAATTTTTTTTTAGAAGAAAGTTAAGTCCGTCCCATATTTTACTTTATATAACATCAAATTAAATGATACCACCACAACCACCCAGCGCCACCACATCATAACCACTGGTTGTCGCTATCACCGGCACCCATTACCTGCTTGATTATACAACTAACACCGACACAATCTGCCATCATCATTTTCTTGATCGTCGTGGATTGTAGTGGTTGCGGCGAAGGTCGGTTGTGAAAGCGGAGTCAATGGTGGTTGCGGTGTTAGAGGTGACGTCGACGGTTTGTGGTGGTTGCAATGGTTGTCGGTGGTGGCAACACTGGTGTTAGTAGTGATAACAGTTTGTAATGGACGCAACCGATGGTAGTAGCATCGGGGAGTGATAGGTGTTGGGGGTGGGTGCGGTGTTTGTGGTCGTGGCATGTGGTTGTGATGGTGGTGGTGGTGGTAGCGGTAGCAGTCACAATTAGCAGCGGGGTACCGTAGTGATGGCAGTTGATGGTTGCAAGAATTCTTCATACTGATTGGGACATTAATCCTAAAGATAAAACGTTTTTACAACTAAGGCTGTTTAAAACCTCATATTCGAGAATTCGGATACTGGGTTTTTAGTATCTGAATTTGAATATGAAATTTTGGATATCGAATATCCAAAATTTCAAAAAACATATATATTTTTAGAAATAATTACTAAATAACCATATTCGAAACTTTAATTATCCAAAAATAGCTCAAATGAGCTTCAAATTGAAAAGTACATGAACCGTTCGTAAGCCGTTGGTGAAATTGTTCGGTGGGAAATTCGTTTATGTTCGTTAAACGAACAAACATGAACATAGCCCTCGTTCGTTTGTTTATGTTCGTGAACGTTCTATTATCCGTTCGTTATGTTCATTTATATTTTATATAAATATATATATAGACAAAAGTTCATGCGAGAACCGTTGTTAGCGCGAGAACCGCGAGAACCAATCCGAGCCGTCCAATTCCCCCTACTTCAATGTCATTGCCCACCCATGAATTCCTCACATGCACCCTGCCACACTCTATCCCTCCACGCTCACCATCCATGAAACTTCCCATATCCAAGGAACGGCCGAGATTGGTTCTCGCGGTTCTCGCACTAACAACGGTTCTCGCATGAACCATCCCCTATATATATATATATATATATATATATATATATATATATATATATATATATATATATATATATATATATATATATATATATATATATAGAAATTGGATCAATAAAGAACCATGTGTTAAACAAAGAACCTAAAGAACCAATCTGGACCTTCGGATCATCAATATCAATGGATAAGATTGATCGATGGCAAAACTGTAATTATTATATATTAATTTAGGATGAATAGGGCAAAAATGTAATTATCCCTCTCCCACACCCACGATTTTTTAAAAAAAAAACCTCCAAAAACTTTAAATTGCCATAACTTTTTAAGTTTTGTGAATTTAATCAAAAAAATTATACCATTTTTTTAGTTTTTTAATCCTCTTTCAAACAAGATCACTCTTCCTATACTTTTCTAAAAAAAATTTGAAAATGATTTTTTTTGGCATTTTGGATTACCCAGCTCAAAATGCAAACTACGGATTTTGCATTTAGGCTTGAATGAACCCAGCTCAAAATGCAAACTACGGATTTTGCATTTTGAGTTTGAATGAACCCAGCTCAAAATGCAAACTTTGCATTTCAAAAAAAAAAAAGTTTCAGAAATATATCAAGTCCGGTCTTGTTCGAAAGATGACGAAAAACTGAATCTAATGGTATAATTTTTTTGTTAAAATTGTTAAAAACGAACAAGTTATGATTATTTAAAGTAATTGAGGGTTTTTTTTTTAAGTTTGTTGGGAGAAGATTTGCTTGGTGCTGTATGCGCCGATTTTCTTTCTTTTTTTTTAATTTCCTTTTTTGCCCCTAGACTATGTGCCAAATGTCATCACCATGGAGGTTCTTTAGGTTCTTTGTTTAAGGGAGGTTCTTTGTTTAACCTTACCATATATATATATATATATATATATATATATATATATATATATATATGTATATATATGGTTCATGCGAGAACCGTTGTTAGTGCGAGAACCGCGAGAACCAATCTCGGCCGTTCCTTGGATATGGAAAATATCATGGATGGAGAGCGTGGAGGGATAGGGTGTGGCAGGGTGCATGTGAGGAATTCATGGGTGGACAATGACATTGAAGGAGGGGGATTTGGACGGCTTAGATTGGTTCTCGCGGTTCTCGCGCTAACAACGGTTCTCGCATGAACTTTTGTGTATATATATATATATATATATATATATATATATATATATATATATATATATATATTTATATTATATGTATGTGTTTAGATATATTGTTTATTTGTGTTTAATAACATTGGATTTGTATTATAGCGTGTGTTCCTTCATTTATCATTCAAATGAATGAATAAAAATGTACACGAACTAACTAGTATTTTAAACAATCGAACACACGTGCTCGTTAGTTTATCGTTCGTTTTCGGTTATTTGTTTGGCTAAAGTTAAACGAACGAACACGAACATGAACACATAAATTCGTTCGTTTATCCGTTTGTGTTCGTTTATTTGTTAAGCTAAAGTTAAACGAACAAACACGAACAAGTGTTGTTCGTGTTCGTTCGATTCATTTACAGCTCTAAGTACATGCTAAAAATTATATACATTAAGAAATTACAAAAATAAGTAATATAGAAATAAAAAAATTTCACCAAATGACCAAAACATTAAAAAGCTACTATCCGAAACCAAATAATTCGGATATCTGAATTTCAAGCGTCTAAAATTTTGGATGAAATTTTTTTATTTAAATTGTTTTTAACATCCCTATTTACTTCCGTGGAATTCTTTAGATGATTTTTTTACTTCTTTTTTAAAGTTTGCTTGTTTGGACCATTGCTGATTTTAAAAAATTATTGCCCAATCATTTGAACTTGATTGAGTAATGTAAGATAAGCTTAGTGGACAGATGAAAATTAGACCCATATCAGTCATCACATAACATCTTTTAATAATTTAGTGACAAGCCCAATTGCCCATCATAACAAAAAAATATAAATGTATTTTCTAAATACAAGTCTTGGACTAGTTGAAATTGATGGTGGGCTTAGGAATAGATTAAAGAGCTCTGGGCTTTGCCAATTCGGTGTTTTAGTAAAATCCATAAACATCGAGTTCTCACTCTTTCTTTCTTATATATGTTTCTAAAACATAAAGAGAAAAAGAAAAGAAATAAATAAAAGCATTCTGCTTATGAAGGTTTTAAATATTATTTGAGAGTAAAAATTAGTGTGCACTCTACACCTTCTAAACTCGTATTAGTGTATCTTGAAAAGTCATTTGTTCTATAGTAAACCACAACTACAATATAGTTGATGACACTAAAATCACGAACATGTGTTACTTCTCCAAAATGTATTCAACTATACTCTAAATGTTAATGTGAGTATACAGCTTTCAAAAAAGTTACTGAGTGTATTGAACCTTTAATTTGTTGTTATTGTACGTAGTTTGATTAAATAAAAAGGCAAAAAAAGTTTGAGTTAATACATACAATAAAAAACTTAATACACACAATAACACATTTTTGAAAGTTTGATACACACAATAATATTTTTCAAACCGGGATGCACTCATACATTTGAAGTATAGATTAATACATTTGGAAGAAGCAAAACCTTATTAAAGAATAATAAAGACCCAAGTTTGGAGTGCTAATTGAGTAGAGTTTACAAGATTATATATATCTTATAGGGGAAGATTCATTTAAGAACCATTATAATTGCAAGAACCACAAGAACCAATCTTAGCCGTTTATTTGGTAAGTGGAATTCATGGATGAAGGGCGTAGGGGGATAGAGAGTGGCAATGTGCATGTAATTAATTAATGGGTGGACAATCAAATTGAAGAAGGGGGAATTAGAGGCTAATATTGGTTTTCGCAATATAAATGGTTCTCAAATGGTGGTCTTGGTGTGGGGAGCCTTACGGCTCTTAATATTGCTTTATTAGCAAAATGGTGGTGGAAGATCAAAGTTGAAGGTTCCTCTTTATGGGCGGACGTTATTAATTCTATTCATGGTTTTTTCAATGGTGTAATCCAATGGATCTATTACTTTAAAAAAAGGAGGCAATTGGGGTATGATATTATCAATCAATAAGTTTATATCCGATTAAAATATCAATCTTTTCTCCTCATTTAGTTTGATAGGGAATGGTACTTGGTCATGATCTTTGGACCAAAGTGGAGTCTTCCGTGTTGCTTCACTTCGTTGGTTACTGGATTAAAAAAATGCTATAGAATGAGCTTGGATTAGAAACATACTCGTGTAATTTAAACCCCATAAAAATCAAATTACATGGCTGGAAGGTTCAACACAGAAGATTGACTACTTTCGATAATCTTTTAAAACGAAGAATCATGAACTAGTCGAACCGTGTCCTTTTTGCACACTATTCCCCGAGACTAAGGATCATCTCCTTACTCAATGTTTCATCTCAAAAATCTTATTAAAGGAACTAGCTAAATGGTGGAAGACTTCTCCTCTTGGAAATACACTGGAAACATTATTATCATGGAGAGAAACAAACAACTTCACTGGCGAAAAGCTCAAGTCTTTAAGTCCATTATACTAACATATCTCAGGCAAGTTTGGAGATCAAGAAACGAGTTGGTTTTTTGAAAAAAAGAACTTCTCGATTGATAGAATGTTCATCTCTATTCAAGATTCGTCGTTCTTTTGGATCAATTCACGGAAGAAGCTTAAATGAAGGCTCGATTGGATTAATTGGTGTTGTATGCCGTTTTCTTTTCCTTTCTTGTAATGTAATGTTGTCCATTTTGTTTTCTCTAGCTACTCACTAGAGTTTTAATGAAATTTTGCTGCTGCCGTTAAACAAAATGGTTCTTAAATGAAATTTTGCCTATATATATTGAAAAATATATAAAAGATCAAAATAACCCTATTAATAAGCATTAATGGTGGTTACAAATGGTATTCACAATAATAACTATTCTCAAATGAACTTCTCCCGTATAATATATATATATATATATATATATATATATATATATATATATATATATATATATATATATAGACAAAAGTTCATGCGAGAACCGCGAGAACCAATCTAAGCCGTCCAATTCCCCCTCTTTCAATGTCATTGTCCACCTATGAATTTCTCACATGCACCCTGCCACACCCTATCCCTCCACGCTCTCCATCCAAGATACTTCCCATATCCAAGGAACGGTTGAGATTGGTTCTCGCGGTTCTCGCACTAACAACGGTTCTCGCATGAACCCTCCCCTATATATATATATATATAGGCAAAAGTTCAAACGAGAACTGTTTTTCGTACGAGAACTGCGAGAACCAATCTAAGCCGTCCAATTCCCCCTCCATAAATGTCATTGCCCACCCATGAATTCCTCACATGCACCCTGCCACACTTGATCCCCTCCACGCTCTCCATCCATGAACTTCCCATATCAAGGAACGGCTGAGATTGATTCTATCAGTTTTCGTACGAAAAACAGTTCTCGTTTGAACCCTCACACACACACATATATATATATATATATATATATATATAGAGAGAGAGAGAGAGAGAGAGGTAGGAACAAATGAGAACACCTTTTAATGTGAGAACGATGAGAACAATTCATAGCCCTTAGATGATTTGTATTTAATGGTTGATATTAAGTTGGTGTAATTAAGGTATGTTGAATTTTAATTATTTGGTTGAATTAAGTAATGAATATAAACTCAACATACCTTAATTAAACCAAATGATTTGTCTATAAGTGCTCTCACCGTTGTCTACCCTAAATTTGGAGTGCTATTGTATGTATTATGGATACATAAAAAAGAAGAAAAAAATAAGTTTAGTGCAATTAATACACACACTAACGGCAAATAAGATGTTCGATACACACAACAAAAAATTTAAAAACCCAATACACATAATAACAAAAATGAAAAGTTAAATACATTTTGGTGAAGTTAACACTAGTATATATGGTTAACATAATAATACCTGTTTGGTAGGGGAAAAACTATATACACTATTATCTAATCCTTTAGCAATATACCATAACAAAATTAACGTAACTACTCATTCTTGTAGAAACAAGGTATACGAGTTAATCCTTCAACGATATATAATCCTCCTCCCAAAATTTTTGATTTAGTTTAATTATTGGTTTTCATACAAACTTGTGTATTGCAATAAGGATCCAATGCATGCATTTACAATTAACCTCAAATTCTTAAGATAATAAATATTACTTCCTTAATTAACCTTCATCTAATTAATTAGTTCCCGCAATACAAATGACTCAACAGCTTAATTTCTTTAATCATCAATCATCTTCTCTACCACAAGGATTCTACTGTGCCAATGAAAATTTGCACCCCTCGATTGCATCTTTGATCGACAGAAAAACGCGTTCTTTCCCAAATTTGTCGATGAAATTTGTGACAATCAACTTCTCCATCACCTCTAGTCTAGGATTTACTATAACAACCTATACATACATAATATTCAGAGAGATTAAATATTTTTTACTCAGTAAAATATTTTTTCTTTCTTCTGTGAAAAACCAGTCAGTTACCTTGATTTCTTGGACTTCTAAGCATCTACGAATTTCAACTAGGGCTTCGACACCGGTGATATCAATGGATGTGACACCTGGATAAATCAACATAACGAAGTATTAAAGTGAGAACAGTTTCAACTGATAAATCAACAACAATAACAAGAGGCCCCAATGTTGGCCGAATGGGGAATGAGGGAGGTAATATGTAGACAGTCGTATCTCTATCCAAAGATAGATAGACTGCTTTCTGATAGGCCTCTTGCAAATTCCCACCGATAAATAAGTGTGTTTTTGAGAGAGTACTTTTTGTATAATGTTAATTTTTTCACGGATGCAATTATACATTCACCGAAAAAGCATGTAGTTTGACTTCTATACCATTTCTTTTTATTTTAAACACTGATGGAAATTTGAAGAGAGAACTAAGGTTGGCAATTTGAGTCGTGTTCATGTTAAATGGGTCGTGTCATTTTCATGTTATTTATTTTTGCGTCGACCCATTTTTAAACCAAAATTAATTCCGTATCAGGTTCAGCTTCTCTATGATATGATATGAGATAGAAAAGAAAACCTTAGGGATCTTACCTCCTAAATCTAATAAAACATACTCAACATCTTCTCCTTGAGAATCTTTATTGGACTTTTCATCTCTAACCCATCTCAAAATCCTTCAAAACATCCCAAAATCAGTTAGATTATAATGTTAAATTTCAAAGTTAATTTTATACATCTAAATCTAATCAAGATCTTATACCTTTCCCTAATGTAACCAGAATTCGCAAAGTATATTGGAGAACCAAGTTGCAAAACTAGAGTCTTAGGGATGCTGATGGCACCAGGATATTGTTCTACATCGCGATACAAACCAGTGTCTGGTATGTTTCCAAGCTTTGAACTTGCGGGTCGAGCTACATACAAAAGGGCTCTAACCAAAGCTAACCCCACCTATAAGACAGAAGCAAAGTTCTCATTTATAAATGTATACAAAACATAATATCAGATATTTAAGAATTATCAGAAGTAACAATATTACCGATAACATGAGGCCAACATCCATGCTAATGAAGGCAACACCCAGGAAAGCAGCAACACAAATCAAACAATCAAACTTGTCTGTCTTGAAAAGATGATAAACTTTTTCATAGTCGATGAGACCAAGCATTGCTGACATGATAATGGCCGAAAGAGCAACAAGAGGAGTGTTACTGAAGAAGGGTGCAAGTACAAATAATGTTAGCATCATACATACTGCCATAACTACATTAGCCATTTGTGTTTTACACCCCGCGTTGTAGTTCACTGCGGTTTTTGAAAATGGCCCTGCAATAAACAGAGAGGCAAGTATATGAATTATGAAAGAATAGGTTTTAGCATTCCATACTCTTCTTAGCTCAAAATAGTTACAAAAGAAGATATTAACCAGTAGTTAAGTAGCAAGAGGTGAACGATCCAACAATGTTCATGAGACCAAAAGCTATCATCTCCTTGTTACCATCAATTTGTTGATTTACCATTAATGCGAAGCTTCTTCCAATTGCTATTCCTTCCTGAAAACCCCCGAAATTATATTATAATTATTTATTATCAAATTATAGGTTCTCTAACATACAGAAATGTGCACTTACAGCAAGAGCAATCAAGGCTGTTATGACTCCTGCTTGAATAGGTGCTGATACATATTTGGGATTGAAATCCAAATTTTTGAAAGAGAGAGGATTAATTCCTTTTTTTAAGGGACCTACCTGTATTATCAAAATTTAGTTAGTTAACAGTAATCAACTTTGATAAGCAAAATTAAGTTTTAATGGATTAATGATCAGTCAGTTTTAACATGTTCCTTGTAATGATTCTTAAGAAATGGGAATATCTAACAATATCATATGCTTGATTCGCCAAATAATAACAAATCAGATTCTATTCATATATTTATCGAGTCATGTAGACAATAAGAAAACAAGTGATTAGTAATCTAGTTCTCATTAATATGTTCAAGTAACAGAGACTGAGAATAAAGAAAAACTTACAGTGGTTATGCCATATTTCTCTACATGCACTATACTTGCAAAACAGCATCCAAGTAAGACGACTATGAGTGGAGTTAGTGCCGAAATCCAAAAAAACTTCGGTTTCCTTTGCTTCTGAAAAACCATTTTATGTTCGTATATTAACCAATGGCATGAAGAAGATAGTGTTCGGATGTGCTTGTACTATTTGAAGTTGTAAAGATGAGATGTCACATGTTCTATCAATTACAAATATGTGTATTTACTCTCATGAAGATGTGATGTTGTGATAAGATAATGAGTCATTTAAGTGTTTGACAAACCTAATAATTTAGGGATGTTATACTAATACTCACAAAATCAGAATAGTTTTACTATACCTAGTTTTCATTAGTCACTTGACTCAAATGAGGCTAGGGTTGTCACAAAGAAATGTCTACAAAATTTAAAAATATTTCATGTCAACTTAGGAACATATCATGCCATTAGTCATATGGTATTAACGTATTATGACATCATATTTAATCTGTGTAGCTAAATGGTGTCACTGGATATATAAACTATGTCTCCTTAACATTGTCGGCATTGCATATGCAGAATAAGCGTCAGACTATCAAGCAAAATGGAATGTTTAGTGTCACTTACCAGCATTTTCGCCATATGAAGAATGAATAGGAAGATTATACCTAGAAGTGTGCATTCCCATCTTATCTGTAAAACCAATAGAGAAATTTAAGAAATTTCTTTCTTTTAATGCAGGTATATATCACAACACAGGGTGAATTTAGATTAACATGAGGTTCATATAGTCACACCCTATCGTTGAACCGAGGCAAATGTAATAAAAAAATACATACACACTCTCTCTCTCTCTCTCTCTCTCTCTCTCGTGCCAACAACCCTCCCTCTTTTCTCTCTCCTCCCTGCCTGGCAGCTCAACCCCTCCCCCTCTCCCCACACCCTCCTCGCACATATGGGGTGTGGTGTTCCCCTAAGACCCCGCTCATCCACATCTTCACCACATATTTCACTAGGGCATAAGAATAACAAGATAGTTGGAAGGACTGTTGTGGGCTCTCTAGTTAATTTTTTTTTCCACCACCTAAAATTTATATAATATATATATATATCTTGGATGGGGTGAATATTATACCTCATTCTTATGCTTAAAGATGGCACTTGTAACAGATACAACATCAGTATGTGTAGTAAAATGCTTTAAACCAAAAATGCCTTTCAGTTGTTGAAGGCAGATAATTGTTGCTGTCCCTCCCATGAAGCCAGTGATTGTAGAATGTGACAAGAAGTCTACCAAAATCCCCAGCCTGTTTATAATATATATGAACTAGTTATTATGTATGCATCTTGACATCAATTAGTTAGTTAATTAATTATAAAGCAAAATAGAATTTTGTGTGTGTCGATGAGTTCACCGGAAAACACCAAGAATCAGCTGAATTACACCGGATATGAGTGTAGCCGTGATGACTAGATTAAGATAGAGCTGTGGATCATCGGCTTCGTGCACTTTTTGCTCAATGCATTCAGCTATGATCAAAGAGCTCGATGCTACTGTTCCAACCGCCAGATGCTTTGAGTTCCCAAAAACTGCATAGATCAAAGGGGGAACGAAGCTGGAATCTGCATGTAAAATAAAAAGGGCTGAGCTACAGGACAAAATATAACATAGTCGGGCCTAGCTCACAGAACACTTGTTCTCTTTTGTCTTTTTCTAGCTTTAAAAAGTAATAATAATTATAAAATAGAAAGATTGTATTTCCCCCCTTTTCCTATTAAATAATCCATTAAATTTTTTTATTGATCTAATTAATCTAACGAGTAAAAATATAAATAGGATGATTTTGTAAAAGAATGTAGAACATTTTTATAACATACTTCCTTCTTGGGGTCTAAAAACTCACCTCCAGGTGGTTTGTGATTATAAAAATAATTATTTATCATAATTTTATTATGACAAATCAATTGTAACCAAAGCTTAAGGTTTATAGATTAGTAGTACTCCTCTTAACATAATAATAATCCGGCTATTTCTGAATAAATCAGTTTAATCATGAGGATCTGAACACTTACGTTCAAACTTTTAACTTGGTTGTTTTGTTTGACCACTTAACAATAGATATAACTGAAATCAACCTAATTTTAGTTCCAAAGTTATACTTGACCACTCTATTTTATATAGGCCGGGGTTTATGAAGATTTCAGTTAGATCTATTTATTGTGATTTTCAAACATCCATCATTTAGAAATTTCTGAATTAAGGTTATAAACATATCATTTTCACCATATCAATTAAGTCTTTAAACCTTTTTAACAGAAAACTGATTGGTACGCAACAGTTTTTAGCCACACACAACAAGACACAATATGTTAATACATATGTTATAAGTTAATAATGCATATAGATGTTGTGTATGACTAAATTTAATGTGTACGGATCACCTCCTTTTTCAATAAAACCATTATGAATTTGTGATGCTTAAAATGTAATAGTTAAATCACTTAGAAATTTCTTTAAGTACGTAACTGATAGATTAAAGAGAGTCGTTTGGTTAAATCCAATACAATCGTGTTCGTTTTTTAAATATTTTTTTTAATCCTAAATTGTTATTAATATAATACATTGCATGAGATTTAACAGAAGAGAAATTTACAAAAAATTAGCCCTGTACCAGCAAATCCGTTGAGGCATTTGGTGGAAACTTACATAAACCGATGACCGGTGGAATGTTAGCGAGCTTGGCGTAGCTGATGCCTTGAGGAATAGCGAGGCTAGCAATGGTGATACCGGCTAACAGATCATAATAAAAAATCTTCCTGCTGTATTTCGGAAACCATTCGAAGATCGGAACGAAATACTGTATCGCTTTCTTCGCCTTTTCCCCAAACGTCTTCCCCTTGAAGTCGTGAAACGGATCGTCAGGGAATAACGTTTCCTTCAAATCCGACTTAAACGCCGTCCCGAAACTCCTAGGGGCGGTGAAATTCACTTTTCCGGCAACTCCTTTTTCCTCCTGCTCCATCGGAATCATGTATCAAAAGAGTGTGTGTGTGTGTGTGTGTTAATAGTAAAAAGTGAAAAATGGTGTTGGAAAGGGAGATGGGAATTTGGCATTTATAGAAGGTTGATAAAAATAGGGGAATTTGGATAAAAATGTAATTTGATGTACTATTAGTAGTAAGTTGAGATTAAAGGGGTTAATTTTGACATGTTCAGCCAGAATTAAAAGGGGGGTTGTATAGAGTATACAATATCCACGTCATATCGATCGGCTCGTGGATAAAATAGTGTTGAAATATTCAAAATTAAAACGCGACTGACTATTTATCCATAGGAGCGAGGATCGTGTTGATCTATTCACTAATGAGTAGCCTAACGCTACATCTTACGCTTTTCTTGCTCCCATAAGATTAGTTTATCCATTACTCCCATACATAGCAAGAAACTTGGACCTCATCAAAAACCTCACCTGTTTAACCGAAGATTGTGTGTATTTATCTGGATCATTTAAGATTATTATTCTCCGCTATAGTGGGATTGGGTACAGTTGTTGTTGTTGTTGTTGATTTAAGATTATTATTAAATATAATACATCATGTTCTATGATAATATTAGTGTGACACGATTTTAAATTGAAAGTAGACTTTTTATAGGTTGTATTTTGATGTTTATAAAAGAATATTGTCTCTAATGCTTGATCTAACTTGAAAGGATCTCAATCTTGTAAATATATACGAATTTAAGCTAAATTAAAAAGAAACATTGATTAAAGAAGTGTTAATAGATCAGTGATGGATGTGTTATGTTGATGGTGTAGTGAGAAGGCTCAAAATGAAAGACAACATATACGTATATCTTTATTGCCTATGTAGATTCATAACATGATCAAACATACGCTTGTAATTGGTCGTTTTTAGTAATAAAGTTGGTATCGAAGATCAACATTAAGCTACTCTATGAACGAGTTAGGAGTTGTGCTTATCACATGCAAGTTGAAAGAAAGGAATGTTGCATTGGTTTGACCACATCAAGAGGAAACTACACACAAAGCTAGCTAGAAGAATGCAAGCGGTTATATTCAATTGTATTATGAGAAGAGGATGTCCTCTTAGGAGGTGGGAGGAGGGATTAAGACTTAATATGACGGAGTTACATCTTTTAGAGGGTATGACCTCATATAAAAAAACGTGAAGAACTAAACTAAAGTAGAGCACTAGAGTAGTATATGTTTTTATTATTGTGTATATATACTCTGTTATATATTTACATAGCTAATAATTAGTAAGTTCAAATAAATTAATACATAGCAATTAATTAGTAAAGTTCAAATAAATTAATAACTAATGTATGTCTAGCAATTAATAATAAGTAAATTTAAAACCAAAAAGTTAATAAAATATCAATGTTATAATATAATATTATACATAATGTATGCATGTATATATAAATATATAGGTATATAGGTTTATATTAGATAAATTAATAAATTAAGTAATTTTATAATAAAATAATAGCTTTTAAAAAAAAAAGTAATTTATAATATTAATATGAATATTAATACTATTTAATTATAACAAAAGTAAAACTAATACTTTGTTGAAGGAGGCGGTAACTTTTATTTTGTTTGTCGGAGATTTTTCGAGAATCAATCTATCTATTTTCAGGTAGAGTTATGACTGTCTATATCTTATCACTCCTATATTTCATTTCAGTAGGATTAAATATTGTTGGTGTTGTATATAAAACTATGTATGTATGCGAAGTGCATGTTTGGCCACCCATCTAAAGATCTTATATATTAATATATATTTTTTATAAATTTAATCAAGTACTCAACATTTGGGGGGTAATTTGGAATTTTTTTTTACCTTTACTCTCTTTGTAATATTATTTACTCCATTTAAGATTTGAGAAGCATTATTGTGTATAAAATAAGCCGTTACACTAGGTAAAAGGGTAAAACAAATGGTTCACGGTGAAAATAATGTATTCGTTATTTATATCTAAAATGACCATTCTATCCCCAATAGGCCAATAGATAAAGTAATTTTCTAAATTCCACAGGCCCACATGAAAAGTGGGTCATAGTCCATTGGGCTTTTGACATATGAACACTTGTAAAGTGGGTCGTAGTCCATTGGGTTTGGAAGAAGAATTTCCAAAAACTGCACTTCATATTTAGATATACTGGACTACTGGTTATCTTCTGTTATCATACAAGCTTTTATATATATTGCAACAATGATTCATGCACTAATTTACAATTAACCACACAGATCATAATTCTTGCAATACATTTAATTGGGTCTTTTGCTTCATTTTATCTTCAACATTCTTCGCTACCACAATCCTTCTGGTGACCGAGTGAAAATTTACATCCTTCGATTGCGTCTTCGATAGATAGAAACACACGTTCTTTCCCAATTTTGTCTAAGAAGTTGGTTACAGTCAACTTTTCCATAACCTCAAGTCTTGGATTTACTATGACAACCTACATACAAATATAATTAGTCACAAAAATAATTATAAAGCACTAGTTTTGTTACAAACTAGAGAAATCACAAATCAGATCAAGTGTTACCTTTATTTCTTTGGCCTCTAAACTTCTACGAATTTCAACTAGGGTTTCGACACCCGTGATATCAATGGATGTAACACCTGGATTAATAAAAACAACAAGTTTCATTGTATGAACAAAGAGTATGAGAAATTAACGATATGATCCAGAAATTTAAGAAAGAAGAATACATAAAGATGAATAGATGATATGAAGAAAAATCTCAAGTTTGTTAGGAAATTATGAATTGATGAAACCCTTTGGATGATTGGGGCTCGCATACTGCCCTATGTGGATGTTACTGCGGACCCAACCCATTAACATAACTTCGCTGTTCAAAAATAATAAATAAATAAATGGATCTTACCTCCCAAATCTAGTACAACATACTCAAGATCATAATCTTTGTTGGCCTTATCATCTCTAACCCATCTCAAAATCCTTCAAGACACCAAAATCATGAATTAAAATGAGAGTCAAATTTAAATGATAGATTTCTAATGATTTTAGGAAACTAATAACTAACCTTTCTCTCAAGTATCCAGAATTAGCAAAGTAAATTGGAGAACCAAGTTGCAAGATTAAAGTTCTAGGAATGTCGATCGCATTAGGATATTGTTCTATGTCGCGATATAAATAGGTATCCGGTATGTTGCCAAGCTTCGAACTTGATGGCCTGGCTATATATAGAAGAGCCCTTAACAATGCTAATCCCACCTACAAAAAATAGCAAAAGGTTTTAGTTATATAAGAGGGATTTCGAGTGTTGCTTATCAAAAGTGGTTTATCTGTTTACTCCCATTAAATAAGCAGTTTGAACTTTTTTTCAATACACTTGGTATTGCCAGGCTAGAAGCCATTTGGTACATAGAAACATAGGTTTTTTATGTGATTGCAAACGCCTTACATGTTTATAGAACACATGAAATCAAACAGTTCAATAGATAGCTAGATCATGATTAAGAAACAATGTTATACCGACAACATGAGGCCAACATCCATGCTAATGAAGGCAACACCAAAGAAAGCCGTCATACAAATGACAAAATCAAACTTGTCGGTTTTGAAGAGATGGTAAGCCTTTTCATATTCGATGAGACCGAGCATTGCTGACATGATAATGGCCGAAAGAGCGACTAGAGGAGTGTATCTAAAGAGGGGTGCTAAGAATAACAACGTTAACAGCATACACATTGACATTACTACGTTAGCCATTTGTGTTTTGCATCCTGCGTTGTAATTTACTGCTGTTTTTGAAAAAGGTCCTGAAATAAACAACAATTCAAAGGGAGATATGATCAATATTTATTTAAAAAAATATGCAATTAATTTGCTTTAATTAGCTTGGTAAAGAAGATAAAACCTGTAGTTAAGTAGCAAGAAGTGAAAGATCCAATAATGTTCATGAGACCAAAAGCTATCATCTCCTTGTTACCATCAATTTGTTCATTTTCCATTATGGCAAAGCTTCTTCCAATTGCTATTCCTTCCTGCAGAACCTCAAGTTAATTCTATTCTAACCAATTAATGTTTTAATCATATATAGTTAACATAAATAAGCTGATATTTGAATGGAAAAAAAAAGGTAGTTTGTTTTTTAATTTAAAGATTAATTTGTACTTACAGCAAGAGCAATCATGGCTGTTACCAGTCCTGCTTGAAGAGGTGCTGATATATACTTGGAATCAAATTCCAAATTTTTTAGGGAAGAAGGATTAATTCCTCTTTTTAACTCCCCTACCTGCATTATCAAAATTTTGTTAATTCAATATAATTAAGCATATATGTATGTAATCAAAAAACATTTTAATTAATTTTTTCGCTTAATTAGATACAAAAAGTCTGCTGGTCTTAGTTGTAACATTTAAATGACGTATGAAAATATGCTACCTTAATCTTAAACTTAATATAAGATTATAATTTATTAATAGTTGATAAGACATTAGTTTAAAACTTTAAATGGTTATTAAAGTGTAAGTAAGATGTCGTCTTTAATGTAGAAGGCTGGTTTTAAGATTAATAATCGGGAGATCAAGATTAAAAGTTGATCGTATCTAGTGGATTTAAATTATGTTATGATTTATGCACTATAATATTTTAATATGCACAATAAGAATTATCATTTAGACCTTTATATTTTTGAATGTATGAATAAAAATAACAAATATAAATAGACAGAGGAAAAAAAAATCCTAATTATTATGTATGACAAAAAATTATAGTATACAAATCATTAGCACTTTAGATTAAATGTAACGACATGTATATTACGTGGTGTTAGGTCAAATATTTAATTAAGCTTAACTGAGAAAATTACATGACGTACGGTGATCTAACTATGTATATAACTAAATATAAAAAAAAAGTAATAAAACATGTCGTGGAATAACAAGCCGAGTTAAAGATTCATTAATAACCGATTTTTCAACTAGTATACTTATTTAATATATAAAAAGCACACCTGCTGGTTATAAATATAAAAACTGGTCTTCAAATATACGGAGACTGGAGAGAGTTATTTTAGAGATGAAGGGTGTGATATATATTACAGATTATATCGAACTCCAACAGTCCAACATGTATAAGTTATATATGTGCCTAGCCCAATAATTTTAATTATAGGTTTATACTTTATATTAGAGGTAAACAATTAAGACTAGTCCGTCTGATCCGACGAAGACCATTAAGACTGCATCGGTTCTGAACCGGTCCAAGACCGTCATGCCGGTCTTCGGTCCGGACCGGTCCGGAGGTGAAGACTGCCACAAACCGGTTCGAAAGTCGGTCCGGACCAAACCGGTCCTAAAAAATGTCTCACCATCTCTTCCATTTTTATTAACACCGAATTTCTTTTTGTACATTCTCTATATATTATTCTCAATACTTTTTAAGTTATCAAAAAATTTACGAAAAGAAAACCGAAAACCAGAATGTTTTAAATGAAAATCCGAACCAAAAAATATCCGAATGAAAACCGATGGGTCTGGACCGAAAATTGAACTGGCTTGGACTCTTGGCCACCGGCTCGGTCCTGACCGACTTTCGGACTGTTTCAGACCGGTTCGGAGGTGAATACCGCCACAAACCGGTCTTGACTGAGGACCGGCACGGCAATCTTGAACCGGTTCAGGACCGGTCCGGTCTTGAAAGTTTTGGTCGGCCCGGTCGGACCTGTCCCATTTTTTCACCTCTGGCTGCTACGTATACGTAAGATATTTAAAAAAAATGTAGATAATTCATGAAAATTGTTTAATATTTTCTGAAGTGACTTAAATTTTGCAGTTTTATAAAGAATATTATATAACTATTTTAATTAGATGCCAAAAAATTATATTTACTCAGTTGTAATATAACTCGTCAACTATTAATTCATGAAAAGGAATGTAAATGGATGAGTTTGTAAAAGTCGTCAATTAATTTGATGTATTCGGAGGTCGATGGATCGGTGCATATATGCATGTCTGCTTGAAACTGATTAAATGTTAAAGCGAGCGACACGTACGTAGGCAGATACATTGAGAAGAGAAAACTTACAATTGCAATGCCATGTTTCTCTGCATCGGCTAAATAGGCAAAGACACATCCACTTGTGACCACCACCATCGGTGCTATTGCTGACACCCAAAATAACTTCGGTTTCTTTTGCTTCTGAAATTTATCAAATATATATCCATCCATGCATTTAATTAGCTATGTTTTTTCTCCAATGCAAGTCATAAACTCACATTATATGGTACTATCAGTTATAAAAAATCTCGAGACCGTCCCTGTATATATATAATCACCCTTAATCTTATCTAAAAGGTTGACGGGTTAATGGAATGAAGATGACATTTTTATAGTAAAATTTAATTTATCCAAAATAAATAAATACTTCATCAACTTGTATATATATTAGCTTGAACTGTGGTATATAATATCATCTGTGTTGGTGTGAAAATATATATCATCTCCCTTAACGTATACATGTCATAAATGAGGTGACAGGTAAATTCATTTGAATATTATAAATAAATCAAATTAACCTTTTTAGAATAGGTGCATGTGACTTACCACAAATCTTGAAAATTGAAGAAACACTAAGAAGATAACGCCTACAACCGTGCTTTCCCATCTTATCTGGAAAACCAAACAAAATTAGAAACGTTACAAAATTGGTTATTTAAAATCAGTCCTAGCACGTAATATTGCCTAGCTAGCTGTATTTGAAATGTTCATTTTAACTACAAATTAACATGTGTCATATATATATATATATATATATATATATATATATATATATATATATATATATATATATATAATCCGGGTACTCGTACATGGCCGGGACCCGACTTATAAATGTTTTTTTTTGGGGTTCAAATTAACTTTAAATTAGTGTGAGGTTCAACTGAGAACCTTAAATTAATTGAGAATGGGAGACTCAATCCTAACCGTCCAATTCCCCCTCCCCCCTTCAATGTCATTGCCACCCATGAATTCCTCACATGTACCATGCCACACTCGTTTCCCCCACGCATGAATTCCACTTACAAAATGAACGGCTAAGCTTTAGTATCTCATTCTCAATTAATTCTCATTCTAATTTGAATCTTCACCCTTTAAATTATATCTAATAATTAATTAAGAGTAATATATATATATATATATATATATATATATATATATATATATATATATATATATATATATATATATATAAATACCTCATTTTTGTTGTTGAAGATAACACGTATAACCGAGATCATATCAGTATGTGTAGTAAAATGCTTCAAACCAAAAATGCCTTTCAACTGTTGAAGGCAGATAAGTGTAGCTGTCCCTCCCATGAATCCGGTTATCGTAGAATGTGACAAGAAATCTACCAATATTCCAAGCCTGCAGTATGTACATATATATACGTTGTTTCCAATATTTTATTAATAAACACATCGATCGATCTAGTTGTACGTGTTAAAAAAAAAGGAAAAACCCTCCATGAAATCAACTATATATGATTAATTTGTTTAATTGATTACCGGAAAACACCAAGAATCAGCTGAGTGACACCAGAAATGAGCGTAGAGGTGAAGACTAGATTAAGATAGAGTTGTGGATCTGTGTTTGGGTTCACTTTCGCTTCGATGGTGGCAGCTATGATCAACGAGCTAGCGGCTACTGTTCCAACCGCTAGATGCTTTGAGCATCCGAAAACCGAGTAGATTAGAGGGGGAACGAAACTTGAGTCTGCAAGAAATTAATATTGCTTATATATGTGTAACTAATTAGCCATTATATATACATGCTTACTAGCTTGATCGATGTTTTTGTAAAAAGTTCATAACATTAATTCGGTCCGTTTTTATTTCCCTATGATATTTTGATTGTCATTCGATCTCGGTGGTTGCAATAAAATGGAAGAAGGATTCTCAAAAGAGGTAGAAACAGAATATATATCTATCTAAATGATTGAAAACTTATGAATAATAATTATTTATTTCTCTTATAACTAGACTAGAAATATGTGGCTAATATCAATGATATTTAAAAAAAAAAAATGTATGGTCAAAAATATTACAATTAGTGATCATCTTCATCAATCCAATCATGAAGAGTTTAAGTGTCCATAACATCTTACCTCTCATAAATACATCACTTTTTACGAAATTGGCTATTATTGTAGTTGGTGTAACATTTATTGAAATAATTATTATAAGAAAATAAATTGTTTTATTTCAAATTTTAGAAATAACATAAGATATAAAGATTGAGTAATAAAAAGAATTACATTGAGGGTCATGTAATAATACAAACTTATTTTTTGATATTTTCTGTGATTAAAAATATTATAAAACATTAAAAAAAGGATGACATGATTATCGATCAAAAAGATATATTTTATTTTGATATTTATTTAGAAAATAGTAAAAAACAGTATTATATATATGTAAAATTTTATTTATATGTATAATAAAATGTTTATTCAAAATATATAATTCATTGTATATATTAAGTAGAAGAATACGAGAAAAAAAAACTAAAAAAAATATTGCTAGCTAGCTATTTCGAAAAAAGAAAAGTAACAATATATTTAGATAAAATAATAAGATAATTAAGATAAAATGTTACAAAAAAGTATAGTCCCATATATCCAATAACGGAGGTAGTACGTAGGTTGCAATTCCCTTATCTAGATAATTAAAGTAATTAGAAGAATTGAGTACAAAAGCATAGATTAAGTAAGTTAATCAATTTAGCCATCTGAAGAAAATTATGTATGAACGTAATGAAAATTTCGATTATCCTTCCTATCTTTTTGACACCGTAATTATTTGAATTAATTATAAAAATTAGGCAACATGCACGTACGTACATAATCTTCTTTTTCTTTGTTTTATCATTGCTAAATTAAGAAATTTGAAGTCTACTTGTAGATTTCGGTTCTTAATTTGCTTTGTTATATTACAAAACAATTTCAAATATTTGGGTAACTATACTTATTTGTCTAAAAATAATTTGATTGTCATTAACTGCTAATATTTTATTTTACAGTTAATTAATTATCATTTACAGCCCTATGATATATTAAATGTAAGTTAAAAAAAGTTCTTCCTAATTAAACTTGTATTAGTTATATGATCTTATTAGTTATTATAGTACTATTTGAGTTTTATTTAAAGAATAATAACTTGGGCCTTTATAATGATATATTATCTCATACCATTATACTATCTTAGATAAGAGTAAATATCATATTATTTTATATTATAAAATTAGAAACATACTTCATTTTTAATATAGAAATAAATACAATGCTCGTGTTTTTATTTTTAAAATAATCATTAATATTTTATAAGAACCATGTTAACATGTCTTCTTAACAATAATTTCTAGGCGTAGGAAGTAATACATTACCTTATATTTAAGGGCATTAATGTATGGAGACACCAATAAATTCATGATTAATTAGTGACCAAACCGTCTTTGTAATTCTTTAAAAAGACAAAGACACCAAAAATCTTTAATAATAATGGCGATCATTTAAGAAACTTACATAAACCGATTATAGGTGGAATGTTAGCGAGTTTGGCATAGCTTATGCCTTGAGGAATTGCAAGGCTAGCGATTGTAATCCCGGCTAATACATCATACATAAACACTTTCCGACTGTACTTTGGAAGCCAATCGAAGATCGGAACGAAATACTTAATTGCTTTTTTCGCCTTTACCGGCAATGTCTTCCCTTTGAAGTCATGGAAAGGATCGTCCGGGAAGAATGTTTCTTTCAAATCCGACTTGAATGCCGCCGTGAAGCTTCTTGGCTCCGCGAAATTCACCTTGTGAAATGTTTCCCCGCCGGCTGCTTCTCCTCCCGCAGGCGCCATTTATACGTATCAAGTGTGTGTGTGTGTGTGTGAGAGAGAGAGAGAGAGAGAGAGAGAGAGAGAGAGAGAGAGAGAGAGAGAGAGAGAGAGAGAGAGAGAGAGAGAGAGAGAGAGAGAATTGTGTGAGATAGAGAAGATCGTGGTGGGATTGGGGTATTTATAGAAGGTTGGCGAAGGTGAAAATACATTCGGATTTCGGATAATTATATTGTAATTTAATTACCAACTATATATCACCAACAAAATGGAAGTTAACTAATATAAGGTTGAGTTTGACTTTCATTTGACCTTTTGTCCATTTCTTCTACATTAGAATCCATATTTGGGAATAGTACTGTGACTACTGTCGTCAAATAGTAACGCATTCTTAGTAGATAATATCATTTTGGGATTATTTAATTATGGATTAATTTGATTCGGTTAAAAATTACACTTTGATTTGCTTCTTCTCATTCTTCTTTTTTTTTAACTTCATATTTTCATAAAAAATGGTTAAACTACTTTTACTCTATATCTTCATAAATTTCTTTAATTCTATTTTTTTTAACTTACTAGCTTAGCATATAACATATCATGTATAAACACAATCATAGTTAAAATAAACTTTAAACATGTTATGGAATTAAGTACTAACATGTATAATAAAACAATTGTAAATCATATATAGGGATATAAACTATTAGAATTCAAAATTTAATTTATACATACCATCGTATTTATTTTATATATAACCTCTTTATAAACAATATTTATTCTTGAGAGAATAGGAAGTCTCATAAACAATCTAACATTACATAACGATTTTCTTGAGTACTTTTGTTTATCATCATGACAAATCAAAGTAGCACAGACTACAGAGAACTGTTTTTCATAATTATTAAAACAATTTCGTTAAATAACTCAAAAGATAATTCATCTTAGTTAGTTAGAACAAAATCCAGGCCCGGCCATACACAAGTTCAACATGTGCAATAGTACTACCTACAAGCCCAAATAATTTTTAGGTTAATACTCCATCACCATCACCCACCGGTACTTCAAATCATTTATCGGTAGGGGTGAAATCGATTCAAAAGTAAATCGCCGACTTCAGCAGCATATAGATCGAAGATAACGATTATGTTTCTCCATGAATCAATGTCCATCACCAATAATGACAAGTCGCAAGTTGGATCATCCACTTCTTCTTTCTTAGAGGTTCCGAATATCCAGCAAACCAAGCCGATTATTCTCGACTCACAAATTCATGTTGTGTGGTTGAGCTTCATGAACGACAAGTTTATAGAAAGAAAAAAAATAGTTTGTCTTGTTCTCTAATAGGGTTTTCAAATAGCGCAACAACTCTACTATTTGTCTATGATTTAAGATTGTATCAGGTAGTTGATGTTGAGTTCCTATAATCAGATCGACAAATTGATTGCTTTTTTGTTTGTTATTGTTAATGTTTCAAATTTTATCACTTGGTGAATGAATACAACCACCAAGTTCAATATTTCTTTCTATTTTTGGTTTCTGTTTAACTTTGTGAGGCTTTAAGTCTTTGAGATTTGTGATTCGTGATAGCATTAGTAACAAAGAATGATCATTTTGTGTTTATATTTAAGGTTAGTGGTTTTAATAACGATGTGGGATTAATATATTATTCTTTGATTCTTTTTGATTATATATTCTAATTTTCTAAATTACTCTTTGAATGTACAGACTTTTGCTTAATACAACAATCCTGCATTTTAGGCTGGGCGTTATACCTTACCTGCAGCCACATCAGCGCCACGTCATTCTCCCTCCCTTACCTTTCTCCTTTACCCAATTTCAAGTTATACCTTACCTTCTTTTACCCAATCTTTTTTCAATTTTTTTATAATTTTAACAAATAACCAATTATATAAATAATATAATTCATTAATTTAATTAAATTAAAATTCAAACAATACTAAAAATTAAAATTACATAATTTAAACTTTAAAAAATACATAATTTTAAAAATTAAAAACTACTCGTCTCCGTTGTTTGGGAGATTAATACGCCAAATGTGTTCCGCAAATCCGACCGTAGGTTGTTATGAGTCTCCCAGTTTTTTACTTCTCGAAATTTGATGCACGTTGTTCCTCGGTGATAGTTACTTCTATATCATCCGCTACAAGGTCGTTCTCATCGAAACTGCAAATCGCATTGCCTTTGTCTTCGATAATCATATTGTGTAATATTATGCAAGCGTACATGATATTCCTCAATTTTTCCATCGTCAATGCTCGTGCCGGGTGGTGTAGAATGTGCCAACGATGTTTAAGCACACCAAAAGCACGCTCAACGTCTTTCCTCGCCGATTCTTGTGCAGACTTGAACTTTTTCCTTTTGTTGTCGTGTGGACACGTAAATGATTTGACGAAAGTTGCCCACTCCGGATATATACCATCGGCAAGATAATATCCGCGCTTGTAAGTCGCTCCATTCACTTCAAATGTACAATCCGGTGCTTTGTCGTCATACACGTCGTTGAATATAGGCGATTGATTGAGAACAGTGATGTCATTATTAGAACCGGAAGCTCCGAAAAATACATGCCAAATCCATAAATCATGAGATGCCACCGCTTCTAACATAACTGTCGGATGCTCATGATCACCTCTCATAAATTGGCCTCTCCATGCTACAGGGCAATTAGCCCAAGCCCGATTAGTACAATCTATGCTACCTAGCATGCCCGGAAAGCCGTGTTTCACTTCATGTGCGGCGTACAAACTCTGAACATCATCATAAGTAGGCTTGCGTAAATATTTTCTTTTATAGAGATGAATAATACCTTTGCAGAAATTGTCTATGCAATCCCGTGAGGTCTTATCCGACATCCGCAAGTACTCGTCAAAGGAATCCGGAGCCGTTCCATATGCCAATTGTCGAATAGTAGAAGTGCACTTTTGTTGCGGTGAAAACCCTTTCCGGCCTCTAGCATCCCATGTCCACGTGAAAAATTCATACTTTTGTTGGAGATCGTGAACTAAACGCTCGAATAAACCTTTGCTCATCCGGAAACGTCGTCTAAACATATCATCATCGTATACCGGGGTCTCCCCGAAATAGTCTCGAATGAGCATCTCGTGACCGGCCTGACGATTTCTATCTTTCTGCGGCCTTCTAGTTTGTACACTCGATATTTCCTCGTCATCTTCAAAAATGAGATCCGAAATGGTTTTAAAAACATGTTGCAGCATCATATTATTTCTCGCGTAAAACTGAAAACTGTTGCTTATTTCCTCGTTTGGTAGATCCATATTTTTTGTGGATGAAAAATATAAAAAAAGTGATGTATATGAAAGAAAAAGTAGAAGTATAGAAGAGAATTTGTGTGATTTGAAAATGGTGAAAGGAATGTTATTTATAGAGTAAATAATTAAATTAAAAAAAAAGGAAATAACGGTAATATAGCCGTTGGAGGGGGGGGGGGGGGGGAGGGGGGGGGGGGTGTTTCCTTCTGCTACCTCATCGAGTCCACATACTCGACCAACTTACTCGATGGCCCAACTCGATTTCGAGTTTTGGTGTTCCCGAGCTCACCCGATCGAACTCGATGGGTTCGAGTTACCCATAACTAGCAGCCTTACAAACTAGCTTGGTCGCTCAAGAGAGGAACTCTACAAATCACAAGTCAAAGACAATTTACATATCATAGGTGTTTTCTCTCCATTTTATGAATTATTCTAAATGAATCTTTGTGTATAAATTAAAAACCAAATTTTATATTTAATATTTTCAAATTATTTTATAACTTTTAGGGTTTACCCTACAAAAATCCTATCAATAATTTGAAATTTGAAATGTATAATTTGATCATATGTTATATTTTATATTATATGCTTGTATTTATGAAATATTCATTAATAACTAACAAGCTTTTATAGACAATCCAGAGTATAGTTATTGATAGGTATAAAAAATGAAATTAAGAAACATGATTGTAAACGTAAATATGGAATATTAGATTTAGTGAATAGACAAATTTTACTTATGGGAAAAGTAGAAAATTAAGTTCTAAAAGTAAATGTTGATATCATAAGTTCATTTCGTTATATATATATATATATATATAAAGCAAAGTTGGATCAAGTGGTTATCACCCTTGCCTCTGGAGACAGAGGTCAAGGGTTCGATCCTCACTTCTTGCAAGGCCGGAGGTTTTTTTCTACATTTAGTAGAACTTGAAACATCCTCTCTACCATAGGTAGAGGTATGAGTGTCTACATCTCAACCTCCCCCATATACCGTGCATACGGTATTGGGACCCATAACCCGTGAAAGACGGTATTGGGTGTTACTTATACTTTATATATATATATATATATATATATATATATATATATATATATATATATATATATATATATATATATATATATATATATATATATATATGGGTTCAAACGAAAACTGTTTTTTGTACGAGAACTGCGAGAACCAATCTCGGCCGTTCCTTGGATATGAGAAGTTCATGGATGGAGAGCGTGGAGGGGATCAAGTGTGGCAGAGTGCATGTGAGGAATTCATGGATAGACAATGACATTAAAGGCGGGGGAATTCGACGGCTCAGATTGGTTCTCGCAGTTCTCGTACAAAAAACAGTTCTCGTTTGAATTTTTGCATATATATATATATATATATATATATATATATATATATATATATATATATATAGGGTAGGGATATTGTAAAAAGAGAATTAAGGTACAAAGAGTAAGGAGAAATCTCAGTTATTCAATTTCCTATAACTGCTCCTATAAAAATGGTTTTTTTCTTTTTTTATTAATTATAAAAAAATACACAAAAGGGCATAATTGACCTTAAATATCATATATTAAAGGCGGGGAAATCTCCAGAATTATTTTGATGCACATCGTTCTTCAGTGATGCACATTGTTCTCCAGTGATTTACATTCACCATTCATACAATATATGATTAAATATCATCATCATTCAAAACCAATTGATGATCACAATTCATATCGACACATAAGAAATCATGAAAAAGAAAGTGACGCACAACTAGTTTTTATAACATCCTTACGTGTGACGCAATATTCATAACTTCTAGTAAAAGAATTTTCATTATCAGAAGAAGATTATATACAATATTCACATGTAACATCCTTAAATTCTCATAAAAAAATCATTAGCAAGATGAATACATAATTGATGAACATCTTTGAGACTTCAAAACCTTGAATACTCCGATGCACAATAAAATTTAATTTACAAAAGGCAGGTAAATACAAACTAATCGTCGACCGTAGACGAAGCGGCGAAGCAGACGGAAAGCGGCGACCATTACCTGGCGCACCGGCGACGCAACTGGCGTCGCAACCGGCGACCTTACCAGTGACACAAGCAGCGACGGGGCTACTAAAAAAAGAGGCGACGTGGTCCACGCATAGCAGCGGCGATGTAGGGATCAGCGGACGTCCAGGGCACGTGCGTCATGGCAGCGGCGTCGGATACGCAAGTCAGCGTCAGCGTCGGCGTCGGATAAGCAAGGCAGTCCGGCGTATGATGAATAAGCCAGCGGTGGCGTAGAATAAAGAAACTGGCGCCGGCGGCGGAGGATACACAAACCAGTCGGCAGGGGCATCGTTTTTTGCATCGACGAATACAGGGTTGCGTCATTTGCGTGGGTTTGGAATCGCCGTTGCAGAGGTGGCGCTCCCTGGAGGCTGAAAAAATAATACTGGTAGGGTTTCTTTTTGTTGATAAACTGAAGTAAACATGGAAACGTGGGAGAGAGAATTTTTTGTTACTTCCTATATTACCCTTTCAGTACAATTGCCACATGTCAATACCAGGTTTCTCCTTACGTTTTGTACCTTAATTTTCTTTTTATTTGATCCTGATTATATATATATATATATGAAAAAGTTCATGCGAGAACCATTCTTAGTGCGAGAATCGCGAGAACCAATCTGAGCCGTCCAATTCCCCCTCCTTCAATATCATTGCCTACCCATGAATTCCTTACATGCACTCTGCCACACTCTATCCCTCCACGCTCTCCATCCATGAACCCTCCCATATCCAAGGAACGACCGAGATTGGTTCTCACGGTTCTCGCACTAACAACAGTTCTCGAATGAACCCTCCCCTATATATATATATATATATATATATATATATATATATATATATATATATATATATATATATATATATATATATATATCTATACTACATTATAAAGCATTTAACTTTCTCTCTCTTAAAAATTTTAAGACTATTTAATTTTAAGTAGTACAAATTGTTATGCTTAAGATACAAACACTTAAAGCAATAGCCTAACCAATCATTCCCTTAATTCTCTCAACTAATTTAAGTCAACTATTACTTTAATAGATCATTAAACATCACAACAACTATTTAATTTCTTTAATTATTTAATAATCATATTTTTTAATTGTTTTTCAAAAACTATTTTAACAACTAATAAAATGGTTGATTGTAAAAAAGTAAAGAAATCAGAAAAAAAAAATATGGATATGTTGACTAACACCGTATTTCACACATACAATGCCCTACTTTTTAAATCGAAAATGTTGTGGAGCACAAAATATTGTCATCGCCGCCGCATTGCGCGGGTGCAATGCTAGTATATATATATATATATATATATATATATATATATTAAAGATAAAATAATTAATATCTAAAATTATTATTATATTTTGGTAATATATTATATAAAGAGTAGGTTATGGCATTTGACACACCACACACAACAATCTTGACTTTCTTTGAATATACAACAATCTTGTCATCTTCTTCATTTTGAAATTCATGATATATATGGAGTTTTTCAATTAATTCAGAAAGTTACAGAGTAAGTTTGGTATTTTTCTTTTCCAAATCATATGCTCTCTTTTTCTGCTTATTGGCATAATCTGCATGAAGAAAAATATATTCTATCTCTATTAATTTGATAACGTTTTTTTCTTTAACACTGAACATAACTGGTACCTGACAATAGATCATTAAGTCGAAAGATAAAAAATTGATTTTCAACAAGAATTGGTTTCAAACTTGGCTATATATTGAATTCAACAATCATGTTTTACTAAGAAGATTCTTAAAAACAATAAAAAACCTACTATGTATATAATAACCTAAGGCGGCCCCGAGGAAATTTTTCGCAATGAAGAATTGTGATTTAGAGAGAATTGTGCTTTAATTTTTTGCGAACTAGTTAATTGCGATTCACCTTATTTGTGATCCAGTGAATTATGATTAACGTGATTTGATCCAGTGAATTGTGATTCCCCTTTTTTGCAATCTAGGCGACTCAATCAACGATTGTTGAAAATCAATTCCTTTTTTACGACACAAACTCCGTATTTCTCGAATCAATGAATCCAAGAACTTTCACCACATTATCTGATTTTTATTTTTAGTCTCTTCAAAAATCACCACGTACGAAATCAAACCATAACAATCAATTTCGACCAATAACCAAAAATCGAAGAACAGTTTCTTCAAAAACAGTTGGACCTGTGGAGTATAAACTTTGAACCACAAACAATAAAAACGAATCTGAAGCAAGTTAAATGTTGTTAAATCTCCTGTTTTGGATTCAGAACCTTATGAAAACATGAAATAAGCAAAATTCAAGTGCCAATATCAAATAAAAAACAACAATTGAGGATTAATTGCTCAAGAACATATATGACCAAGATGGTAATGTGGAACCAAAAAATAAACATATATATTTGAATAAAGAAATCTCATATTTCGATCCACTTTCTGATCGAATACCGATTGTAGAATCCATAATTCAAGCAAAGACCACAATTATATGAGATATATGTGTTGATTGAATGGGTTGAGTCCATGGGCTTAATGCCGCGGGTCCACCCAATCATATATTGGAGTGTTGATCAAGCCTCATCTTTATCTTGTTGATCAAGCTTCATGTTTATCTAGTTATTCAAGTTTCATGTTTATCTAGAAAGTTTCCTATTTTTATGGTTTAATGATAGAATATGAATAGTTGTCCAATACGTCTTCTTAATCTATATATAGCGATACCGATGTATAGATTCAATAGGACAATTGTTAGAGTTTTTGTGATACCGAATTTCTCTAATTAATAAACGCGTTTATTGGTTGGTTATTTGCTCGTATTATTATTATCGTTTTCAATTGGTATCAGAGCCGGCGAGATCAACACCGGCGTCTGAGTTCGATCGGAAGCAGAGGTTACAAAACAGCTAAATTTCGTTGTAATCTGCGATTGGTTCCATTTAATTTCGAAACAGCTACGGTACATCGTGTTCTGCGATTGGCTCCTTTAATTCCAATTCATGCAAGTTACGTAAGAATTGGTTTTGTTTGAATTAATTCCAATCCATTTAATTTTGAATTAATTCATACGTGGATGACTTTGCTTTTGAATTAATTCATACTACACGCCTTTGTATTTGAATTAATTCATTCACATGATTTCGGTGGTTGAATTAATACGACGTTGTGTTTGATCTAATTCATACAACGCTGTTTTTTTATATTATCAAGTGGAAACCAGTCCTTTGGGCTGTTGATTCTCTCGTCATTAGTTGAGCGTAGTAGGCAGAATCCGGGAAACTGTGATCGGCTTACGCGAGTTCAACACAAACCGAAAGCAACTTTCTAGCCGTGACACAAGGGCTGGATAAAAAACCCCACTAAAGACTTATTCGTGTACCCGGAAAAAGTCTCAGATGACAGGGGGTCATGTGAACCAGACGGTAGCAAAGGAATCAAACTCGTTGACGTTTCAATTTCCAATATTAACGTCAACCAATTACACCATATGGAGGATGCGAATGGAAGTTCTCCTAGGAATTCATGGGGTCTGGGATGTGATAGAACCGGGCTCAGACGACACCAAGAAGAACAACATTGTGAAGGGTCTGCTATTTCAATCGATGCCAGAAGAACTGATCCTTCAAATCGGTAATCTTAAAACAGGTAAGGAGATGTGGGACGCAATAAAATCACGTAACTTGGGTGCGGATCGGGTTAAAGAAGCACGGTTACAAACACTAACTTCAGAATTTGAGGGCTTAAAGATGAAGGAGACGAGTACGATTGATGAATTCTCATCCAAGCTATCCAGTATTGCATCGATCTCCGCGACCCTGGGAGAATCGATAACTCAACAGAAGTTAGTAAAGAAGTTTCTCACAAGCCTACCGGATCGCTTTATTCATATTGTGGCCGCACTTGAGCAAGTGTTGGATCTAAAAACCACCACTTTTGAAGAAGTTGTTGGAAGACTAAAAGCGTACGAGGAACGGATTAAAGGAACCAAAAAAGCAAGTGAATTTGAGGAGAAATTGCTTTACTCAAAATCGGAAAACACTAGTAGAAATCAAGACTCAAGCCGTGGTAGAGGTCGTGGTTCAAACCGAGGGGGTCGAGGACGTGGACGTGGTCGTGGTAGGGGTAACACCCAAAACCAGGATAATCGGGATGATGAAAAGAAAAAAGGTAATAATAATGAGAAGCGAGATATGTCAAAAATTAAATGTTACCGTTGCGATAAATATGGACACTTTGTGTCAAGATGCCCGGACCGATGGTGTAACCATGAAGCAAACCTTAATGATGCTCAAGAAGGAGTGAATCACGAGGAAGGAACATTTTTTATGATGGAAGAAGAAACGGTGTTTCTAAATGAAGACAAATTTGTTCCTGCCAAAGTCAAACCAAACCAAGATGACGACGATGTTTGGTACCTCGACAATGGGGCAAGTAATCACATGACCGAGAAATACTCGTATTTTTCGGAGTTGAATGAACGGATAACCGGAAGAGTAAGATTTGGAGATGGCTCGTGTGTTCGAATTGAAGGAAAATGGTCAATTTTGTTCGAAGGAAAAAACGGTGAGCAAAAGGTTATGAAAGATATCTACTATATTCCCTCTCTTCGTAGCAATGTCATTAGTCTTGGCCAAATGACATTATCCGGTTGTGACATTAGAATGCATGGTGATTTCTTGACAATGAAAGATCAGAATGGAAGGTTGCTCATGAAGGTTCCGCGCAGTGAAAATCGTCTTTATAAAACACGGCTTAAAGTTCGAAAACCCCAATGTTTGCAAGCTAAGATTGATGACGAGTCTTGGTTATGGCACACGCGACTAGGCCATATCAACTTTGGTGCGATGAATATGATGCACAAGTTGACTAATGGAGTTCCGGTTTTGAAGCACCAAAAGGAAGTTTGTGAAGTTTGCGTGATAGGTAAACAAAACAAACACACCTTCCCGAAGAAAGCTAATTATAAGTCTAAAAATATTCTCGAGATGTTACACGGAGATATTTGCGGACCTATTGATCCTTCCACTCAATCCGGTAATGTTTATATTTTAGTTCTTATTGATGACTTTTCGAGATACATGTGGTCTTTTTTGTTGAAGCAAAAGAACGATGCGGCGGATGTAATTAAAAGATTTAAAAAGTCAATCGAAAACCGAACCGGCAAAGAGATAAAAACATTCCACACGGATAGAGGCGGTGAATTTACTTCAAACGATTTTAATCGCTTTTGGAGCGAAGAAGGTGTTCAAGAATGTTAACGGCTCCGTACTCACCCCAACAAAATGGCATAGTAGAACGACGAAACCGAACGCTAATTGAGATGACGCGATGTCTTATGAAAGCAAAAGAAGTTCCAAATCAATTTTGGGGTGAAGCCGTACGGCATGTGACTTATATAATAAACTGTACCCATACGCGAGCATTGGTAGGAGTCACGCCTTATGAAAAATTCTATGATCTAAAACCGAATCTCGAAGATTTGAAGGTGTTCGGATGTGTTGCGTATGAAAGAATTGTTTCAAAACACCTAAAGAAACTTGATGATAGATCGAGACCATTAATCTATTTCGGAAAGGAGCCGGGATCTGGAGGTGTTCGTTTATTTAATCCGCATGAAAATAAAATTGTTATAAGCAATAATATAATTTATGATGAGAAAATGTCATGGGATTGGAACAAGGGAAAAGAAAAAAGCATGCCAATTGCAACAAAAAATGATGAATGCGACACATTTAAAATCACTTGGGCCACCTTAGCCAATGTTGAGCCTGCCCAACCCAATAATGAAGCAGGCCCACCTGTTGTTGGTAGCCCACCTGCAACAGCAAGCCCAACAGTAGGAACCAATTTTATCGAACCCGAGAGCAGCGAAGATAATGAGCTTGAAGGTCTCGATGTAAATCAGCCCACCGCGGTACGTCGCTCTAATCGAACTTATGTGTTACCGTTTCGTTTAAACGATTATGAGCTAAACATGTATGAATTAATGTTGACTTTTGATGAGGAGCCGAGGAATTTTAAAGAAGCCATTTTGAAACCCGAATGGCTTAAGGCGATGACAAGCGAGATTGATTCGATCGAAAAGAATAAAACTTGGAAACTAGTGCCTCTACCCAAGAATGCCAAACCAATCGGTTTAAACTGGTTATATAAAATCAAAAGAAATGCAGACGGATCTATTTCACGGTACAAAGCACGACTCGTAGCAAAAGGTTATGTACAATAATATGGTATTGATTTTGATGAAGTCTTCGCGCCGGTAGCTCGACTCGAGACAATACGCTTATTGATTGCTCTCGCGGCTGGGAAAGGATGGAAGATTTACCACTTAGATATGAAGACGGCCTTCTTACACGGTGAATTGAAAGAAGAAGTGTACGTAAGTCAACCCGAGGGTTTCGAAAAGGCGGGAGAGGAAGAAAAAGTTTACAAGTTAGCTAAAGCTTTATATGGATTACGACAAGCCCCAAGGGCGTGGAACATAAAACTTGATGGTATCTTACGAGAAATGAGTTTTAAACGGTGCTTGCAAGAATCGGCGGTTTATAAAAGGGTTTCGAAAGGCGAATATATCATTGTGGCCGTGTATGTGGATGATTTATTTGTAACTGGAACATGTCATGAAATAACTAGCCAATTCAAAAGCATGATGTCCTCGAAGTTTGAAATGTCGGATCTTGGCTTGTTGACTTATTATTTGGGCATTGAAGTTTCTCAAAAAAAGGGGTGTGTAACAATCAAGCAAACGAACTATGCTATGAAGATCTTGAAAAAGGCGGGCATGGAAGACTGTAATGCTTCACAATGTCCAATGGAACCGGGATTAAAATTGTCGAAAGCTGAGAATGAACCAGAAGTTGAAGCCACTCATTATCGGAGGGTAGTAGGGTGCTTGCGCTACCTCCTTCATACTCGTCCGGACTTATCTTACTCAGTCGGGGTAGTGAGTCGTTATATGCAAAATCCGAGAGAATCTCATGCGTGTGCGATCAAGCAAATTCTTCGTTACCTTCGTGGTACAATTTCGCTTGGAATTAGATATGAGAGATGCAACGAGTTGAAACTTCTGGGTTATAGTGACAATAGCCATAATGTAGACGCGGATGATGGTCGGAGCATTACTGGTCATATTTTCTTTCTTGGTAAATCCCCTGTCACTTGGTGTTCGCAAAAGCAAGATACCGTGGCTTTATCTTCATGTGAAGCCGAATTCATGGCAGCTACTTCAGCAGCATGTCAAGCAATTTGGCTAAGGGAGTTGCTCGCGGAGGTAACCGGATTAGAGAAACAAAAGGTGTTGATTCGGATAGACAACAAGTCGGCAATCGTGTTGTCTAAAAATCCGGTGTTTCACGGGAGGAGCAAACACATTCATACTCGTTTTCACTTCATTCGAGAGCGTGTGGAAAACGAGCAAGTTGAAGTCGAACACGTGGCGGGAAATGAACAAGTGGCAGATCCCCTAACGAAGGCCTTAGCGAGAATAAGGTTCGGTGAAATGAGATCGTTGCTCGGTATGTGCGAGTTGCCGTCTCAACCATTCAGGGGGTGATTGTTGATCGAATGGGTTGAGTCCATGGGCTTAATGCCGCGGGTCCACCCAATCATATATTGGAGTGTTGATCAAGCCTTATGTTTATCTTGTTGATCAAGCTTCATGTTTATCTAGTTATTCAAGTTTCATGTTTATCTAGAAAGTTTCCTATTTTTATGGTTTAATGATAGAATATGAATAGTTGTCCAATACGTCTTCTTAATCTATATATAGCGATACCGATGTATAGATTCAATAGGACAATTGTTAGAGTTTTTGTGATACCGAATTTCTCTAATTAATCAACGCGTTTATTGGTTGGTTATTTGCTCGTATTATTGTTATCGTTTTCAATATGAACGTGAAAGATGAATGAAAAATTTGAATATGTGAATGTTTAGTTTATTAGGTTTATAGACATGTACATATACACATTAGGTATTTACTAACATACTATGTTTTATAACTAATGCAATTAGTAATAATAAATTTAACTATATTATAAACTGACACATTCTAAAAGGAGGCAAAAGAATATAAACCACCATTGAGTTTACTATGATTAATTATTATAAAGAAACAATTATATATAAGGGAAAATTGTTAAAAAAAAAAGCTACATCATCAGCGAGTTAATATAAACTGTCTAGCTATAAAAGAGTATAATTAAAGCTACATTATGATTATATATAACAAAAAGCTACATCATAAGTGAATTTATATATACCGCTTATAGTGGAAAAGAGTATAAAGCCACATTATGATTATATAAAGAAGAAGAAAAAAAACACTTGTACTCCAAAAATGTTTGAGATAGAACTTTATATAGTAAAAGGGCATGTTGTTTTATGCTACAAGTGTCTTTAATAGACATATCACAGAGCATTATTTATATTTAAAAGAAGCATGTCTTTTCGACATCATGAAAACGGCCGGTATCCTCGTGTTTTGACGTTGGAATCGGAATAACATTAATTACATGATGGAATTTGCTCATGATGTTGGTAATTTCACAAAATAAATATATAGTTTATGTAATTAAGAATTATTAAAGACCGAAATAATTTCACATCAAACAACATTACGAGTTAAAAAGTGCATAATGCACATTCGTATGATTAGCTGATACGTTTCCAAACATGGTTACGAGGTTCTAAGAACAACACACCGTCAAAACAAATAGGTATCACCCTACAGGATGGGACAGCGCTAAAAGCGAACAGGAATAAGCTAGCGCAGCGGGGTCAAACGGGTGTGTAAGGTTGATGGGCTTATGGGGCTCATCATTTACTCAAGCTGGTCAAATCTGCGACTCTTAAACTCACCGCTCCTGTAGCAATTGGGTACTTTGTAAAATTGTTTGGTCATGATGGTTACTTGCAAATGGATATCAATTTGAATCATCATACAACTCTACATCGCGGCAATTAGAAGTGTGATTTAAAAATGGTTACAACTCGATTTTTCATGATCAAACCAAGTATATATTTACCATATCTACTTTGTGAAAATGTATCATGCCGTGTATTCAACTACTTTGTGAAATTTTCATTTTACTCGTCATCCTTTTCAAACTTGTTTTAATATCTATGATATGTGTTACCGTGTTGAGTAATCTATAAGCATAGAAGTGGTAAAGCTTTTTCTGAGAATGGTGTGGTAGCTTCCAATCTCTTCAATGAGAGTGCAAAATCAATCATTCTTTTGGATATAAATGTTAGGAGGTCTCTTAACAATGAAATGTGTTAAATATCTTTTAGCGTCTTGCTAAATACCTTTTTTTATTTATTTGTTGAAATTCGTTGATGCTCAAAACAATGAAATGTGTTAGCGTGTTGCTTCGACCCAACACATTTACCAAAACACATTTATTTATATGTTTTCGTTTTTTATTTGATGAACTCTCTACGCATTTACCAGTAGCATTATAACAAAGGTAATAATGCAAGACTTATTTGACTGAATTTATATACTTCCACTAGTTGAATATTAGTGTCTTCTAATTGTTGGGATTTGGTGTTTCACTATTGATTTAAATGCAATTAATGAAATAATAAATTCATAATTAAACTTAGAAAAATATGAGAAAGTTTAGTTAGTAGGATGCTAAAAAGCAAAGAAAAAAAAAGGTTAATTTGTGTTTTCATTCCCACATAAACCTCCCTCAGTTAAACGTAGGGAATGTTTAGGCTTTTTTAAAACATGGAAGAGATACAACCTTCCTTAGTACGTTCTATTAATTAAAATTGGATTTCTTTTGCTTTTATTTTATGGTAACTATTTCAACAACCTCAATTATTGCTACTTAATTAGGCGTTGCGCGTCTAAATAGTTCAAGGAAAAAACAACAAGAAGAATGGTGCGTGTGTGCCCAATCTCATAATTACTTTTACTTGTCAAAATAGAAACTAATAACAATACAACAATTACTTGTTAATATATTAATTTTTTTTAGAATGAGTAAGAAAGTATTAATGAAGAATAAATATTAGAGTTAATTACATTTTTGGTCTTTGTGGTTTGGTGAAAATTACGGATTTGGTCCCTGGATCGTATTTTTTACGGGTTTGGTCCCTTCCGATCCGCTTCTATAACGCTTTTGGTCCCTAGTAAACTTAAAAAGACCAAATTACTCTTAAACCATTTATTTATTTAATTTTCAATAATTATCCGTTGATTTTATATATAATTACTAAAAAAATACATTCTCTCTCCTCAATCTCAACCTCTCTCCTATTCACCCCTGAGTAATCAGGGACGCCTCCCATCCCTCGACAGCCACCCCTAAACGCCGGCACCACCACCACTGTGAACTCCGGCCGACAATCGGAAATGGTAGTGTCTTTCAAGTTTTAAGATAGAGGTTTTCTTATGAACTAGTGGTACGATTAGGGTTTTATTGCTATCACTGCTACTTTACTTTTCTCCACTTATACTTCTTTTTTTATTTTGATGAATTTCTGTGTATATCTTTGTCCGATTAGAGGCCTGGTAGACTTTGATTAGGTTCTTGAAATCAATAGGGGGTGTGCGATGAACTTGTTTGGTGTTACAATGTTGTATGACCGAACTTGATTAGGGCAGAAGGGTCTGATGAATCTTGATTACGGTTTTGATTTCGGTGAGTCTATACGTGTTTGATGAACATGAGTTGGTTGCAGCTTGGTGATGGTGGTGATATCGCCAGATTTTGTTTAGAATTGTTTGGATCTAGGGTTTAGTGTGTTCAAAGAAGACGGTTTTTGTCTAAGTGGTGGTGGGCCTGCGTGTGAGTCATTGTAACAATAGGTTAATTTGGGTTGACTTTGGTGACCGGAAATTGTGACTAGAGTGGTGGCCGGAGATGGAGAGGTGACAAAGAAGACGACAGCGTAGTACATTGAAGAATAGTGTATTAACCCAAAGCGCAAATCTGCTTCAGTAAATCAGTGTTCATCTTTGTATCCCAAATCGTTGGTCGTTAGTCACTCGATTTAATCAAATATTCACAAATCAACAGATGCTCTAGAGATAAGTGTTGAAGCCGGTGACTGGTCGGACACCGGCGATGGTGGCAGTAGCGCTTAGGTAAGAAAGAGTGTGGCGGGCGGCGACGGTGATGTACGTCAGAGAAGGAGGAGCCGTCGTTGGTGTTTTCCAAGCATTATACATCAATAATGGGGGAAAAGCGTAGACTAGGTTTGAAAACTATGTTTTTTTCCTAATATATATGAGTATCAATTAAAATTAAAAAAATCAATTAAAAATTAAAGAAAATATATACATAAATCAAGTAAGGGTATATTAGTCATTTTAAGTTTGACAGGGACCAAATGTGCAAGAAACTCGGGTCGGGAGGGACCAAATCCGTAAAAACTACGACCCAGGGACCAAATTCGTAATTTTCACCAAACCACAGGGACCAAAAATGTAATTAACTCTAAATATTAAATGTGCATATATATAGTATGTACAATATCACCAAAGGGCTTATAGTTCAACTTTTGTGTTTATTAAGGATGTGAGTTTAAGTCCTATCTATACTAGTATATAAGTCATTTAACACTCTCTTCCCTTTTTAATTTTAAGAGTTTCTTAAAATTCAATCAACACAAAATCTTGGTCTTTCATTATATCTAAATTAAACTTATCCACTCAATTTATAACTATTTCACTCTTTCTCCCAATTTACTTTAACTTATTATTTATTTAAAATATATACTATCTCACACTAACACACACACACACACACACTCTCTCTCTCTCTCTCTCATACACAAACATAATTATCCACTCACTGACTCACATTAACATAATTTTTAAAATCTTATTAACTTTTTTCTTTATTTTATAAATATAAATCTTTTTTCTTATTCTAATTGGTGTAGAAATTTTTTTCGTAACATTAAATTGTGCAAATAACATATCACTACGTTATTAAAAACATGTCGTAAAACATAGACTATTTGCCGCCGCAGCATTGCGCAGATATTAACAACATATCACTAGTAGTTACTAAATGTGTGTGGATATTTGGAGATATGATTAGAAAGTGTGTGCTATATATGTTGTTAGAAAAGCTTAATATAGATACAAAGAAAATAAAGAAATAATATGAGTGTAACAAAAACCTAAGTTAGATACCGCTAACAGCCAGCATATATTCTTTTCTAAATAGTTTCTTTAATGTGTATTATTTAAAGGGATTGATAATCTCAAATCTTTACTCTAAGATCATAGAAAGCTTTAAATTGAATTTGCAAAAATAGGTTTGTTGAAAAAGAAAGGATATGAGGTTTTGATCTCATCGATCACAATGGTATTTTACGTGTTATGTCGACGAAGGTTTATGGTGATGGAGATTGTGGTTTAGAGCGGTGAAAATAGTGACATGAAATTATAGATAAACTCATAAGAAATAATTGCTAGTTAACTATATAACTTACAGTGTAATTAAATAAAATTAAAAAAACCTTTAACGTAACTGTGTAGCTATTAAAAAACAAAGTATGTACGTAATTAATATTTTTGTTTATTAGCCGAGTAAAAGAAGAGGTTTTTATAATTAACTACCAAGATTAGATAGTCACTCCAACTAGATTCCAAATCCTCTAACTTGTCATAATATTTTATTTGAAAAAGTAAACAAACAGGTCAAATACATGACAATTTATGTTATGTTTTCATGGTTATGTTTGAAATTTAGATTAGTCTGCCTTAATTTTTTTCAATCTATTTCAAAGTTGATGGGTGTCAGTAAAGTTTGGTTATGTTGGAGGTTTGGAGGTTAGGTGGATGTTTGGGTTTACCCTCCCTCTTATAACCTGTTGAGCCTCAGAGTTTTTTCTTGTGTTGTTTGGATGTGGTATCGGTGTTGATGTGGTGTCGAGAGAGGGGGTGAGGTTATAGCCTTTTCTTTTATAGATAGTCTAACCCTGTTGTGTCTCAGAGTTTTTTTCGTCAGTGGTTGCTTACCTCCCTGTTATCGAGAGCGATCAAGTAACTAACCCTGACTGTTTTAGTATCAGGTTGGACGTTGGCTATGGAGTTCTGTTTCTACCTTGTGGTGTATGTCTAGACATGTTGCTGTGTGCTGTCATGGAGCTGATCTTGTCATTTGTTTATGTGTCGGGTGGTGCGTTTTGTGCTGATATGTTTTACACCATGTGTGCTGATGATGACGCTGAGGATCGATGCTATGCATAGAGTCGCGGGCGCATACTTCTTATTGTGCTATTCCCAGCTGTGGTGGATTGAGACAATCTCATAACTATTGTGTTAGAGTCTCATAGCTATTGTGGGTATAGTTCTATGTTTTATTCGGCGTAGGTAGTTATATACTATCGTCGGGTACTATTACGTATGCGTGTGCTAGTTATGCGTGGTTGTCTGTATGTGAGAACGCTATCATCTATGAATGGAATACTCGTTTTGCTGTTCAAAAAAAAAAAGTTGATAGAGATAGTTAGAACTTGGCGTCTTCACTTATATAATATTATAACTTGAATTATTTTATATATGTATCTATATATATTCTACATTTTTGTTTCCTAAAGTTTCATCAAAATTATATGTTTAATATCTGAATCCGAAAAGTTACGAGTTCAATTCATATATTTTTGATAACCTAGTTTCCGACCTGCTTTATGAGTCGACTAATCCGAGGAGAACCATCCCCTTTTGCAAGTATCCCGGAGTCATCGCGGATGAACTTCCGTGTCAACAAGAGAGAAATTTGGTTGCTCATAAAGATCAAACTTAGAACCTCCAGGTGCTTACACCCTTGGAAAGCAAACATTTACCACTAGGCTGCCACCCTTGTGGTTGAGTTCAGTCCATATAGACACGACTTTATTGTGGTTTTGATATCTCTCAAACTTGAAATTACTAAAATACCCTTCTATCTCAACTTATTCAAATTCTTTAATCTTCAATTGATTTAAAAATCAAATGGTAGTTACAAAGTAAAACTTTAAATTAATAAAAAAAATAAAGAACCCTTTCTAGTTTGCTCTCTCTACTCCCACTGACCCATACTCTCTACTCTTTATTTCACTCATCGCACCGGCAGCCACTGACACAACCCAACTCTGGCTACCAGTGGCTCAAGCCTCTTTTCTCTCTCTCTTTACACATAGTCTTTAACCACCTTTGCCTCCGACCTCGTCCACTTTTACCTTCTACACACACTTTGGTCCCTTGTGTCGTTCCCTCTCTCACACTCGCAGAAAAAAGAACACACACACACACACACACACACACACACACACTCTCTCTCTCTCTCTCTCTCTCTCTCTCTCTCTCTCTCTCTCCCCCCCCCCCATAGGAACGGCAAGTCGAGAGCGAGTTTGAAAGAGAACATAAATCAAACCCTAAAACATTATTGAATCAAATACATATAAAACAAACCCTAAACATAGATCTTAGAATGGAAAATTCAAGAGAGAGTTTGAGAGACTATATTCGAAGAAAGAGGGAGCGGGGGAGAGAAAGAGGATGAATTTAAACCAACATCTTCAACACACTAAACCTAACAAGCGATTAGGGTATTCCAAATCGGAACACACACATCATCGGTGGAAGTGGCGACTTTGAGTCCAAACGACTTTCTAGTTACTCGGTGGTGGTGGTGAAGAGCGCCACGAAAGCAAATCTCCTTCGAAGATGGCGGTGGTGGTGATTCCTCATAGATCTATCTACAAATTCATTAGAGTCATGTTTATGAAACTTTATTAGAGTGACTAATTAGTTTCCACAACATTTGAGTCAAATTTATAAGAATATCATGAAAATTTAAGATGAATCAAATGCAACGCACATTAAATGCATTGTTACATCTGCTATTTTCCTCACATTTTTACCAAAATTCTTTGAAAACTAATGAAACACTTTAAATATTGTATAAAATCATGAATCTAATTAACTTTTATATGTTGCACAAGTTATCGTAGTGTATGTGTGTATGAATTCTAAGAACTAAGCAAGCGAATTAGATGCATCAATGGATTCATTAAATTCATGATTATATGACTTAATGATAGCGGTTCTTATGAATTTACAGGTCGTTTGAGTCGAAGAATGTTTGAAAATCATGGATATATGAAACCGCAGCTGATAAATGTCGCATTTGATGCATTACGTACTTTATCGAGTATTCTCTCATAGCTCATGAAACACTGAAATTAAAATACTTAATTATAAATCTAATAAAATTTTAGATGCATTTAAGACAATTGTTTACTATTATTACAGAGAGTTAGGGGTGTTAAAAAACAAGAAAATAACCAAAAAACGAACTGGCCTGTATGAACCGATACTTGAGCAACCCGTGACTCGAAAAATCCAGAAATAAAGGTACCCGCCTAGTCATGGGTCGGGTTCGCTTCTCTAAATTTACTACGCAGGTACTTACCCCGCTCGTATATATTTAATTTATTAAGAAAAATACATTTGTCATTATTGTATAATAAAAAATTAATAATTTAAAAAAATCTCTATCACATACCGCATTTTCTTCATTTATTGTTTACTACAATTGATTCCGTTACCATAATCCAGCCAATTGCGCTACCACAATTGCGATTGACGATTCTAATAAGGCAATGTTCCTAATTTACTTGTGAATTGCGACTCCATCACTCCATACTCTTACTCTCTTAGTTTCATGTTGTAGTATATTATAGTGTTAATTCTAGTATCTCTTTAATTTGTGTACATCACATATCAAAATACACATAACTGCGGATCGAATAATGGATACCCGTGCTTTTCTAGTTCAATTCAGTATGAATACCCGACCCACATAATTCAATTTCAAATAAATAAACTAGAAATCGGCCTCGTACATACAATAATTAAATTTCTTACTACCATCCTCGTTCTGTGACTGTGAACACACATACGGAAGTTTTGTTTATTAGATAAAGATAAAATATTTGGGAGTTTGTCTGCTTCGTGCGGGCTCTCTAGCAATTTCCTCGAGGGTTATATTTCTCAAAGGTCGAATTACTTTTCTAACAACTTCCACTCAACATCATTTCATTATACTTTTTCTTTTTTATTTCCTTCTAACAGGATGTGTTTTCAACGTCCAACATTTTGTCACAAGAAGTTATAATATAATATAAATAATAATTTTGGATGTAATTATGTCGGCATGATGTATTGAATAAATGTTAAATAGCGCGCTTTTGTAAATAATTTCATTTAGCTGTATTAAATCTTCTGTGTGTGGGTTACACGTACGTAAAACAGAAATTCTAATGATAATTTTCATTCACTACAACAAATGTCACAATAATTAATTGACTTTATTGGTGTTATTTTTAATCTTAAAAATGTGTTAGATTGGAATTAGGAGTAATGTTGGGTAATGTCCTACATCGCATAGAAATGATTTTTTAATCTGTTTAATAAGGGTATTGGGTTACACCTCTCATAACCAATCGGATTTAACTTGGAACCTTACAAACTAGCATGGTATCAGAGCAAAGTTCACACGTGATTGGTCAAAGAACACACGGACTCCACGTAACCATAAGTATCCACGTGTTAGGTGAAAAAAAGAACGCCACATATGAGGGGATGTGTTTCATAATGTCTTACACCAGACGGAAAGTTATTTTGTGATTTGTTTAATAAGGGTACTAGGCTACTCATCTCATAACTAATTGGTTTTGATTTGAAACCCCACAAACTTACATGGTATCAGAGCAAGGTTCACCCGTGGTTGGGCAAAGATCACACACACTCAACGTAACCAATAATTAAGTATCCATGTGTTGGGAGAATAAAAAAAGAATGACACACGTGAGGGGGCGTGTTCGGTAATGTTCCACATCGGACGTAAAGTGACTTTGTAATCTGTTTAATAAAGGTCATGAGCTACTTCTCATAACTAATTGGAGATGAGTTTGAACCCCACAGACTCATAATTTATTTTTTGTAAGTCTTTTTTGTGATAAGATATTTTTAGGTTCTTAAATTGTGTTCAATATATTTTAATAGAGTTTAATATCACATATAACATTAGTCATAGTTTTGAGTAATTACTGTAAATTCCTAAGTGGTTGTAAGCCTTAATTCATTAAGCAATTCTATTTCACATTATTGTTCTTGTTCTCGATTCTTGCTCTCACGTAGATACACCTTAAACCGAGTTCATCATCGTGTGATTGCTTCCATTCTTTTTTGATACTTGATACAATTGGGTCTTACATAGATTAATTGTTCGTAGATATATATCTTTAGGAGATATATTCAAATATTTAGTATTTATCCTTTCCACGATCCTTTCCTTATTTATAGGAAAGTTTGAATTTGTACTTGTATATATATCGATTGAATGGAAGAGTGGTGATCAAGATTTGACACCATTTAACATTAATGATTGAAAATCAAATCTCTCGTACATATAGTTACACGATTTCTATTCTTAAAGTTAGTCGTAAGTTCGATCCTTTAAGGCTCTCAAAGAACGAGTTACATTTTTATTCTTTGCAAGTCCTCACTAGCCTATCATATCTATTGATCAGTAATTGACATTTGAGCTCTTGATCTTCGCTTATATATTGTTGCATGTCTTTGATGTTATATTTTGTCATAGAAACAACTATTTAAATTAACTTTAGTTACGGAAATTAAGTTTGACAACTAATTCTACATATTTTTAGTGTGACATAAACATGTTTAATCTTTACATTGAAGTGAGGGTATTTTTATATAGTTGGGAAAATGGCAAATTTTACATACAAGTTTGCATGTTCATAAATGATTGAGACAAACAAACGCATAATTCTATTATTTATTCTACTGATCAATATAATGAGTTGTAGACTTGTAGTTGTACGAAAATAACTTCCATAACCATTTTTTTAAGCACTTCCATAACTATTATATATTCCTAATCTTGTTTTGAATTTATGAATATAATATATTGTATATAATGAACTTTATTTATATAAAAATAATATAATTAACTTCCATATTTTTTTCTATTGTGTGGAAGTTATTTTATACAACAAAAGTTATGGTAACATTTATTGTATACAATGGTACTAGAAATTAGATATAAAAAAGTTGTTTACATGTAATGAAAGGATGATATAAATTGATTGTATTGTTTTTAAAAGATTAAAATTAGTTACATACAATAATAACTAAGATAAAGTTTATTATGTTTTTATTTAATTTGTTATAAATTAAACGCCATGGCAACAATAAAAATTTTGTTAGGGTTAAAGTCACTGTAGACAAACGTACTTTTCCCATGTACCGATATGATATATTAACTTTTTTCTTACACATCTGCCTATTTAACGTGTAAAAACGTGTTATTATTCTAATTTTGATGATTTTGACCTGCAATAGCAGGTTATCTTTTTTCCCAATTTTCTTCACTTCGAAATCGAACTTTAAAGCCAAAATTCTCCATGTATACTTAACGAAAAGCAATGATTCTTGACTTTGTGGAAAGGTAATCAACTTGTGTAGAATTAGTACCATAAAAACGAATAAAAATGAGTTTAAAATGTATCAATTCATCAAAATATCGTAAGTGTGTTGAATAGGGTCATTATCGACTTTAATTAGTAATAACATGGCTTATACTTGATGGTTTTTCATGAATTTGGTGACATTTAAAAGGTAAAAAGATTATCTACGATAACCTATAAAAAGAATCATGTAAAATGATCAAGAATCGACAAAAAACGAGTCTTTTTTCTGCCATATTTTCGAACCAAATTAATAACACAAAAAAACGAAACTTTGACTATGAAATTCTCCATAAATACTTGACAAAAATTCATGAATTTGATGTCATTTAAAAAATATAATGATACTTTACAAGATTCTACAAAAAAATCACGCAAAACGATCAATGATCGACAAAAAAAATCCAAAAATGGACTGAAACCAGGTGAACAAGTTGCAGGACGTGAAATGAGCATATCGACACGTTATTTGTAAGTTAAATGGCCAGATGTGTAAAAAAAATTATATGCCGTATCAGTACATGAAGAAAAAAATGTTTATCTTCCGTGACTTTAACCCAATTTGTTACTATTAAATCTATCAATATTAGCTCCTAAAAAATCTATCATTATTAAATAACATAACATTTATTTAATCAAAACAAAAATGTATTTGAGATTTTAGCAATATAATTAAACTCATTACTAAACTCATTTATCCACACTTGTTCATTAAGATTAATACATTTAAATTACAACTAAACGTAAAAAATTGAATGTTAAAAATTTCTAACATATATCTATATTTTAAAGTGTAAAAATTGTTGTCAAAAAATAGCATTTACTAGTGTGTACAAATTAACTTCATTTTCACACTTTTAAATGTGAATATTTTGAAAAATTATTCTAAGGTTACAAAATTCTCATTTTTACTTGTGAAATTCTCTAATTATCTATTTATTACTAATTTAATTTACACATTTAAAAATGAAGAGATTTTTCCTCCTCTAACAATTAATATATTTAAACTTTTTTTTAAAGCATTAATATATATTTAAATTATTTTTCACAATTATAAGCTTAACAAGGTTTAAAATTCTTACACTTTTATAAAACATAGAGAAAATGACATATTTATTGTAGTGACTTGCTTTGTTTAGAAAATGATGAGATTTCATTATGTTTAAAAGGAAAAAATTATTTGTTTCTAAACATGCAATAGAAGTGAAAGTTTGGGGTTTGAATCCTTGTTTCACGTGTGTTGTTGTGTGACCAAGGTAGCTTTAGATGTCGTAATTTTTATTGGGAAGGATAAAGGATAATGGTGATACTCTCTTCAAAGAATGTTAGAGCTAGACCTTCAAAAACCAATGTTGTTGTGTGATCGATGCCACTGGCTCGGCCTGGGAAAGCTCGGGCAACAATAGAAAGGAAGGGGTGCACGTAGCTGTTGCGCTCACCCCCTCTTAGTCAAGAGGATAGCAAGTTCATCATCTACTACATAAGAGAGAATTCAATTCAGATAACCATGCCTCTGCTAGGCAGCGTGTACCTTATTGGATATATAATCCAAAGTCGAGAGTAAAGTTAGAGAAACAACCGTCTGATGAAAAACGACTTTCACCTTCAGTTTTGAGAGCACCTTTTTCGTTGAGAATTCCTTATTCCCTCCTTAAGAATTCCTCGTTCCCTACTATTACATCTCTTGATACCCGAAGAAAACCCCATCCCTTTCGGATACTATATCTCTTTTGACTCTATATATGTGGGCATGTAATATTTATGAGGGTTCATCCACCCCGGTTACAATTCCTCTCTACTGTACCCAAATCTTTATTTTTACTAATATTTCACGTATTTCTATTATGCTTCTTATGAAGCTACATTACAACAAATCTTCTTTTTTTACATCATTGGTCTATGATCTTAGGAACGTTGGGGCCATGTCCCAAATGAAAGTCAGTTCATAGTTCAATTGGAAATGTCGGTTATATTAGTATTGGTTTCTCATGTAGAACCATAGAAAATTCATAAAATATTAATCCGTGTGATCTGTTGGTAGTGAACCCTAAGACAGTTGGAAAGAAAAAGGTAAGATTAAAGAGAGTTAATTTACTTTAAAAAAACGAGAGTTAAGTGATAAGATCGACTTATTGATAGAATGCGAAGACAAATTTTCTTTTAGAAATCGATGAACTTCTAAGCTTGTTCTTCCGAGTCCTGGAAGGCTTACACTGTGAATGGATATACATGTGGCTACCACTATATATGATATGGATATATAGTCAAAGATTTCAAGTATCCCAACCGGCCACAATTTATCCCTTCTATTCTGGGTTTTTAAAGCAATTAAATTAAAGATTATAAAGGTGAAATTGATGATGGAAATACCATGAATATGTAAAACTTCAAAATAATAAACAAATTAAGGGGACATAAAACATGTTTTTGTTATTGTATGTTTCAATATTGAAATTTACGTTTTAAGGTATTGAATTTTCAAACTTACATATTTTAATATATTGAAACTTTCAAACTTACATCATAATATATACATTCTTATATAAGACTGATTTTGAAACTAGATACACTAAATTATCAGTTTTGAAGTTAATATATTAAGGGCATAAAGAGTAGTCTCGGCAAGTAGCGGTAAGGGTGATGTGTCTCTCGCCACCATATGCCAACACCATCCCTTGGGTGTGGTACTAAGATATTTAAGTATTTCTTAGTATTTGAATTCCGAAGAACAAAGAGAAAAAAAAAATAATATAGCGCTGACATGCTTTTTTTTTAACCGCAAAAACATTACTTATATTCGTCATCAAAACCCATAAGTACATGTACACAACAGAGCTCATATCTTAGCACATTACACACAGCTAGCTAACACAACAAACATTAGGGAACAATAACACATAAGCTACAGTAGCCTAACAGATCTACATGGACGTGCAGCATCACCTCAAAACTAGTCCTTCACTACACCACACCTCCCCCAGCGTCCATCGCTGTAAACATCTACGCCTCATCTAAAACGTGTCCCTTCAGACACATGGTAGCACGAACCAGGATACAAAACAACACCATGGCCAAACTATAGCAGCCAATCAATAGTCTATCTCACAAAAACATCAGCATATAAACCACAAATTATCTTACACGGCCTGGAAAACATAATACGAGTGAAGTACCAGCGCTCCATACATCTAAGCATATCACAGACAGTAGTCAGCAGGACTCAAGATATTCCACCAAAGCATGCACCATAGAAGGTCGGCGTTACTTATGGAAGCTCACATCATAATTAGGGAATAAGTAACAACCAGGCCTGAAAAAACTCTGGAGCTCGACAGGGAACCTATAAAACAGGGAACATATAGCGCTGACATGCTACGAAGTTAATATTGAAATAAAACATATTTTTGTTAAAATTCTTATGAATCAACATTCAACTTTTCCCCCAAAAAAACCTAAATGATTTTTTATTAAAATTCTTATGATTTTTAAGAAAAGGATAAATGTGAAAAAAATACAAATTTGCTTTTGTGAAAAACAGAAAGAAAAATTGATGCCAAAAATACCATTAATATTATTGTAAAACTTCAAAATAATAAACAAAAACTGAAATTTCAAACTTACATATTTTAATATACTGAACTTTCAAACTTACATTATAATGTATATAAAATCCGAAACTTTATGTATACATCCTATTATATTATATGATTTTCGAACTAGATATATTAAATGATCAGTTTTGAAGTTAATATAGAGGGCATAAAGTGTCGTCTCGGAAAGTAAGCGGTAAGGGTAATGTGTCCCTCGGTACTGCATGCCAACACCATCCCTGGGGTTAATTTAAAAAAAATTCAATGTTCCTCGGCATTTGAATACAGAAGGAGATAGAGAAAGGAAAAAGAAAAACAAAAAGAAGTGTGAGAAAGTATTGAAAAAGACTTTGAAATATGTGAATTATTTGTTTTTTATGTGATGATATATGAAGAAGAGAAAATAAAGTATAAATAATATAACACCGACATGATACGGTTAACGAAGCGTTTGAAGCATGAGGTAAATATACCAACCCCATGATCTAAAATGTAAGTTTAAATATCAAATACGTTAAATAAATAACCATGTAAAGTTAAAGATATTTTTATGAATTGATATGTTTGTATTTATACATATATTCTTAATTAGTAATTTTTAATTTAAGCCGAGTTAAGCAAAATTTATTATTTTATATACTTAATTGCTTAATATTGTTGACTAGATGTAGACCGGAGATAGAAGATGTTTGAAGAAAATTTGGAAAAAAATGCAAGAATAATATATAAATTTCTCAAGTTTGTGTCGAGACCTTGTCGTAGTATCCACGCACCCTCGATTGCATGTCACAAGATGCTAGAAAGTCACGACCTCCTCCCCTTCGATTCCAGTAGCTGATGAAATTTCACATCCTTTGGGCGTGATCTGTTCGCAGTCTTGTCGTGACATTGAGGGCTAAATGAACTAAACTACTTTTTTTTTTTGAAAATCAAAATACCATACCATAATAATGCAAACCACACAAAGTCCAATATGGCACCTAAGCCATACGCAAAACCCACTGGGCACAAACCAACAACAAATAACCAGCTAAAGCAAAAAGAGGTAGGTGTAACATTCTACACCTCCGAAGCTAGCAAAAAATAAAACCAACACCACCCCATATCCTGGACCAATCTGCCACGTAGCGCATCTGAAAGACCAACCAAGGAAAGACATCTTCAAACCTTCGCCTGCTACCTGATCTTCAAAGACTGAGGACACGAACACCAAGCTGTCCAATCTGATCTGCTTAAGCCTTTTCTCCCAACAATCCAATTAAACATTTTGATTTGGAACTCAAAAAAAATATCTTCTATCAACTTTCTAGAATCTTGAAAGGTGACTTGATTCCTGTGACTCCATATAAGATATAAGAAACTCCACACACTTGCTTGCCAAAGAGAGATGTCTTGAGAGATAATATCAGACCATGACCTTGAGTCTTCAATCTGTTTTGACCACCACCTTGCCATCAGCTCCCATCCTTTTTTAACTTTATCACACCTCCAAAGAGCATGCTCCAAGTCCTCCATAGCTTCCCCGCAAATAGGGCAAAGAACCGAATTCAGGTCCACCTGCAAAGAGTCAAGGACCGCCCGGACAGGCAGTCTACCCAGCCTAGCTCTCCAAATAAAAAGGTTTACCTTTATTGGAACTAACTTGTTCCACCATGTAACTAATCCCTCCTGCCTATTTACTGACACCCCCCTTTCAATAATGTTCCTAAGAGACTTCACCGAAAAAACCCCATCTTGAGCTAACCACCAAGACACTTTATCTTCCTTAAACCGACATGGCTTGATATTAGACAATAAACTCGTTAAATCCTGAAGCTCGCCTAATTCTCTACCCCTCGGGTTTCTCCTCCAATCCTCCCCATACCACTCACCTCTATCTAACACCACCACATCCTTCTCTCTCTCTAAATTGTAAAGTCTACTAAACCTATTTTTAAGAGTAAAATTCCCTAACCATCTATCTTTCCACACCGAAATCCTTGACCCATCCCCTAAAACTTTCCCAAACGAAGACTTAAATTGAACCCCTAATTGATCTAACACATCACCAATTTTTGAGATATTTCCCCAAACCGTGCCCCTAACACTACCCAATCCATTCTCCGGAATCACACCCAACTCCAACCCATAAATACCCCTAATGACTCTAGTCCAAAGTGATCCAGGTTCCTTAGCCCAACGCCACCACCATTTCCCCAACAAACCAAAGTTAGCCGCCAAAAGGCTCCCTATATTCAGCCCCCCTAACCCAAAAGATTTAACAACTTTATCCCGTTTGACCCAATGAATAAAATTCCCAGCCCCCCGTGAAGACCCTTTACCCCAAAAGAAATTCTTTCTCACCCTCTCAAGCACAGATATCACTCCCTTTGGGGCTTTAAACAAAGAGAAGAAATACAATGGTAAGCTTCCGAGAATTGATTTAACCAGAGTGAGACGACCACCAAACGATACCATACTCGCCCTTCTATATGAAAGTTTGTTTTGAACCTTCTCTATCACCCCTTTCCAATTTTCCAACCGATTCATGTTCGCACCAACCGGCAAACCCAAATAAACAAACGGAACCTCTCCTACCTTACACCCAACCATAGATGCCCAAGAGCCAACCTCACTTATATCAACTCCCAACCCCATCAATGAACACTTTCCCAAATTAATTTTTAACCCTGATAGCTTTTGAAAACATTCCAGAATTTTCATTAGACTTTTGAAATTTTCCAGACTCCATTTGCCAAAAATCACTACATCATCAGCATATTGTAAATGCGAGATACCCACTCTATCACAGAACCCCACCTCAATACCTTTAAAATACCCTTTTTCAATGGCCTCTAGCATTAGCACATTAAAACTTTCTGCAGCTATTACAAACAGAAACGGAGCTAACGGATCCCCTTGTCTTAACCCTTTTTCCATACTGAACTCATCCGTGGGAGACCCGTTTACTAATACTGAGACTCTTGAAGAAGACAGACAAGCTTTAATCCAGCTAATCCATCTCTCTCCGTGGGAGACCCGTTTACTACTTGCAAGCTTTGAACTCAACAATGTCATTAGGTGCTCGCGACCTGTCACCACCATGATACTTGCCTGCACACTTTAAATCATGAAAACAAAGAAAAGAAAAGAAAAGGATGCTACATAATGTATTTTTTAACCCTAGAGATAGAGAGAGGCGATATTTGTAATACCTGTTTTCAATTATAAATGTTTAAGTTCGTTTAAATAAGTATTTTGAATGATTACATGACAGTATGATATGAGAACATAGTTCAATGGTTAAAATGAAATGAAAAACAAAGAAACGGGAAAATTCATTTACCGCGACGCGGTGGCGTCATCGACAAAAATAAGCGGGTGGCTGCCAAAAGCAAACACTAACAATAAAATATTATTACTTTACGTCGCGACGCGATGCGTTGGTAAAAATGGTTAATATAAGGAATTTCAATATTCATTCGGTTGGCACAACTTTTAATCACTTCTAACAATACTCTCGAGCATTTTTTAGGGTTATATGAGATGTGAGTCTTTTGGCGGTTGTAAGAGTCACTCGGTGCGAGTAGTTGAAACAATCTTTAACATTATAAACATTTAAATTTAATTTAAATATTCATTATGTTTATAGACAGACTGTTAAGCTAGTAGTTTATAGTACATTACAATATATTTAACACGTTTTCCTACTTTAGTTAATCTCTTATAATTTAAACAATCAAGTATTTCTAATATACCTCTCAAGTAATATTCATTTCTTTTTCCTACCTTACACATTTAACAATAAACATTTTCTTCTATAAATAAACGACATCTTATAGAGTAAAAACTATACGTCGAACTTCTTATCCTATATTTTATAAAATGGTATGTTTATCGAAAAGAACATATTTATTATCACATTATTACGAAGATATCACACTAATGATAATAAAAATAATAGGATGACATAAGACGCGTGTTTAAAGTTTCCGTTGGATGAATGATGATACAGCCTAAAGCCATTTTTCCAACTTGGCCACCAAACAATAAGTTACTGTTGTTAATCAGCTTTTGGCTCCTGCAAAAAAAGTCCAAAAGAATGTCACACAAAGGGAAATTGACTTATTTAGTCAATTTTAGATTTCCACTCGCCGCATTTCTTTTCTTTTAGATATACACCTTTTTTTTCTCTCTAAGCTGTCTCAATAGATTACAATATAACTAAAATACGAGTCAATAAACTTACCGAGACACATAAAAATGAACTAAATTATATAAACATGTCAAGTAATAAATTAAACAATTAGTATGTAAATATCAATTAATCAACTATATTAAGCTAAGAACTGAATTATTAAATAAACTAATATGCAACCAGATAACTAATTTACTATATTAAATAAAAAAAGGAATTGAAATATAAATAATCAATAAGAATTGACTAGGAAACAAAGACTAAAAAAACTTTACATAGAAGGTTTTCAAGTCTTAAATATGTCTTGAATTTTTTGATTTTGTCTTTAGATCGTTATTAGTTAACATTTTAACAGTAAAATAGAATCTTTGATCAAGTCTGCTTTCACAACCAATAACCTTCTACTTTGATCACAAATCCCTGAACTCTGGAGCCTTCGATTTCTTTTTTCTTAAGTCTTTAACTCTTAGCTTTTGATTACAATTGTCAATTATGTTTCTTGTTTATGTTCAATTGTGTGTTTTTTCATGGAGTGACAAATTCACAAATGATTTTTGATGAATCGATGTTTTTTTTTCCTAAATGGCCAAACAATTTTGACAATTGAATATTTGATTTCTGAGTTGCCTCTTTGTTTCCATTATAGAGTTGATGTTTGCATTCTTCTTTCTTCTACCGAAGTAATCTATTATTTATTAATTCTTGTGAAATCTATATGCCTACGGATGTCCTTTTTAGTTTTTTATTGCTTCCCTCCAAATTTTAGTTTTGGACCAAGATATATAATATAGGACAAAAGTTCATGCGAGAACCGTTGTTAGCGCGAGAACCGCGAGAACCAATCTAAGCCGTCCAATTTCCCCTCCTTCAATGTCATTGCCCACCCATGAATTCCTCACATGCACCCTGCCACACCCTATCCCTCCACGCTCTCTATCCATGATACTTCTCATATCCAAAGAACGGCCGAGATTGGTTCTCGCGGTTCTCGCACTAACAACGGTTCTCGCATGAACCCTCCCCTATAATATAGAATATATCTAAAAATAATAGGTCCCGACTAGCCATGTACACTAGGCTGTTGTCCATATTACACGTCGTATACTAGCAGTCTCCCACATGTATATGCAACATACATTTATTATAAATAATTTGAGAAGAAATATAGAACATTTGATCCAAAAAAACCCATTAGTTTAAGATCATACATATATACACTCATAAAATGAAACTTCATCGATTGAAAACACGCTAGTTAAAATTACAAAGAACAAATGGAACTTAAGGGATATATGAACATCAGAAACTAAGAAACTAAAACCAATGAAAAAAGTTTAATACGTTTTCATGCAATTTCGCTTCTGAAAAATCGATCCCGTCATAATGTACAATGACAATTACCACGTTATTAGTAGATATAATGAATATGGAAACGAAGAACTAAACAACGAACACATATCTAGTAATGAAGAAGTACAATCTTCAAAATAAGTTAAATAGTCGGTTTTAGGATAAATCTATGGATGAATGGAGCGATAACCAGGCTTTTGTTATGTTAAAGAGCAGAAACGTCAGCAAATGATGGGGTTATTGTTATCTGGTTCATTGATCAAGACACCTTGATAGGAGCCACTCCTCGGGTCATCATGGCCAGTATCAGAATGAATCGATTACTCAAATGGGTCACGACATTTTCAAGAATAGAGACACCACTGGGAATAACACACCATCTGGATTCTAGGAAGGCATGAAGATCACCTCTTTGAGTAAGAAGAAACATAACAAAAAAAAAAGCATGTTTCAGCCTGTGTCATCAGGGAAGAGCTCGTCTTTAAGCTCAGGAGCGATCCATTGTATTTGAATATACGTGATTTCCCACAAATCGTTCCCTTCTTGTGCCATCAACACTTGTTTCTCTTTCATGGTTGTGATCATCTTTGTCAACAAGCTGGGAACAAGTTCTTTAATCTTCGATTCACCATACACTCCAAGATCGGCTTTCATACACGTATCCATCCTTCTCAGTATCCCTAACCAAAATGTCTTGAATCCAGGACTCTCTGCCAACAACTTCAAGAACTGCAGATAAACATCAACCATAAACTCCATTGCCAGCCTCAAGGTTCCTTCCATGCTTCTGGTTTCCCTCTCTGCATTCTCCCTTGTTGAATACTCCAACATTTTTTCATGCAAATCATCAACCATTGCAAAGATCACAAGATTGAAGCAATTTATGATGTTGTTTGGAGTAAAATAAAGTTCATCCGCATTGTTGAAGCTTTTGTGGAGGGAGATAACCGCGTAGTTTCGTACCTCTTCACGTCTTGCTAAACTCGTCTTCCTTAAAACTTCTCCAAGCTTTAGGAAGAGATTCATTGACATGTTTGTGGGTCTCATGATATCATCAGAAGATATTGTACTACTGCTGTTGATGCTTGGATTACTTCCAGGATCAGAATAACCATTTTTGGACCATTCAACTATAAATTTCACTGAATCCGCCATTAAATCCATCAACCTCGTGTTCTTATCTACAGGACTGTTTCTCCTGGCGACAAACCCGAATGCACAGTCAATACAATACGAGTAATTCATAACAGAGATTCCTGTACCTTGAGCCATTAGGTTAATAAGAGCTTCAACTCCACGCTCGTAAGCTTCTGCTTGCCGACCCGTGTTCGATAACAGTTGAAGAACCGTTTTCCACCCTAACTGTGATAGTAAATTTCCAGAGTACTTGCGTAAGATCTTTGTCACTGATTTGATTATAAACTCGTTACACTTTTCATAAATTTTACCATCCAATTTGAACATTAAGTTTATTGATTTGGAAAGTTGTTCTTCTGCTGTTTTTTCATTCGCATTAGACGCAAAAAGCTTCACACAGATTCTTATAAGTGCAACAATGGCCTTTTCTGCAAATGGGACAGGGGAAACCAGTTGGAACTGAATAACATTAAGAAGATAATCATTGTAAGTGGGCCAAAATAATGCGAGACGGTGGACATTACAAGAAGCCATTGCTTGAATCAAGTCCCAACAAAACTGAACAGTTTCTTCTTCTTCAGCCGGTGTGTTAAACTTCTGTCCTTTTCCGGCGGCGGCATTGATTAGCGACCGCCCAAGATTTAGCAACGGTTCAAGAGGTAAAGTTGAACTTTTACTAAATATGCTTCCGATTTTACATTGTTGAATGACTTTTAAATTCTGTTCGAATTCACTTATTCCAAGATTCAAAGACTCTTCAAGATTTTCCATTGATAAACAATGAGATATTGCTGCCATTAAATTGGAAGTGTTAATCCGTCCTGCTTGATCATTTACTGACTCTGATTCTGTGCGCTTATGTTTCTTTGAAGAACCAGAACTACCAACTTCGACTACGGATTGAGGTAAGAGTTTAAGCCTTTTTAACTTTAACAAGCAGTCGATGATATTTCTCCACCCTCCACGAATCGAATTTTTGAAGTTATTAGCGACTGTAAAAACAGCAAGTGTCGCCATTCGAGGCTTCAAATCATGTCCAAATGAAAATAAAGTTTCTTCTGCTGAAGCATACGGGTTTAGCAAAGTTGTGAATTTACAGAATGATGAAAGAAGCTCGTCGAGAGAATCTTGGAGTCCATACTGACAGATTCTTGCTACTGCAAATAATCCCTCAATACATTCATGGATGATTTCTTCATCCTCCGTGTGTTCGAAGATGGCGGAAAGTGTAGCAACTGAGGGACCTGCAATTGCAGCAAACATATCCCTACCAATCCTACGATCAAAATCACACGTGATGTATGGTTGCACTAGTTTTGATTGGTTCATGAGTTGGATCCAACGACTGGGGTTCATTTCAATCACAGAGCCGGTTTGACCGAATATCGTTATAGCTTTGGTTGCGATTGACTGGAAGAGGTCGGATAAGTATTCTCGTGGGAGATCTTGTCCGCCATTGATTGCTCTGTTGTTTTTGATGAACTCTTCTTCAGTCATCTTCTTCTTCACTTGCGGGTTATGTTGATCTGTGTTCAACATAATCACTGAATAACATAATATGAACACTGCATCCTTAGTCACAAAGATTTCTGACGATTGTTGTTCATAAAATCTTTCAGAAAATGCTTCCAAGATTCTTTGAATCTTTTGTGATTCTCCAGGAAGTCGGAAAGTTTCTAAATATGTTCGTAAAGCAGTGTCAAGAACCAGCCCAGTTAACTCAAATGTGTCGGTGAATTCTTTGAGTACTTTAAGATTAAACTCACTTGGATCACCTAAAAAGTCCCCAATCTTTGTCTTGTCAAGCCCTGGAGTGTACCTAAGAAACATTGCATGACCTTTCGGGTCAGGTGGATCCGATACCAATTTGGAAATTTTCAAATAATCCAATCCTTTTTTGTCATCTCTATTAAAATGACTCCCTGCAATCATCATCTTCCTCTTTTGAGTCTTTCTCACCCTCACCGATTCGATCCATTTCTCGAAATTTGTATTATCTTTTCGGATCTCCTCCCAAAACGGTTTATATTCTGAAATCTCAACCGGGTAGGGTCCGGTCGGGCTCTGGTCGTTTGGTTTATCCACGTTATCAGCTATGTTGTGAATTAGAACCATGAGACCTTCAAACGCTTGAAGCTGTAAGCTAGTGGGTGTGGGAGATGTAGCACACCCACCTGATAAAAACGCGTGCTTGCAAAGATTCTTCCCGATTTCCTCAAATATGTTATAGGAAATCGGGTCACAATCAAAGTTTATGTAAACTTCGACTAAGAACGTGGGTTGTCTACAAAAGTTTATAATTCCTTCTAGCGCGAGTTCTTGTAGCTGAATCAAGTAACCTTGATTCAATGTTTTGAACAACACGAACACGAAGAAAGCCTCGAGTTGCAAACGTATGCATTCCCGATGGAAGTGATAAATGTTCAAAACAGTACTGCAGATCATCGACAAAACCAGAGGGCTTGAAGAAGTTCCGTAATGGATTAAATGATGAAAAAGATCATCTTGAACCATCCGCATCAATCTTTTATGTTTTCCGATGCTGTCACAGCTTAATTCTAGAGCAGAATTGATCAAAACTAGCGCGAATACCTGAACATCTTCGTCGGCAGTTAACGCCGGTGACCCTTCGGTTTCCACAATTCCGACCACGTTTAGTAAAGAACAGAGAAAGTGGAATATGTCAACAGCGCAACGGATTCCGTAACCTGTTTCATCGACAACGTCCTCCGAGTCTGATTCGGAATTCTCACATTCTCCGACTTCAATCTCCGGCAGCCGGGAGAATATAATTTGAATTATATCATGCATTGTGTGTCGTGCAGTTCGTTGTAACAAATCACCTTGCCCGGCGGACTGTTGAACAACTTGAAAGCATGTATTGACAATTGTGCAAACGGCGTGATCGTTAAGCAGGATGGAGGCTGGATGTCTCATCACGGCGGCTAAAACTTGCAATATTCTCATCATCACGGCGGCTTCCGTGATTGGGTGTGTCTTCTCGAGGCGGCAGCCGGTGACTGCCATGACGATGTTAGACATTGCTTCACGAGCACCCGGAGTCTTTTTATCAAACATACCGAGCCTCATGATCTTCAAAACAGAGGAAAGTGCCACCGCGGTGGCACCGGCGGGGACGTCGTCGGACGATATTACGTCGAGAAATGGAGAGAGGTAGATAGACGGGTCAATCTTTTTCCATGATTGTCGAGGATTGAATATGAGTGATCTTAATGATTTTAAAGAATGAGGTATGGCGGAATCCAAGAGATCGTCTTGATAATAATATTGGGAGGTGGGGTCGGATCTCCCCCGGCGAATAACCGCCAGCACCGCACCGACCTCCGTATTCAACATGCATGAGAGTCCCAACTCTTTACTTTTCTTGATTTTGGTGATGTTTTCATCATATTCATCGTCGTCTTCATCGTATTCTTCTTCCTCATCGTCGTCTTCCTCCTCATCCTCCTCCACCTCTTCCTCCGCCTCCTCTTCGCCGTCGTAATATTTGCCCATAATTTATTTTTAAAAAAACCGTGTAGTTTTATTGTTTGGAAGTAGGTGTAAAAGAAAGAAAGAAAGAAAGGTATTATGGTGTGAGGTATTGAATAGGATAAATTGAATGGTATTTCCTAAAATTGCTCTTTATATTTTGGTTTTTAGATGGCTATAAATTTGTTCTTCAATACCTTCAATCTCTCCCTTATTCATCTGGCTACGTGTTTGTTTCATTCTTTTTATTAAATTTTTTGTGTTCGCAAGAAACATATTTAATTTCTATGGCACTGGGCATATTATCATTAACTGAGTCATTGGTTTTATGTAAAAGACTATTTTCCCATATATTGCTTTTAAAGTATTTCTTTAGGTTTGAAGAAAGGTCGACTTACTTATAAATTTATTAAGGATTGTGCACCTGCATGATGATCATGAAGGTTGTCTACGGAAGTTTGAGTTTAAATTGCAGCAGTAGTAGTCGGAACACATTCAATGGAAATGGATACTTAGTCGTGATCAAAGTTGTTAAGTTGGTTACAATCAGAGTATGATTTTAGACGTAAGTAGCGTACGCTTCAAGCTTCATTATGAAAGTTTAATGACCTCTTTGAATGTGAAGTATGTTCGAGATGCAACTAAGGATATACTTTCATTTGGAGAATTAATGTAACACCCATCTCGGCACGAAACGGAGGCTACTCATACGATACATAAACATAGCATAACTAAGAATATACCCTTTAACCTCAACCCGAAAGTACTACCTTACAAGCTTCTGCTAGGCTAGCTCTCTATCCCTTTCCCTTAAAGCACCCTTGAACACCTGCCGTAGAGGAAGAAAAGAAAACTATGGCTGCGCCAATTACCCAGTGCACGGATATATATACATACATAATAACAATAATAATCGAACGGATCACAAAGATATTAATATCAAAGTTTTCGGATCAGAATACTTTCAGAATTCATAATTCATTTAGTAAAAAATAAGGTTTTCCGTGTCAAAAGCAAACATATCATATTCATACATATCATATAACAATTCATATCAAATCACATATCATATCACATCGAGCTCCTACCAGGCTACCAGAAACGCATACACTTGCACACCGTCATCAGACAAATATGACAATTTCCAGACATTTGTACACTGGACAAACAGATCCAAATGTACCCTACAAATGTGAGATGGGTGTTTGGCACTACACTACCATCCACCATAACATAACATAACATACAGTCTAGGGTTAACCCATACCTCTCCCCAAACAGCTCTCGGAGCCAAACCTTTAGGAGACGCCGTGGACTGATCACACCGCCACAAAAGGTGTCACACCACCAGTGCCCCTAATGATGTGCCTATGGTACCCATAGGTGGATAAATAGCTCGATGCATCAAAACCATAGATTCCAAAACAACATATATATCATAATATAGTTTGGTGTTCCACAAGTTTTATAAAAACTTTTATAGTTCAATTAATAGTCAAAATAATTTTAAGAAGCATCATGTGGAACATATCTAATAAAAGAAAAACGGAACTTTTCCGACTCGCTTAACATATAATAATATCTTCACAAATCCAACAATAGAAGTACATCAAAAGAAACAAGATCTCAATTATTAAATAGCACGGATTATCGCCGAAGGAATAATAGGAATTAAACGGATATTTCATAATTTGGGAACAAGAATCCATACAACAATAAAGGGATATCCGTACGACAATAAGAGTTGTAAAGAGGACTAGAATCCGTACGACAATAAGAGTTGTAAAGGGAACCAGAATCCGTACCTTATTCTCGCCGTCCAAGAAGTCCCAACGCTACTAATTAATAGCTTCGAATGATTTCGTTTGGATATTCTCTTGTTTAAAACAGTTAACAAAACCTATTTAAGTAAGAAAAGGACACCGACTTCCTTAAGTTTTTAAATAACAGTTTAGTGGTGTTCTAGTTCAATGGTTCTTTTCAAGTTTATAGTTATTGCTGCATTCAGATGTGTTTATAACAGTTTATATCATGCCTACAACTCAAGAAACAAGGTTGATATTGTATGTTGAAGTAAGTCACCACTTTATCCCATATATTCCTAGGCTCATAGTTATTAACTCGCAACTATTAATTTGTAATCCAGCCCCAAGTTACTACATTTATACTGACTTTAATCTTAGTGAACCCATTTGGTTTCACAACAGGTTGAAAGATCTAAGTAGTGGTACCAATCAATTGAGATCAGTAAACACATCTACTCGATTGGCAGATTTAAAACTGAAGTTCAGAAATCACCTATATCTTGGTCTGATACATGTTACAATCAGAGTTCTTTAGGTTTAGATAAGTGTTGATTACTAATCGAAGTACGAAAACCTTTCTGTTCGTATTCTAATTTAATATCCTAAAAGAGCAAGTGATTGGAGTTTTCGAAAATAAACAGAATCGGAGCTTAGCATGAGAACTAGTCGAATCAGGTATCAGAAAGAGATCGCAAGAGTTAGAACAAACCTTAATTGCTGCTGAACTCGTAGCTACAGTCGCCACACCAAATTGCCTCCCAAATCAGTTTAATCGCAGCTTCCACCAAACTCGTTGCTGCTTTGTTGCGTCGCCACTCAAGGACAGCTTCGAATAGCTACTCTTCACTGCCTTCTTCTCTCTCTCCCTCTCAAATTTACAGCTTACGTATGGTGATTCGTGAATGGTAGAGAGCAAGCAAAGGGTATTTATCGATGGATTCGTTGGAGATAGTTGTGGCCGGATTCAAAAGAGTCGTCGTACTCTCTTTCTCTCGATTGGTTAAGGGCTGTCAACTGGTTTTAGAAGTATTTGAGTGTAATGGGCTTAGTCATATAGATAGGTGCTTTAGACTACTTTAAACTTCTAAAGGCCCAACAACGATTAAGTTGAAGGAGTCTATAATAGAGGTGCATATCTTCGGATTTTAATCTGATCCGGATCGGATAAAATCCGGACCGGATTTTTTCGGTTTTTTGAGACCGGATTTTCGGATTGTAACCAGATTTTCTCGGACAAAAGTGTGACCGGTTTCGTACGGATTAAAACCGGATTTTCTCGGACAAAAGTGTAACCGGTTTAAGATCGGATTAAAACCGGATCGGATCGGATAAAACCGGTTAAATCCGCTCCGGTTTGAAAAAATCCGGTTTATAAAAAACCGGTTAGGATAGTTTTTGCACAAATCGGATATTCGGATTTTTTGTGCTCCTCTAGTCTATAATATGGAGTAAATTGGAGAAGACGATATAGAAGAAAAAAAATATAAGAAAGAATATGTTTCTGAAATGTTTGGGAATTCAAACCAAGGGATGATTTATTAGTGTTTGACTCAAAATTTTAATTGAATATGCACTTAACAAGCACAATGTAGCCAGATGGAAATTTAGGTCCCGTTTGTTTCAACGAATGTGAAGAAATGTAATGAAATTGTAATAAAATTTCGTTGTATATTATATTTGGTAATATTATTTGGAAAAAAATTAAATTATTTAAAATATTTATACTCCTTTACGTAGAGGAATGTCATTCTATAACTAACATGGATGAAATTAAAACCATTTTCAATCATTTGCATTACGGTGAAACAAATGGGACCTTATGGTTTAAAAAAGAAGCTATGCACCTGATGATGGTGAATATAAGTGATCGACGAAGATTTACTACTTTACCGGACTCTCGCTTACAAACTACCTGTTTGGCGTTTATGACTTCACAGTCGCCTATGTAATTACTTAGGGGGTGTTTGTTTTAGCTTGTTAAGGGAGTGTTTGTTTTAGCTTATATTTGGGACTTATTGACTTATTAGCTTATTTTTTGGGCTTATTAACTTTTATGTGTTTGGTTTAGCTTATGGATTTATCTTTAGGTAAAATAAGCCATTTTTGATAAGCTAACTTGATTTAATTTATTTTCTCTCATAGAAGCTTATCTTTATACATTTACCATTATACCCTTTCTTATAAACTTGAATCAACTTTTCATTATCTTAAGTATTTCATTTTTAGTCATTTTTAAACTTTTCATATTTTTCTTCTAGAGGCTAATCCAAACACTTTTTTCACTTATAAGTTTATAAGCTCATAAGTTAAAAAACTAAAAAACTTAAGTCAAAAAAATAAGCTTGCTCAATACCCCTTAAGTACTTATTTTCCTGGCTTATTTTTCATAAGTTAGTTTTTTCTATTTTATCTTTTGACTTTTAAACTTATTATAAGTTACAATAAATAAATAAGTCTGAGTCATAAACAATAAGCTGGGAAAAACACGATTATGAAGTATAAACCCTAAAAATAAGTCATTGATAAGCTAAAACAAACGCAACCCCTCCCCCCTCCCTCTGAATCTGTTGCTCATTTATAGAAGTTCAAGATCTCAATAGGCCAATAGTATAGTATAAGCCTCGTTTATTTTTTTACATCGGTCCATTCAGCCCACTAGAATTCTCAGCCCACCTTTGCTAGGTCCAAGCCCAAACCCCCACTCTTTTTCGCTTTCTTCTTAGCCAGAATCTATTGTTAATTTCTTTTACTTTAATCCTTTTAAAATATAATTAACATTCATCACCACTTTAAATATTAATTAATAATGTTTTATTGTCACCAAACTTAATTGGTTCTATTTAAGTGTTTATAAAGACCTGAATTTGTGATTGTGTTCTTATGTGTGTCTTGTGTCTTTAGTAAAATTATTTTTCAAAAGCTTTGGACATATACTGACTACTGTTATTATATAACTATATACATTTTGAGGAAAAAAATTTATCCTTTAGTACAGGAAAAGCGTTTAATATATATTAAATAACACTCGCAATAAACAAACGCCTGTATGGTAATTGGGTTATTTGAGAATTGGTTAAGGTCTAATAGTGGTTGGTTATTATGTACATGGATTGCATGGGTCTTAAGAGTACAAAGGAAGCACGAGATGGAGTTGGTGATAAATGAAATCGAGGGTGATGGTATCAAAGCAACAAAGTTATAAAGAGGAATGCCAAGAATGAAGAGAAGAATAGATGGTCTGTTAAAGTCTAAAGGGAGGAATTATAGATTAGAAGATTGTAGTATTTGGTATACTTTTTTTCGTAATTGTTTTGTTAACCAAATGCTAGGGTTTAGAGTTGTGCTTTTATTGTTGGTTTTATTCCCTAAACATGTATTGGAAAGACAACTTAATTAGTTCATATGATGGGTATGCCCATGACCTATCTAAAAACAATGTAAATATTTTTATTTTTAATAAATTTTGTCGGGTAAAAGAAAAAAATTAGTAACAAAGCATCATATACAGTTTTATTAAATTTATAAATTATAATTGCTTTTTGGTTTCATTTACTTATTATATTATTTCATTTATTTTTTAATTTTTATACTATTTATAAATTACTTAAAATCAACCCGTATTATACACTGTCTTTAACCTAGTTAAAGATATATTCTCCATACCCCAAAAAAAAAAGAAACCCACAATCATAACTTGAAATTGCTTTTGTTGTATTGAGCTGCTAGAATTTACCCACGACAGCATGCTAATTAAGTTCATCAATTATAGTTTTTCCCTCAAAATTCTAATAATGGGGTATATATGTTAGATATTTTCAAATTCTAGTTTCGAGGAGTAGACCTAATTTTAAATTTATGGATAAATAATGTGTATATTGAGTTTACAACATCTTTAAGGTCTTGGGTTCAAACATTGGGAATAGTGATTTCCATTATAGTAGTGGTTTACGAAGATAACGGAAGAGGATTTAATCTCTCATGATGAATGGCTTGGGCTTCGATACTGTTTGTATAAATGTCATTGCGGACCCGGCTCACTAACATAACTTCGTGTTTCAAAAAAAATTAAAATTTGATAAAATTGATTACTCCTGCATCGAGTCATTAATTGTAGACCCCTTTAATTCAAAGTCAACTATATAAATTTTGACATATTTTTCTCTCAAGTTCAAAAAAGCTAGGCTGCTTCTTTCAAGTCTAGGGCTTAGGCAGGCAAGACTTTCAAACAAGCAGCCAACCCAAGCAATCTACCATGAACATAACATTAATCTACTTTCAATTTGCTTGAGATCGAGTTTAGACACAGTAATTATAATATAAAGAATGATAAAAAGAAATGGTAATCCTTTAATAAACAATAAAATCTGTAATATTGTTTATGTATTTTTTAGATGTTTTTTTTATTTTGATTAAATTTTAACGTAGTGGTCTTGGTTATATTTCGAATCATGCAAAGGAACTTTTTTTTAACAACCATACCATACCATACCATATCATTACCAAAACCAATGTATTGACAGCGCATTTAGGTGTAAATCTCTACACCTTTGTAGTGACAAAACAGACACAGAAGAACATGAATAAAAAGAAAACAGGCCTCATCAGCCCATGGAAAGACCAAATGGACACCCACAACTCAGAAATGGGAAAGATATAAAAACCAGAAAGTTCCTCCATCTAATATATTGAAGATGGATTTGTTAACCATGCGTGCCATTCCATTTTCCTTGGACTAACTTTGCCGTTGATCCAGTTGAAGCATCTCAATTGGAACTCGAAAAAAAGATCTTCTAAAACTCTATAGTCTTGTTTGTATACCACGTGGTTGCGATGGGACCATATTAAGTACATGAATATCCACACTGTTGCTTGCCACACGTTTGCGAGGATCTGTGAATCCACTGTCTCGGATCTATCTTCCTGTGACAACCATCGAGAAACTCCTGCCCAAATGCCTTTCACCTTATCGCAATGCCATAAAGCATGTTCCAACGTCTCTAACCCATGTTCACACCTCGGACACAGTACGGATTGAAGATCAACCTGCAATGAGTCAAGAACCACCCTCACCGGTAATCTCCCCAACCTCAATCTCCAAATAAAAAACATTATTTTTTCTCGGTACCATCTTATTCCACCAAGTCTCAATGCCTCTGCTATTTACATTAAAAAAATTCTCATAAATTAAAAGCCTAAATTTTTTTACCGTAAACCCACCATCGGAAGAAAGAAAGACTCCACTCTCCCTCCCTCTAGGAACTCTCCTCCAATCCCAAACCCAAGTCCAAGAATTGTTGACCCAACCACCTCTTTCACTGACCCTAACGTCTTTGACCCTCTCTAATAGGAAAAGCCTCTTGAATCTATCCATAAGTTTAACTCCTTCCACCCACTTGTCAGCCCAAAAACTAACAGAAGACCATCCCCTAATTTTTTCACAAAATACCCTTTAAAATCAACCCCTAGTTTTTCCAAAATCTCCCACACCTTAATTATATTCCCCCACACCGAATTCCTCCAATTAAACCCCCTCTCCCCTACCCTGCTAAACCCATCCCCATAAATATATTTGATAGTCTTCCACCAAAGTCTATCCTCTTCATTACACCACCTTCATGACCATTTACCTAAAAGTCCAATATTCGTAGCAAAAAGACTCCCCACATTTAACCCACCCTTCCCAAAAGTATTTAGAATTTGATCCCACTTAACCTAATTAATAAAATGACCCGACCCCGAGACATCCCCTTTACCCCAAAAGAAATTTTTCCTTACCTCCTCAAGAAAAGTTATCACACACTTTGGGGACTTAAACAAAGAGAAAAAATATTGTGGTAAACTTCCAAAAATTGATTTAACCAATGTAAGACGACCACCAAATGACACCGTTCTAGCCTTCCAATGAGATAACCTGTTGCATACCTTCTCTATCAATCCCAACAGTGGTTTTATGCTCGTTTCATGTCTGCACCCACTTGAATCCCAAGATACGTGAATGAAATGTTACCTACTTTGCATCCAGTATTTTGAGCCCACATCTGGACCTCACTTTGGTTCACACCCACTCTAGAGAGCATACTTTTTCCAAGGTTGATTTTGAGACCAAACACACTCTGAAAGCATTCGAGAATTAACAACAAGTTCTTTGTATTAATCAAACTCCAATGACCAAAGATAATGAGATCATCTGCATACCTGTAGATGTAATATCTCTACCTTTTCCTCCCTACCCACACTTACACCTTTAGATTTGCCCTTCTCAATCGCTTCTTTCATTAACACATTGAAGCTTTCCGCCGCAATAAGGAACAAGAAAGGTGCCAATGGATCACCATGTCTTAATCCTTTTTCCATTTTGATTTCTTTTGTTGGTGAACCATTAACCAAGACAGAAATATTTAACGAAACCAGACATGCTTTTATCCAATCAATCCATCTCTCCCCAAAACTCATCATTTCCAAACTTGAAAGTAGAAAATCGCAATTCATTGCTTATTTTCAATCTTTTTTCTTCTCCACCCGATTCTTTCAGAGCTACCTCCAATTCATTTGACATTTTCCATTTCAATTTTCTTTAACAGGCATTTACATTTCAATGTTAACTTAATATTAATGTTTTATTTTATTATATTAAAATAATTGATTAATCTATTTTTGTTTTTCTTTTATAACTAGACATATAATAATTGGTGCAAATGTGAATACATATTTATGATATTTTTTATATACATTTTCATATAAATTTTATATAAATACAATATTTGTCTAAAACTTATAATTTTTGCTAAACATAATGTTGGACCTAGTACCAAAAACTTATAATTGAATAAAAGTTATGTTTGACGTAATAAATAAAAGTCAAATATATTTGGATTCGTATAAAATTTGTATTAACACCACGAAGTCTTAAAAAATCATTTCAAGTACTTGGGTTTAAACGTTAATTTTTATATTATCCATCTTTATTTTTTGTCTATCATCACGACGCACGACACACAAGCATCTCGTTAAATAAAAAACAAGTCAACAAGTAAATACTATGAAAAGGAAATAAATATTATAAATTCATAGGTGTAATACATTGAAATTGCTAAGATCAAGACGCTTATCACTGGACTAAAATAAATTTCTTGTGGTCAAGGAGTCACATGTTTCTTATAAATTGAGAGCTCTTTCAAAACGGGTTTATTTTTATGAAATCGTATGATTGCGTTGATGCTGGTATGTATGGTTAAAAACAAAAATTATTGATCGAAGTAGTTGGTTACCCGATGGGTTGATTAGAACTTCAACGCTACCGACCACATGTTTGAAATTATGCTAAATCTAAATATTACTAACAAAAATGGTGGTATGTATACGAGTAGTTAATCTGACTTAAAGACTATTGGGATATGACTTGAAATGGCTTAAAAGATATTGAAACTGAAAAATCAAGAGTGCTCGGCGTGCAACAGAAGTGCTCGGTGTGGAGCATACGATGTTGCTCGGCGTGGGATATTGCTCCACAGCATGGAGCAGGTAGTTTCAGTCCCAAGTTGAATACCTGATCGGGCGGCGGCCGTATCATCCTAATTTGGTTAATAATGCTTACCATAATTAAGAATTAGGTTTTTTGGGTTTCTTGTTTAGTTATAAATATCGAGCCTAAGATTCAGTCATATGTACACACATCTAACACTCTGAATCAATAAAGAAATTTTTTTTCCTACCCGTGAACATAGGTCGTAACTCTGACCGAACCACGTTACATCTTATATTTGCTTGTCTTGTTTGTTATCCACATTTTTTTTATCACTTCTCGATCCCTAACAAAGACGGGTTAATTGTTCTTCTATCATTGAAAATGATTCATGACATAAGATTGTATGAATCCCATTAAAAAAAATCTCATTCACATGGACTTTTAGATAATGTTATTTTGCAGCTCAAGAAGTTAGAAAAGTGGATTTAATACCCGTTCTTGTTTTTTTTGGAATTCATACATCTATTGCAAGGAGTTATGGTTTAAATGAATTTCTGTTGTTGTCCTTTTGTTGGAGAAGATTACAATTAACCTATGCATTAATTACGGGTGCTATAAAGGAATAGAAGATCCTACAATGTTTATTTTTATTTATTTTTTGAAAAGCAAGATACAATTACCAAAACCAAGAAAAACAACCAAATATAAAGTCTCTCTCATAGCAGCTAAGCCATGCCATAAGAACAGACACGAGCAAAAGAAGGAAGCAGGAAACACAACACAGATCAGCAAGGAAACAAAACTAGGTCTAACATGCTACACCTTAACACCAAACCACTTAAGAAACAAAAACAACAAAAAAATAGCAACATTGCAGACTACTCCATCAGCTAAAACCAGTTGTAACTCCAAACTCCCAACACACCCAGCTAGCTAAGACAACAAGATCTTCATCCTCGAAGATGCAGCTCCTGAGCGAGAGATAACCAATTCGACCAATCTATCCTTAAAACTTTTTCCCCACGATCCAATTATAAGTTTTAAGCTGGAACCCGAATAAGACATCTTCAAATGGCTTTTCTGAATACTGGAAAATGACCTAATTCATATGCGACCAAATTAGGTACAGGAAGCACCACACACTTGCCTGCCAAAATGACTGATCTTATGAAAGAAGTTCAATCACCGATCTCGAGTTGTCTAATTGCTTTGACCACCACCTCGCCATAAGCTGCCAAAGTTTTTGAACCCTTCCACACCTCCATAACGTATGCTCCAAATCTTCGACAGTTTCTTCGCAATGAGGGCAAAGAGTTGAGTGAAGATTCAGCTGCAAAGAATCAAGAACCACCCTAACAGGTAATCTCCCCAACCGGACTCTCCAAATAAAGACATTCACTTTCCTTGAAACAAACCTATTCCACCACGTCTCTAAACCACCCTGAAGACCACCTAAAACAGCCTTATCAACTAGCATTCTAAGTTTTCTCACCATGAAAATCCCATCCTGCGCTATCCGGCCACCATCTAGCATTATCCATCTTGGAACTATCCGGTTTGATATTAGACACCAAGTTAACTAAATTTTGATGTTCCCCTAGCTCCCTACCTCTCGGTTCCCTCCTCCAATCCCATTTTCACACCCAATCGACCCCTCTCCAAAACCCTATATTGACACCATTGTATCCTTATCTCTTTCAAGGTTATACAATCTACTAATTCTATCTTTCCACAGCAGAGTCCCAGACCCCTCCTCAAGTGTTTTTCCAAAAGAGGACTTCAAATTGACACCTTTCTTTTCTAAAATATTCCCTACAATGTTTTTTTATGTATTCCTGGACGGACTGAATTACAATATTGGCCTATCAAACAATATATTAGATTAAAAAACATATATTTTTTTAGTAAAATGGTATCTTTTTAACATTCGAGATCAAAATCGAGAGTGTCTAACTAGATTCGAACCATCATTTAAAGTGATAGGGTCTTTAAAGGTGGAGAGGTTGTCCAAGGTTGAGAGATCTTCCGTGAAGAGTAGTGGCTGATTTGTAAAGTAGCAGGGGTAGGTGTTACGCATGGTTATTTTACGTGTGCGGTGTAGTTTTTTAAAAAAGTTGCATTGTTCTATATCGATTCTATAGGTCCAATAGTTTTGTGTTAAACGATTAGAGTGTCCTAGATAGAGGGACAACAATGTTCAGCAACAATGATAGAGGATATAGAGTTGAGGGAGGGTGGGGTTAGGCCATAATGACAAACATCTATATATATATATATATATGTCTTCAAACAAAAGAGGGAAGAACTCAAGTCTTCTAAAAAAGAGTAAAATTTCTTCTAACCTCTTATGAAAAAAATAAATGAGGTTTCATCATTCATATTTGTCCTTTCACAAACATAAAAGATAAGAATATCTTTTAAGAGAAAAACATTGATAAATGCAATTTTGAATATATTTGTATTTTTATTTGTAGAAAAGTTGGTTTTTTTAGATGTTCCAACAATTATTTTCTACAGAACATAATTTTAAAAAACAAAAACTCATTTATATGTAGATTTTATTTTTGTTCTTCATAGAATGCATTAATCTTCTTCCACATAATCGTTTGCTTAAGAGAATCTAGAGTGGATAGTGTGGTAACCATAATTTTAAATAACGTAAGGCGTGACGTGGCAGCGAGGTCAAGCCTCAAGCTTTAGGAGACATGGCGAGCCATGACGTTTTTTAAGGCGGCAATTTTGTATATATTTTATAAATATTTATATTCAATTTATCAAATATTAATATACAAATTACACAAAGTAGCACAAATTAGGAGCAAAGTAACATATACAAATTACAAAATTTATAGAAGTTCAATACACACGATCCCAAAATGTACATAAAAAAGTCAAAAAAAATTTAAAAATATATTTTTTTGCACGCCAGGCCATAAAAAACTCGTCATTTGGCGCGTAAAGGGGCGCCTTATGCCGCCTTGTCTTACGCCACGCCTAACCCCGCCGCCAAGGGTTGTTTCTTAACATCGGAGTCGCGTCTCGCGCCTTGGCGCCGCCATGACGCGTTTTTTAGAACCCTGGTGGTAACCATCACATGACTGGTGGGATGTTGTATCAAACCATCACAGTGTAGTGAAAGGGAGATGTAGTTAATTGTCCAATCAAAACTTATAAAATATAGATTATGGTATCTTAATAAAATAGAGTAGGCTGTTAAAAAAACATTTTTACATTGCTGAATGTCGATATTTTATCATTAAAGCTATAATTACAACCCGTTAGACATTCCTATTATTTTTTCGAAAATCTTTTCACATAAATACAGGTTTTAAAAACTCTTTAAATTTAAAAATTCTAATCATAATAGAATTGTTGATAGGCTAATGTTTTGACTTGACTTGAAATCTCCGAGTTACACTTATTGGGTTCATACACCAAAGTATCAGTATTGTTAAAACCAAGGAGAATTATGAACTGGAGTAACAACAGATTTAACTTGAAGGTACTTGTATAACCCATCCATTCCAAATTCTCTTCCAAATCCGCTCATTTTATAGCCTCCGTAAGGGCAATCAGCATCGAAGGCCACATAACAGTTTATCCAAACAATACCAGCACGAAGTGATCTTGAAACAGTGTTTGCTATGTTCAAGTCCTTTGTTGCTATTCCTGCTGCTAAACCATAACGTGTTGAATTTGCTCTTACAATCACCTCCTCCACAGTCCTACGAATTTTACAAATTCTCTGAATTGTTATATTCACTTTGCAATTGTAAATTGTGATGATGAAATTAACTTACGTGAACTTAATGACACTTATAACAGGGCCAAAAATTTCATCTGTTGCAATAAGCATGTCGTCCTGAAAAAAGAAGAAAAGTTATACATTAGCTTATTGTTTTGGTTTATTAGAGTTTTCATAAGTCAATTTTTTTCTTTTCTCTTGTTTAAATATATAAGTTCATAAGTCAGTTCTTCGAGCTTATTAGCTTGTCAATTTAAGGTTATGACTTATCAAACTTTATAAGCTTATAACTACAAGTTCAAACGCAGGGAAAATTAACTAATGAGCTTATTCAAAATTCTAATTTATAAACTATAAAAACAAAAAAAAAACAAGCTAATCCAAACACAAATGGAATTTAAGGTTATGACTTATATAACTTTATAAGCTTATAACTAGAAGTTCATAAGTAGGAGAAAATTGACTAATGAGCTTATTTAAAATTCTAATTAATAAACTAGTAAACTAAAAAATAAGCTAATCCAAACATCAAATTAGTTTACCTTAACATCTGTGAAGACAGTTGGCTCGATATAATATCCCTTTTCCGCAGAGGGTTTTCCACCGGTTAGCAATGTCGCACCTTGCCTTTTTCCATGTTCGATATATGAAAGTATTTTCTCGTATTGTTGCTTATCAACCTAGAAAGTAAATTCTTAAGCTAACACGAGTAACATAAATTTGTGTATATATTTATAAAAGTTTTAATTACTTGAGGTCCTTGAAGAGTGGAAGGATCAAATGGATCACCAACAGTCGTCCCTTTTACTTTTTGCGCCAACTTGGTCACAAATTCATCATATATTCCTTCTTGGACAAAAATCCGGGAGCTACAAACACAAAATTCGCCCTAAAATGACAAGTTTAAAACTTAGTAATAAGTATTCTTTAATTTCTATGATCATAAAAACACCAAAAGTATTAAGACATTTGATATACCTTGTTGGATAAACCACCCAAAACAGCAAGATCAACGCTTGAATCAACATCCACATCATCAAAAATTATGAGAGGGGATTTGCCTCCAAGCTCAAGAGACACGGCTTTCAAATTACTAGTTGCGGCTGCTTGCATTATAACTCGTCCTACATCACTCGACCCGGTGAAACTCACACAGTCGATATCCATATGCGAACTTACCGCAGCTCCGGCTGTCGGTCCGAATCCCGTTACCACATTAATCACCCCATCAGGAATACCCGCCTGATTGATAACATTATTAGTTATGACAATTTGTGCTCAATATCTTGTAGCGGTTCTTTTTGAATAAAGTTACCTTACCAATTTAGCTAAATGGGCGGCATAAAGAGCCGAAAGTGGTGACTGCTCGGCTGGTTTTACCACCATAGTGCACCCTGCAGCCAATGCAGGGCTTGTTTTGTAAAGGAACATCCCGAGAGGGAAGTTCCACGGGATGATATGCCCGACTACTCCAACAGGTTCGTGTAACGTGTAGCCTTGCAATTGGTTCGACATTTTTAACGTCTTTCCATGAATTTTATCAGCCGCTCCAGCATAATAACTGATATTATGCGATAAGTTAAATTTTTTGACAAGTAAAACTTAAGAAAAAGAATGAGTGCGATGGTAACATTCATCAATGATGTCACACTTACAAACATTTAAATGAGTATGTGTAAGAACGACATACATACCCTTCACTTAATTGTTTATGAGTGTAAAAACACAACCATAAGTTTTTTAGTAGCACACATTCTCTGTATAAGTATGAGTATTTAAAAAATATGAGTATAAACCGTAGTACGCTGATGCCGAAAGGTATGTCCCCGTACTTTCCGTACAAGAACACCTTTCCGACATCAATGGCATCCAGTGCTGCTAGTTCGTCCACGTGTTCCTCGATTAGCTGTGCGAATTTCATCATTAATCTTCCCCTCTCCTGTTAATATATACATTTGAGAATAATTATATAATTAAGGTCCCGCGATTTTGATTATATGACTTAGGAATTGAATTAGTAAATTTTAGTTATGTTTTCTCTGGATCGAAGAAGTCAAATAAGTAAAAAGGAATTGACTCATCAAATTTATCAGAAGCTGCTATATACATCAAAAGATGACAACATCATTATGCAAAATATTTGCAAAATAAAGTCTTGTAGAGCTACAAATTAAAAACAGTTATGTTGTATAAAATTAATTCATTTTTTTTTTCTTTCAAAAAAGTAAATATTTACACAAGCTAAGGATATGGATACATACGGAACCAGACATGCGAGGCCAAGGGCCGTAATCGAAGGCGGCACGAGCAGCCTTAACAGCCAAATCAACATCCTCCTTATCTCCTTCCGCAATATCTGCAGTCTTTTCTTCTGTTCTTGGATCAATAGTTTCAAACGTTCTTCCTATTTCATCAAACAAGTGTACAGAAATAAGAAACAAACGCAAAACTAAGGCTGGAATATTATATTTAGACCAACAACTGTAGACGTACCTGAAAGGGAATCGACAAATTCCCCATTGATGAATAGCTTGGTGAACTTGATTTCTGGGATTTGGGATGAGGAATTGGAGTTGCCATTGTTATGGATTTCTGACATAATGTTCTTGCGTGTGAGAAGCTACGTGGTTTGTCTTGATTAATGGCTGAAAATAATGGAGGTACTGATTATATGATATCAGTTGATGATAAGTACAATAAAGGGTGATGTTTGTGTTATGAAAGATTCTTTGCCGTTGGATCATCAAGATACCTATATTAACCCTTTTTGTCGTCTCAATAAAATATATATAATTGGGGTTTTTGTTTTGTAGATTATAATCCAATTTTGTCGCTAAATGTAACGTGGATGGTCTCTTATCCTTAGATTTTAGTAAATATATATTAATGACGATATTTTTACACATCAAGATGGAAGTCTTATTTGGACCCAATAAAATTTCATATATTTGTGTAAATTTAGTATAACAATATATATATATATATATATATATATATATATATATATATATATATATATAGTGTTAGGATCAAGGGAGAACGCTCTTAAATAGAGAACAAAGAAAACACTTTTGAAACTTTGATTTCATTAATCAGATGGTTCAAAAATTGTCATAATTTATTTATGCATTTGATTCCATTGATCATCGAATTTAAAATATGTCACGTTTTTTTGATAATATGTTCGAATATAATTCTGATACATCAAAAGTGTTATTTGATGTATCAATGCATCCAAAATTTTAAATTGTTAATAATTATAGAAATAATTTTGATTTTAAGATTTAGGATGTAAAGTTGACTTTTGGGTAGCTATGGGTGAACATGAACGTAAAGAAGAAATAATAAATTACAAGTTTACACGTGTTCTCTCTGTTCTCTATTTAAAAGGGTTCTCCCTTGAACCTCACCCTATATATATATATATATATATATATATATATATATATATATATATATATATATATATATATATATATATATATATATATATATTGGCAAAAGTTCAAACGAGAACTGTTTTTCGTACGAGAACTGCGAGAACCAATCTCAGCCGTCCAATTCCCCTTTTTTTAATGTCATTGCCCACCCATGAATTCCTCACATGCACCCTGCCACACTTGATCCCCTCCACGCTCTCCATCCATAAACTTCCCATATCCAAGGAACGGCCGAGATTGGTTCTCGCAGTTCTCGTACGAAAAACAGAGAACATAGAGTTAGGATCAAGGGAGAACACTTTTGAAACTTAAATAGAGAACACTCTTAAATAGAGAACATAGAGAACACTTTCGAAACTTTGATTTCATTGATATATATATATATAAAAGAATTTATTACGACTTGAACCATAAAATATATTTTACCGGCACACAAAAAGTATGTTCATCTTTTCTTGATGCGATTTTATATGTTGTTTTCTCTACTAAATCCTCCTGTATATCTACTATAGAATACATATTAAATTATGACATGTGGAATCCACTAACTCTGTTTTCTTGTCTCATTTTGTTGATATGACATATCTTTTGATCTCGTGTGTAAGAGAATGAATAAGAGTATAAAACTTGTCTTATGCCGCATTCTTGGTTGAAGAAGGGAAGAGGGTTATTTTCTTTTAAATCATCCTAATTTTGAGAGAATAAATTTAATGGTAAAATAAGTGTGAACTCTCCCTCCAAACCTCTTTATTTCAATCTCTTCTTTCCTTAGACTATTAGTATCACCCTACACGCCCTCATCATCGGGTTAATGGGTAGGGGCTCGAGGATCACGAAAACTAACATCTTTACATTTCTCTATCCTCCTTTCTAGGCATATTGGTCTTTTCAATTTGACAAAGTATAATATCCATGATAAGTCCGGGCCATGATGGATTAAACCAGTTAAAATTATAAAGATCATATTTCTGACCAACCTAGCTAAAGGACTAAAAATTTAATTTATTCTAAATTTTAAAATGAATAAAAATAACATTTATAGGATTGGGAAGTGTAAATTTTTCGCTCCTTTTTTTCCTATTCCTTTTCTTTACATCCCTTTCTTTTTCCTTAATTCTAAAACTCGGTGAAAGGTTGCAAGGAAGGGAAGTGAAAGGTTGTAGGGAAGGGAAATGAAGGTGGTGTGAAGATAAAATGATGGAAAAAGTAAAAGAAAGAGAGATGCATTACCAAAGGCTTTAAATAAAACGAGTTAAGATATTTCATATTTAAGTCAAATATGATTTATCATATTCTCTCATAAATATGAGAGTGAGTTCTTATTTTAGTCAATAATGAATCCCCTTTGTAGCGTGATCTTTCATGTTTGTAAGAGAACATAATCAATTATGTTTGATCAAACATAAGAGGATCTTAAACTAAATACAAATTATAACATCTTTTTACATGGTTTTCTTTCAAATGTTTTTTTCCTTCTTTAAAAAAAGTAGATAACATGATGTTAGAAATAATTTCATGTAACAGGTGAAAGATAGTTACATGTGAAACATGGATAGATCCGAATAGCACAACACAACCAACAAAGACAAACTCAATCTTGTATGAAGAATGCAAGATGTAGACAATCATAAATCTATTTATAATTAGAGAGATTGATAACTAAGAGACATCCGGCAGCGATAGAAAAAAAATTTAAATAATAAGAAACAAAAATAGCACTAAATTAAATAATAAATAAAATAATAGATCAAAACAGCCGTTCACAATAATGTCATTAGAATCTTATTTATATTTATATCCGGAATAAAGCATCTTTTTTGGAATAAAAAAATATTTAGGTAACCTAGGCGAAATCACTACCTGATTTAATAGCGTAACGGATATATAAATGTTTCCAAATATTAATTCTATTGCCGTTCAGTATTCTTAAAAAAGATTAAAAGAATACAAATTCAGAAATCGTACGACAAGATGCTTGTGCTCAGAGAATTCGCTCTATTAATTGTGACATTTGCAACTCGGTTGATTTAGTCCTTATGAAGATAATTTCAACTTAAATACAAGGAACTTAATTTTTTAACTAAAAATAGATTTATGTACTTCTTTAGTAGAATTTATCAAGTTATTAATTTATCACGTACGTATATGAATAGAAAATCAAATTAGTTCCACAGCTGGCCGATGGCTTAGACCTACCTGCTTGCTTTTGTGCTAAAACAAAGATCGAGTTAAAGTGTACCTTGAAATTTAACGGAATCTAATTATATATAACCCGATCCGAACGTAGGTCGAAACACTTTCGATGGAACCACGTAAATCTATGTCGTTTTTCGTGCTTTTTTGATCGTATCGCGTAGCACAAACTATTGTGTACAAGAAGATACGTAATCTGTTAGAACATCCATGCAATCGACTGTAAGGAAATGTGGAATGGACCAAACAATAACTACCACAAACACAAGCAGATAGCAAAACGGGAATAGCAACACGAGAATTTTACGTGATTCACTTGATCAATGAGATCAAGGTCCCCAACCGAACTAGAGACTACTTTTCTTATTATGAGTTGAATGAAAGTTACAATTACAAAGCATGTATTTATAGGAGAATTCAAGAACTAGTTTCCTAAATTAATTACAATCTCAACTGTAAATCATAATTAAAGTCGGCCTAACAATTCGTTCATGCATATCCAATATTCAAGTTTTAATTTAATTCAAACTCCTGGAATTATATATTCTTCAAGTCATGCATACGTGAAAACAAAACAATTGAGAATTAAATACTTATCCAATTCTCAATTTGAATTAAAAGGAGTTTTTTCTAGCCCGCGCTACGCGTCGGGTTAACACAAATTAATACGTTAGCTTTTTATATAGATATATGTTTTATTGTTTATCTATAAAATGTTATTTGATGGTAACAAAGTTTTAGTGTTATGGTATTTTATTTTTGTTTTATTCTTCTATGAAAATTATAAAAACTTATTAAATTACATTAGTATTAATTTTTCTTATGTAAATCGTTTCGTTTAGTAGCGTTTATGTTTTATTTTTACCTAAAATTAATATAGTTTGAATAGCTTTATACTGTACTAAAATTTACGGATTTAACTTCTAATTATATCAGTATTACACCAAAAGAAAAACAATGTTTTTCTTCTTTACGGATTTAACTGTTAATCAAATCATTACCAATTTAAAATAGATCTTATCGACTTCTAATTTTTGGAGGTAATATACTAATGTGTGTGGATTATCCCATTTGTATTTGAAATTTAATAAGTTTTAAAGGTTTCTTTTTTACAATCTTTCAAGGTACTATAAAAGATTACACCATTTGTCAAAAGATTTATCCAATAATCCAATATCTCCAACTATTTTAAAAAATCAAAACCTACAGAGAAACAAACTAAAAAAGTAAAAAGTACAAAACCTGAGACAATTTATCAAAAGTCCCATCGCAATTTTCAAATGGGAAAGAAAATTACATTGTGCTCCTTTTAATCTACCTACTACATTCACCACATCACCATCACAATCGCTTACCTCTCTCTCTCTCTCTCTCTCTCTCTCTCTCTCTCTCTCAGCCATGCCATCTTGTAACAGAACCATTGTCATCTGAAAACAATTCTCCCAAATGAGGTGAGTTTTAACCTTTCCCACAACACTTCGTTCGTCTTCCATCACGAACACTACGCAACGCAGATCCGTCCCTCCGACTAAACCCAAATCTGCGATGTAATTTCTTAGTTCTGTATTCAGTTTTCTTTTCCAAAATCACTCCACTACGTTCAATCCCGTTACAATTTTCGAGTTCTTAATCATCGATGCCATCTCCAAACTATGTTATCTTCGCCGGTGTTTGTACATTTTTGAAGCTCTCTCCTCCGCTGCAGCCAAGCCACCACCATTTGGCCACTGACTGCCACCCACAGCTTGTCGCCACCACATATCGTTCCAATCTGCGTAAATCTCTTAAATCCTCGTAATTCTTATTATCTCGCGATATATTCAAAATATCGTAAAAGCTTAATAACGTGAGATAAAGATAGAATTCCAAAAATACCCCTGATTTTATCATGATAAATTGGCATTATAGTTTGCCAATTGATAGATATGATAATATGCACAATTAGTTCCACGTGCATAATTAATTAGCCTCCACATTCTACACCCGCGTGAAGGGCTGGTCACGGCGTTAAGCTTAAGCCTGTGGAGGTGCCAGCATGAGCCTTCTCATGTTGAAAACGATGCAGATCTCGAAGAAGGCTTAACTAATTTGGAGGAAGCGATTATGGAAGACGATTACAACAGGGACTTCGCATCGGGAACATCAAACACTAACACTGAAGCTGAAACTGAAGAACCCGAACCCGGCGAAGAATACGTTGACGACACTCAAAATAGAATGAACGCGGGTTCATCATCCAACGTCCACTCGAACGAAGTCGCCTATTATGGGCATGTGCCATATACCGACGATAGTTACAACTATTGGAATTTCAATTCCGACTATCCATTTTAGTAGTTGTCTCTTTATATTTTGTGACGTTATTTCTTTCGAACAATAAGTATTTTTCGGGTCTCTAACTTGGGGTGATGGCAATGCCGAAGCTCCATTGCTAGAGTTCCCTTTTCTTGTTAAAAAAATAATTAAGTTTCAACAATATGTAATTTTATTTTGTAATTGTATCGCAATGTTATTTATATGTTTTTATTAACTTGCAATTATATATGTTTATATTTTATAGTTTATAACTTGCATTTTTTTTAAATTAACAAGTCACTTTTTTTTTCAAACAAAAAAACGAATCGAAAACCGGAAAATTTTAAACCGAAACTAAAAAAAACCCGGAAATATCTAAACCGAACCGGAAAAATACCTGAACGAAAAACGGACCGGTCCAGGACCGAAGTCGGACCGGTCCGGACTTGGACCGGTCCGGAAGTGGTCTAGGACCGCCCGAAGACCGAATTTATCGAAATGGTCTTACGCGAATACCGGTCCGCCGAGGACCGGACCGGCTCAGGACCGACTAGGTCCGGACCGGACCGGACCGGCTGTGGTCCAGGACCGGTCCAGGACCGATTTTGCCCATGTCTAAAGCATCCTAATGAAGGGGTGGGTTCAAACGAGAACTGTTTTTCGTACGAGAACTGCGAGAACCAATCTCAGTCGTTCCTTGAATATAAGAAGTTAATGGATGGAGAGCATGGAGGGGATCAAGTGTGGCAGGGTGCATGTGAGGAATTCATAGATGGACAATGACATTAAAGGAGGGAAATTGGACGGCTCAGATTGGTTATCGCAGTTTTCGTATGAAAAACAGTTCTCGTTTGAACTTTTGACTCCTAATGAAAAGTTTAACGAAATCATAATGTACGAATAACACCATTTACATTATATTAACATGGTTCAATGTTTCTCTGACCGTTTTTTTGGGGTTGGATAAATAGACATCCATTTCGTTTGTTGAAATGTTGCCGTTATTACCACTATTTACGGCCTTTAAGCCGTGGCCCAGACCGTAGATCCTGTCATCTTGCTGTTACCATAGTTATCTTTAAGGTCGAGGATTTATATTCTTTAATTTAGAATCAGAACTCGTTAAAAGAATCCAGGATACATCAATTTCCACCACAATATAAAATCTACAAAATAATTAAAAGAATTCGGGACTCCAATAAATTCAATACGAAATACAAAATATACATATATAAATATTTGATCATTCTACTAAAAATCAATGAACAAGATATGTAATGGCGAGTGCCAAAACCAGGAGCAGATACGCTACCCCTTGATCAATCGCCGCACCATCGTTAGAAGGAAACGGAGCAGGAGATGGAGCAAATTCTTGAGCTCGGTTAGCATCAAATAAAGCCATGAAAATGAAGCTGATCAGAGTTACAGCAATCGACCTTGAATTCATCATCATCATCTTCTTCTTCGAATCGAATTTCAGCAAAATTGAATGAAGCGAATCTGGGTTTGGATCGTTGGGTGTGTATGAACAATGGGTGTTTTCACAATTTGGGTTTAGAAGACAGAAGAATGGGTGATTTGAGGGGTTTCGATGATGGGGTTTGTATAAATAATCACGATTTTGAAGAAGAAAAAGAAGTAAGATGGAAGGTACGCGTGAAGGAGTGGGACGACTGCGATCAATTTTGACTGGCAGCCAGCGTGTTGACTCGTTTCTTACGCGAAAGGAACGTTAGACGTGACGAAATTTTAATATTTTATAATTTAAATAACTAGAAATGTTGAAAGTTATACAATTATTTATGTATTTATTGTATTTAAATATAGAGTAAAGCACGCTTTTAGTGTTCGTGGCTCGTCCGAAATTGTTCTTTTATTCTTTGAAAATTTTAAATTATAGATTCCCTTTGCTTTTAAAAAATTGTTACCATGTTGAATCCTGTTACTGAAAGTAATCTTTTGCCCATTTTATATTATTTTGCTTTAGTCACTCGCACATTTATTATTATAATAATAATAATTATTATTATTATTTTATTTCTTTTACTGCAAATTACCAAAAATATCATGACATGTTTAATTATAAGATAAAACTAATAAATTTAAAATTACTATTATTTTTATAACTAGCTAAACGAACCGTGTATCAACACGGGTTGATATAAGTCAATTTAAAATTTCTATAGTTTTAAAGAGTATTAAGACGTATAGTAAAAATAAATACAAAACATATATATGAATATAAAATCTCGTAAGAAATGAATAATCATTACAGAATTTTGAAATTCATACATAAGATTATCATTAGATTTTCTTTAAAACCTCTGTATAAACAACATTCATAGTTTTATTAGTAGGGTTTTCTTAGTTATCACAAATTAAAACTTTTAACCTCTCTTTACTCTTCACTCAAGAAACTGTCACATATAACTGTCCATGAGTGAAAACGTGTCTTTTTAGTACTTCTTATAAATACTCTTTTTAAAAAATATAAAGTTACATTACAAGTCTAAAAGTTTTAGTATAATATTAATGTGTTTCTCGTGATGGAGCTTTATCCCGATATTGTAAAACCATAACTATAATATTATTGTTGATGTTGTTTATAAGCGACCCGTGTATTAACACGGGGATGATATAAGACAATTTTAAATTTATATAGTTTTAAAAATATTAACACGTTAAAAAATTATAAAACATATATATGAATATAAAATCTCGTAAGAAATGATAAACATTACAGAAGTTTGATATACATAAGACTATCATAATACTTTCTATAGATACTATTTATAAACAACATTCATGGTTTTATTAGTAATTTAACGCACACACAAACTAAGCTATTTAATTTGAAATGGGCTAATGGCATATCTAACTTTGGTATTTTTCATACTTTTATAATTGTTGCCCCAATTCACGATTTTTTTAATCTACTGAATGTTGTTTTTTCCTTTTTTGATATCATAAGATATCTTTTACAGTTGATTTGTGAACTCACTACCTCGCGTTTACTAAATTAATTGCACACAAAATCAACGAATTTTACTAAGGCAGAGTAGGAAATTAGAGATAAAAAGGAACAAATTATGAATCTTCAAACTCATATATAATTTTTGTTTCTTAATCTAGCTTTTAGGTAATTCAATCACATAATTTTCATGAATCAGACAAATGAGATGTGTTAGAATAGTTGAATTAAAATGAAGCTTACGAAAAGATCTACTAATTTTTCTTTCTTTCCTGTTTAGTAACATAATTGAGCATTGAAAATTTTATTTTAAAACTTATGGCATATTATTAAAGATCACCTATTTATATCATCATCTATTTTTTTTAAAATTTAAAAAAAATATTTTCCCACCATTACAACATACAATTTTTAAATAATTTCTTTAACCTTTAAACTTAACAAATTTACTTAATAATAGGAACAATTAAAAGGGATGGATTTTGTTATAGTTCAAATGGTTGAATTTTCAATTAAATTCATATTCAAATGGTTGTTATATTATCCATGTATATCTCATCGTCTACTTCCTTTTTTTTATATATATTTTCAAACTTAATCTATCAATTATTACTCCATTTAAGTCATATTTTCAATTTTTTTAAATCTAATTCTAAAAGTAACTTCCTTACATAACAAAGTGGAATAATTTTAAACCAATTAAATACACGTCAATTAGAAATATGTATTCAATTCAAATTTAAATATATATATTATTATGTTATCCACGATTAATTCAAATATATATTGTTATCTGATCCAAGATTAACAAACACATGAAATTTGTTATAAAAAATTTCCCTTAAGAGATTTGATGGAATGTGACGTAATAACCAATACATTTTTGATTTCCTTTAAATTTTTTTAATCAAGGGTTATGATTGGTGGAGAGTTTTTAGGGAAAAGAGTTAATGATGTAAGTAACCCTTTTTTTTAATAGTTTTATTTTTAATAGTTGATTATATATATGATTCTTTAATTTTTTTATATTGATTGATGCACATTTGTCTGTTTTAAATGTTATCTATTTTTATATAAATTTATCATAAATAAAACAAAACTTAAAAAAAAATTATTACTTTTTATCGAAAGACCGAGGAATCAGTTATTATATCGACTATTATACGTAGATAGAATAAATATAAAAAAGATATAAATTGTTTTATTAATAACCTACCCACTACTATTAATGGATAACAAACAATTAAAAATATACTACTTTAAAAAAAGTGTCATATTACAATAAAATTTATACCAAAACGTAGATAAAAATGAGACGGTTGCAAATATATAATTATTATTTCTCTAAACAAATTATATAATAACTTATTAAACATATTTTATAAAAAACCTATAATTAATTATATTAATATACAATTTTTATAAAACCCCCTCACATTTTCATAAAAGCCCTTAAGTCCTTAACATATTTTATAAAACCCCCTTAAATTTTTCACAATGCCCCCCTTCCAAGACTTAAGGATACATCATCATCTCGATTTTTTTAATTTTTTTTTTTAAATCAAGAGTTGTGATTGGTGGAGATTTTTTTGGAAGAGAGAGAAACCCTTTTCTTTTAATATATATTAAAGATTAAAGATAAATTAGACTTTACAATCCCTTCATGACACATTAGTGCTACCGCTCTGGCGCTCTTACTGCTGAGCAAATGCCTGAATATTCGAAAAGAGTTTCAAGTTTCAACTGAGAAAATTTTTCTTAAAAAAATATATGCAAAATTGATTATAAAAAATTCAAAAGAAAAAAATGTTTGGGCGTCGAGGAACACGTGTTAATCTTTTTAACTTATTGTGCATGGACCTAATTTTCCTAAGTTACTAGAATCTTAATACCATTCTAGACGTTGAAAAGTAAACATCAAGTCTTTATACTTGTCAAAATAAAATTACTAATATAAATGTCAAATTGTCAATTTCTACTACGTGGCTGAAAGAAATGGAACTATAATTTTAAAGGATAAATGGCCGTGATTGATACTAGATACCCTTTTTTCTAATCATATATAAATGCACTCGTTACTATGATTAATTAATATGTAACCTGATTTCATATTCTATTTCTTATAAATTCAAGAAGCATAATTTTGGCACAAGTAGCTGGTAGCCGGAGCTGGAAGCTAGAGTTTTTTTTTGTAATATGCGTTTGGCAGTGTAGCTGGTAGTTGGAGCTAAATAATGTAAAATGACGAAAAATGACAAAGCCAAAAAAAATACAAAAAATGACAATAAGCAAAAAATGTGATTATATAAATAAGAAGTTTATCTTTTAAAAAAGGCTATACTTTTTTTGTCTTACATACGTAACACTTAAAAAAGATAAAAAAATAAATGACACTATAGCATGCTTGTAATGAATCATCTTCTTGCATTCCATATTGATGTAGCGATATCATTACGGATTTGTTTCATTTCATTGGAAGACCCTCTAAAGAAATCTTCATTGTTTGTTTGACCGCCATGAACACCGGAAAATTCATCATATGGTATGTAATTTGGATTTTGCTCAATGGTAGTGAACATAATGTCTTCATTAGAATTCCTTCGAATGTAGTTATGCAAGGCAAACGCAACTATAATAATATCAATTTGAGTTTCGACATCATATTGGGGCCTTTTATCAAGTATTCTCCATCGTTTCTTTAAGATTCCAAATGACCTCTCAATACAACTTTGTAGAGATGAATGAGAACGATTAAAAGCTTCTTGCATGTTAGTTGGCGGCTCATTTTGAAATTGAGAATGATGATATCTTGTCTTGGAATATGGAACGAGATATCCTTTTCTATCCGGGTATCCTTTATCAACTAAATAATATTTGTCTGTAACAAAAAAAAACTAAACAAATTGTAAATTACAAAAAAAAATAAAAAATCTTGAAATAATAGCTTAGGCATATATAGGTGTACCTTCTGGTGGGTTTGGGAAGTTCATTGATGGTGTGTTGATCGCGTGAAGAAAAACTCGTGTGTCATGTGCCGATCCTTCCCATCCAACCGATATAAAAGTAAAACACATATCAAAATCACATGCTGCCATCACATTGAATGTAGGTACCCCTTTTCTACCTATATAACGCATTTGTTGAGACTCAGGGATACATGCCCCTATGTGCGTACCATCAATACATCCAACGCAATCCTAAAACAACTCGAAATTTCAACGATAATAATACAGTATGGTATTGTAATAGAAAAAAACATAAAGAATGAAATACCTTGAAATACGGCATGTATCTTTTGTCATTCATTATTTGAGATGGTATAGATAGGAACTTTGGATCTTTTGGCTTTATAACATCACGAGCTAAACCTTGGTACTTGTTTTCTCTACCGGTAATTGCATCCAGGACTTCATGAAATGCTCTACTTATAGTATCTCCAGAGCGTTGAAAACGTTCCATAACATCCCTATTGGACGCCCCTAACGCAAGAGTAAATACAAATACCCCTAATTTTTCAAGAGTTGACATTTTGTCACTTGACTTTAATCCATAATTTGCTTCTAGTTCCCCACATAGTTTAATGAACACATCCGGATGCATTCTAAATGCATTTACACTTCGAATGGCATTACCGTTCAAGACTTCATTCATCCAGACCTCTCCTGTTTGAGATGATGTCATGCACGGTTCCTTATACATATACGTATAATAATAGGCGGATGCTAGATCACTTGTGTAGCTTGACATTAAAATGTTTAAATAATGCAATTTCTTTCTTCTTTCAATATCTATATTAATCATAGCCGCCTATTCAAAGTCACAAACACATGCTTAGAATAATAAGATAGAATATCATTTTGAAGATTAAACGCATCAAATAAACCAAAATTAACGATAACACGAAGACACCAACATTGTAAAAAAAAGTTCCAACTAATAAAAACGACCTAAATATCTGATATTGGCAGAATTATACATAAAATATATATCTGATATCTGCCAATATCTGTTTTAAATAAATAAAATATAGCCAAAATGAGCTTTAAATGCTTTCTTATTTTATTCAAGGCTATTTCAGATAGACAATACGGAAAAATGGATAAAACGCGTCAAAACGAGAAAACACCGCGCAAAAGGCGAAGATATTCTGAAAAAGCTATATACGCGGCGCGTACCTTATCTTCTTCCGCGCCGCGGAGATAAAGGGCCTTACGGCCGCAAGGGATTGCTTGCGACCGCAAGGGACCCCGCCCACCAAAATTTGCGTAACGATTTTGTCAGACCTCGAGATTCGACGTTGGCAGAGAATATTTTGACAAAATGGTCCATGCGACCGCATGGGTATGCCATGCGATCGCAAAGCCCCCCGGATCTTGCCTATATAAAGAGCTCTTGGTAGCTCATTTGAAGCACACCTCCAGAGACCAACCAACACCTCTCTTACAACCCAGGCCACTCCAGGGCGCCTTCGGGCTGCTCTGGAGGTTTCCTCGCCTCCTATCCATGTAAATACGTAAGTTTGTAGCGTAGATTTATAGTTTTGTAGCTGTAGTTGTTTTTCTGTCTTCGGAAACGAGTTCCAGCAAGTTTGTACGAGTCGAGATGCTGTCCAAATGTATTTCTACCTTGTATAATACAAACTGGTATTCTCTTTCCTTTATTTTCGTTTTGTTACAATGAATCCGAATTGATATAAATATGTAGTTGTTATGCGTAGGATTATATTGTGATGATTTTATTTAAGACTTGGTATTTCTGAAATAATGAAACATTATAATTAGCTATTTTATAAAACTATCGGCTCATGCGGGTATTCGGCAATGTAAGTGTTGAAAAACCATTTGTTTAGGATATCTGTATCCTTATACATATATATATATATATATATATATATATATATACAAACAGACTCATATTTATATACATTTGCTCATGGACCCACTTGAGGTGTATGATAAGTATAAATCTGGTATATGTATACAGGGACATTTGCTCATAGACCCACTTGAGGTGTTGAACTGATATATTATCTTAATATCTAAATATATATCTTCTTACCGGATGTTGACAGACAATGGTAATTATCCTGTCTATTATTTCATTAGGAGATAAATACTGACCTTTTAAGTAAAACGGGATAACACCCGGGAAGCAAGGTTTTATCTAACCGGTGTTTTAATAATACAGGGATTAAATCAGAGTTATCTTAAGATTGTTATAAATTGATAAACGATTGGTACCGAATCAACTTTAGAAATCATCTTAATAATTTCATTCATTATATAACCGGATTAGCTAACGTTACTATTAATATTGATTTGGATGATTCGTGACTTGACACTTTCTTTTGTTTCCTGCTTTATTTACTTTTCTTGTCTAGTATTTAGTCTATTTTTATCCTCACATATCTATCTAACTAGACAGCAGTTTGGAATAAGAGTAGCCATAGCTTTTACGCTTACTCGTGTTCGATATAAATCATCGGTCTTACCAACACATCTTGCTACACGCGATGGGTTCTCTGCCCAGCCGTGCCGTGTGAATTTGTACCGTTGTGAAATCCGGTCCGCACCTAAACGAGCACACCAATATCCAAAAACGACCTAATAACAACGAAAGCATAGCAAGACGAAAGCATCAAAATGTAAAAAGAGTTCCAAGCAAACCAATTATTCAAAAATAAGCTAATAAAAACGGAAGCATAAAGCTCTCTCAAAGATATCAAACTACGTAAATACGATATTTAGTTTCCGAGACTTTGCTTATGAAGAAGCCAAGCAAACTTAGTATCATCATCCGGTTGACTTATAAATACTTCTCTTTTCACGGCATCTTCAAATAAGTCCATTGCAAACATCCATAATCAGTCTCCTTTTGTCATTATCTCATTACTTACCATGCGGGTAAGCACACTTACCACCGCATCAATACTAAATTTACCGACATCTCTTGACTTTGAAGGATCCGACTCTAACATTTGTAGAACACGTTGTTGATTATCATTATTTCGACTTATAATTTCCTTAAACATTGCAGCTCCCATTGACTCTCTCCCTTTACGCTTCATTTTAACGGGTTTAGCCTTTGTTTTTATTTTAGTAGACATATTTGAACCCCCACTTTTGTTTGGTGTTGATATATCTTTCTCTTGCACTTCATTAAGGAAATTTGGAAAGAAAGTTTCTTGTTGAGTTTCTAGGTCTTCTAAACGAGTCGAGTATTGAGAATATATTGAATAAGCATCTACACCATCATCCTCATCATCCTCACTCTCATGATACGCCTCTTTTAAAGTGTTTGGATCCATAGATGGCGCCACACAATCTACCCCACTAGCAACTGCATCCCCGTATAATTGATCCCATGCTTCTTGTAGTTCTAAAGAAGGTTGCTTTTTTCGAAACTTTTTAACTTTGGGGTTTTCCTACAAATACAATTGCAAAATGTCACATTTAATAATAAAAGGAATATGTTGTGGTATTTTATAATTTAAGTATGTTAAGTTATCATACCTTGATTTTTTAGCCCACCACTCAGCTGAACAGTCAAGTTTTCCCGTACTCTCATTCCAACCTAGACCAGTTTCTCCATTCTTTAGTGCCTTCCAAAGGTTATATTCGTTTTTCATCCCATCATACTTATTTTTCATGGCTTTGTCACTTATGAATTTGTAGCTTATAATTTTCCCAAACTCTACTTGAAGTTCGGTCCATTTAAAAGGAGAATTTCGACCATTCTTCATGATATAGTTGTTTAAGAAACCACACAAAGCTAGAGCACGTTGAGGTGGCCATTTATCTTTTTTGACAATATTCTCAGTACTTGTAGCCATCTAGAAACATGATATATACACAATGACTCACATAATTATACCAAACAAATCTTCAAGTTATAAATAATTCATAAAAAAAAATCAAGATTAGTCACAGGTTGTAGCAAAGCCAAGCTATACAATCAAACCTTTGAACAAATATACGCATGCAGGAAGCAATAATCTATCAGATTATTACCATACAATTATTATTAATAATACGCAAGTAATATTGAAAATCTAAAAGCCATGAAGCACTGCAATAATACGCAGGCAGGAAGCAAGAATCTATAAGCTCTCTTACCATACAATTATTATTATAAATACACAAGTATTATTGCAAATCTAAAAGCCATGAAGCAATAATATATGCACTGCAATAATACGCAGGGAGGAAGACACGTAAGTATATACGCAGGGAGGAAATTATATACGCAGGAAGGAAGCATGCAATTGTACGCACTACAAATCAGCGATTATTCAACATTAATAGGTGAAAACCTTACTTGATTGATGAACGCGAGAGACGGAGACGTGAAGTTTGTCCAGCGTCAGAGTACAGGATCAATTCGCCGTTTGAAGATATTGGGCAACATGTGTCGTACGTATATATATATATATATATATATATATATATATATATATATATATATATATATATATATATAAGGATGTGGGGAGGGGAATAGTTGACCTAATAAAAAAAGGAGGAATTTTAAAAGGCTAGTTTGGTAAATTTATCAACAAAAAGCTTGTAGCCCATTTTAAAAGCTTCTTCTACTAGCTTCTAGATTTGGAGCTTTTTTTTTAAATAAAAAGCTTCTAGCTTTTTCACCCGAACATAACTACACGTTTTTTTTTTCAAAAAAAAAAGTTAAAAGCTCTTAAAAGCTCTCTACCGAACAGACCCTAAATGAATATACCAAATAATTAATCTTATGTACAACAAATTTAAAGATACAACGGAAACTCATAAAACATTACTACAAACTTAATAATATTACATACTAAAAATCTTTAATTTTTAATATTTCATCTTTAAACTTATATATATATATATATATATATATATATATATATATATATATATATATATATATATATATATATATATATATATATATATATAGGGGACGGTTCAAACGAGAACCGTTTTTCGTACGAGAACTGCGAGAACAAATTATAGTCATTGATCAAAGAGATGGAGGATTGAGATTAAAGAGTTGTTAATAGACAACCTTAAACTAATCAAACTTATCCTTAATTGGTTAACGAGAATTATACCAAATTAAACGGAGAGGTGTTAAACTAATATATACATTAAACTAATACCCCCATATTTTTTCACAATACCCCCATATTTTTTAAACTAATATATACATTAAACGGAGTGTTAAATTACGAAAATCATATCAAATTAACGAAAAAAATTATGCTCTTTAATTTAATACCGGTCTTGATATATTTTTTCAAAAAAAATTTTTGCACTTGTTGTGTTTTTTTTTTCTGCTAAAGCTCAACTTTTGCACAAGTGCAAAACTTGCACTAGTGTATATGCACAAATTCACCTGGTTTTTCAGCACAGATGTAAATATGCACTAGTGCAAATTTTGCACTTGTGCAAAAGTTGCACAAGTGCACATGTCGAGCAGTAGCAGAAAAAAAACCCAGCAAATGTATTTATTTTTTTTTTTGAAAAAATATAATAAAACCGGTCTTAAATTAAATAGCATAATTTTCTCGTTAATTTGGTATAATTTTCGCAACTTAACACCTTTTCGTTGATGGATATATTAGTTTTAAAAAAGTGGGGGAAATATACAAATGTTCATACTACCCTTTCCTGTTTATATTAAATAAAAAAGACAAGACATTAAATGATTGGCCAGAAATGGTTCTCGCAGTTCTCGTACGAAGAACAACCCTATATATATATATATATATATATATATATATATATATATATATATATATATATATATATATATATATATATATATATATATATATATAGGAAGAAGTTCCAATGAGAACCATTTTTAGTGCGAGAACCAATCTTAGCCGTCCAATTCCTCCTCTTTCAATGTCATTGTCCACCCATGAATTCCTCACATACACTCTGCCACACTTGATCCCCCCACGCTCTCCATCCATAAACTCCACTTATCAAATCAACGGCTAAGATTGGTTCTCACGGTTGCTTTAGGTCATTCCCACAATTGCATGAAATCTAGGGATGGACGACCAATGTTCCAGCAATATATTCTACATCTAACTTAATAGTGGCCCAAATTTAACGTTATGGATTTATTGAAGCCGCTTAGCCGGCTAGCCGCCCTCAACTCAAGAGTCAAGAGGCTTGTTTTTTTTTTTGGGGGCCAAACCATGTTTTATCCCAAAACAGATCATGTTTTAGCTCAATTTGAACAATATCATCTGTATATGCTTGTTATTCTATTTTAAGGAGAAAAATGGCATAGTGGTGGTTGTGTTTGTGTACCACTATATGTTATTTAGTTCATACGAACATCACGTAACTCATCATCCGAAGCCCATAGTCTGCGCCTTTCAATATTACGCAGCTTAAGCTCTTTAGAACTAAAACCTAATGGTATTCAGGATTGCTTATTAAAAACTTATAGAGAATTGTAAGCAAATTCTAATTCTAAGCAACCCCTCCACAAGTATTTCTTAACTTGTATACTTGGGGGTTTTCAAGATTACATATTAAATCTATTTATTTATTTTTACTTTAATTATTTTATGAAAATAGCAACTTCAAATTTTCATCCAAACAACTATTTTCATTTACAAATAACTTGATAAGGTAATTTGGACAAAAAATTTTAAACACCACCGAAACTGCTATTTGCCAAAATGTAACCAAACACCCTTTTTTAGAATGGATTCCAAAGTATTCCATTGCCACCACCATTCACAACTAAACAAGGCTTAGGTACACTACCTAAGGTTCTAAACTAGGACTAGTACCCACCCACAGACACCCCAATATAATCATGTAAAGAAAGCATCATATTCCAAACATATGCCCACCAATCTGTATTCATAAAAGGCCTTGCTTTACCACAACAATTTGATCAAAGTTACAAGATCTTCAATTCAAGATTGCTTATTTTATGTTAAATGGATTATGATATTCTAGACCATATCATATATGCAAAGTATACAAAGATAACACATCTGAAACAGATAAGTGATATATTGAACAAAAGATCAAAATATACTATATTTCTCAACCTTATGAATATCCATAAGAAAAGTGTATGGTTTTAATCTACTTCAACTGTTTTAAACAAAGATGTCTTGATAAAACGACAAACTGTACCAAATGCTAACTTTCTAAAAATTATTATTGTTTACAATAACCTATCATTTTTCAACAAAAATATGGCATAACTTTTTATAGTGTATATTTGCGTGCAAAAAATAACTTGAATAGAAGGAAGGGGTGTTTTTTTATTTACTATTATTTTTATAATATTTAATATAGTTTAATTATAAGGTGCATCTTCAATCTCTTCATAATGTTTGTGCATTACCATCATCATCATCATATAGACTTGCATCTTCGTCATCTTTAAACACAAACAATAAACTATATATGTTTATATCAGAAATCAAGAATACAATTAGAACAAATCATGTCGCATCGAAAATCATATTCGGGAGAAATCGTTTGAAAATGAGAAATTGTTGTTATCTTCATCATCTAGAAATAAAAAATCAAAATAAACCCTATGATCATCTTTATAAATTATAACAAACACCAACTCTTACTTGCTTTAAAAAAAAAAAAAAAAAAAAAAAACAAACACCAACTCTTTTATTTAGGGATGTAAACGAGCCGAGCCAGACTCGTTTAGAATTTTTTAAGCTCGAGCTCGACTCGTTTAGAGTTTTTCATGTTGAGCTCGAGCTTGGCTTGTTTAAGAATTATGAAGTTCGGGTTCGGCTCTTTAGGCTCGAGTATTATTTTGATATTTTTATTAAAATGATATATAAATATTATAAATTAAACTTATAAAATATAAATTATATCATATATGAAGCTCGTTTAGGCTCAAAACGAGCCCACTCTTTGGAGCTCGAGCTAGACTCGTTTATTAAATGAGTTTCAATTTAGGCTCGAGCTCGAGCTCGTGAAAGCTTGGCTCGTTTCAAGTTTTTAACGATCCGAGCTTGAATAACCCGTATATCATCCATAGCCGTCTTGTCTGTATTCACTAGGTGATTCTTTCACTACCAATTCTACATCAACAAAACACAAATCCTAAACCTCATATCTCGAGCGACCAACACATGCCAGAGGAATCTTATATTCTAATTAAAAGAAAAGAGTTTCTCTCTCTTCCTAAAACTTTCCACCAATCACAACCCTTGATTTTTAAAAAAAATTAAAAAAAATCGAAAAATGCTAATGATTACGTCAAAAATGCCAAATTTTCTTAAGCCTTTGGAAGGGGCATTGTGAAATTTCTTAGGGGGCTTTATAAAATTTGATGGGGGCTTTTATGAAAATATGAGAGGGTTTTATAAAATTGTATATTAATATAATTAATTATAGATTGTTTATAAAATATGTTTAATAACTTATTATATAATTTGTTTAGAGAAATAATAATTATATATTGCGACCGTCTCATTTTTATCTACGTTTTGGTATAAATTTTGTTGTAATATGACACTTTTTTAAAGTAGTATATTTTATATTTTTAATTGTTTGTTATCTATTAATAGTAGTGGGTACGTTATTCATAAAACAATTTATATCTTTTTTATATTTATTCTATCTACGTATCATAGTCGATATAATAAATGATTCCTCGGTTTTTCGATAAAAAGTATTAAAATTATTTTTTTTAAAATTTTGTTTTCTTTAAGATAATTTTTTATAAAAATAGATAACTTTTAAAACAGACAAAGGTTCATCAATCAATATAAAATATTAAACAATCATATATATATATAGTGGAGGGTTCATTAATTTGAGAACCATTGTTAGTGCGAAAACCGTGAGAACCAATCTTAGCCCTTTTTTTAGAATTTTCAATTTTCAATATTTATGTGACAACATTATTTTATCAATCATTGAAACCATGAAGTCATTAATACACTCGACATCTTCTTTTTTTGGAGCTAAAATTGCTCTTTCCTGTAGAAAATTTATATCATAAAGTTTTTTTATAAAACTACCACTTAGAGCTTTTTAAAATTGATTGTTAGTTGTGACTAAATAACCATGCAGAAACTATATTTCTACATAATTACTGGTTAGTGAAACAACTAACATGTTAATGTGTTTTGTAACTACACATACAACTTGAAATTATATATAAAAATTTTAATTGTCTAAGTTATCTTATTTTTAACTAATAACTTGTTACATAAAATAAAAGTTATTACATGGATATTTGAAATTCAGTGGTATCTTGTGTTTTCAATTATATTTAATTAAAAAATAAATTACACTTAAACGATTTACATATCTATAGACAAAATTTATTCTATGTTAAAATCTTATTTTTATGTGATCTGATTTGCGTATACTTAAATGAATGTCATCATTATTTAACTTTTAATGAATTTAGCTTACAATTTCAAAGATTTAAATATATAATCGGGTAATAAAAATGTCATTACAGCACTTGATATTATAACATCAACAATAATATTATAGTTATGGTTTTACAATATCGGGATAAAGCTCCATCACGAGAAACACATTAATATTATACTAAAACTTTTAAACGTGTAATGTAACTTTATATTTCTTAAAAATAGTATTTATAAGAAGTACTAAAAAGACACGTTTTCACTCATGGACAGTTATAAGTGACAGTTTCTTGAGTGAAGAGTAAAGAGATGTTAAAAGTTTTAATTTGCGATGATTAATAAAACCCTACTAATAAAACTATGAATGTTGTTTATAAAGAGATTTTAAAGAAAATCTAATGATAATCTTATGTATGAATTTCAAAATTCTGTAATGATTATTCATTTCTTACGAGATTTTATATTCATATCTATGCTTTGTAATTATTTTTACTATACGTCTTAATACTCTTTAAAACTATATAAATTTAAAATTGACTTATATCATCACGTGTTGATACACGGGTCGCTTAGCTAGTCTAACAAAATATGAATTGGAAGTGAAAACGATTGCAAACCCAAAAATTTCACATGTCTGGAAATTAACAAAAGCAAACCAAAGTCGATTCTTGAATCAAATTAATAAAACTAAAAACCTTAATTAAAAATCTAGAAACAAATCAAAACCAAGCCCTAATTTGTGAAATCTTGAAACAGTCTCAAAAGCTTAACAAAAAACAGAAATATAAAACGGAAACCCGTAACCCGAAATTTTCAACAATCAAAATCAAACCCTAACTCAAAATCTCGAAACAAATTGATTTTGAAAGAAGTTAAACAAAAACAAAATACTTGAGTAATACCAAACTAGAGACAAACCGGTCTATAGTAACTAGACCTTTATCAGAAACCTAGAGATTTCAAGAGTTGTCGAACAAATCTTTAACAAATCAGAAACTAGAAATTTGATGAACACTTCTCACTGGCTCATAAGTTGCCGGTTAATTTAGAAGGACAATTATTTCAAGGACTATCGGCAAGTTTTGAAGTATGAATAGTAAGAGTAACTTTAAAAAGTTACTAATAAAATATTATATTTGTAGTTTCATATAAACCACAATAACTTAATTTTTAGTTTTCATTTTACAATCACTAAAATTAAATTAATATATAACAATAATAATAAGGTTTCAGTTTTCCAAAATGTATTAAACTATACCAAAAAATCTATTGTGTGTATCCATCTTTCAAAAATTCTATTGTGTGTATTGAACTTTTAAATTTGGTGTTATTGTATGTATTAAACTTTCTGTTGTATGTACTAAACTTATACTTTTTTTTGATTTTTTATTTATCAAAATACATAAAATAACACCAAATTTAAAGTTCAATACACACAATAAAAATTTTAAAAGGTGGATACACACAATATATTTTTTGGTATAGTTTAATACATTTTAAAGAACTAAACCGTAATAATAAATATAAGAAGAGAGTTTTGCGTTCTTATAAGGCATATAACAGCACTGACAAGCATATATACAGAATATAATTACAAAAAAAATCTATAATAGGGATTATTTACTCTTCATAGAAGTGTTCACTTACCACCCTGCCTTAGATATATATGTACATACAACACCTAATTATTAGTACCCCTGAAATTTATATAAGGAGTGAAAATTAATTATGGGTGACCACTACACTTTGTTTTTATTTGGCAAAAGGTTCGGCCAAGTGACCTGTGTATGACTCGATCATGTTATTTTTCCCACCAAAAAAACCCTCTATCTCTCTCTCTCTCTATATATATCACCTTATTAACAAATATATATAAAATACTCGATCCTGAAAGAAATGGAATGAAAAAGATTTCCTTTTATTTATTTACTTTTCACTCAAAAAGCAATTCCTTAGCAAGAATTTGTTCTAAAGCCATCTCTTTATACCCAACTTTACTTACCCTACTTTCTTTCCTCTCTTTTGTATATGCTATATAACTCCATATAGCTACACATATTCTTTTCTTAAAAGCTCAAAAACTTGTAAAGGTGATTATTAAGATTTTTAAAAAAAAATGTGTTACCATAGCTCTTGTTATTCCGGTGTCGAGAATCTTATGAAGACAAGCAGCAGGCGGTGGTGGTACATTCCTCGATCTCCAAGAACCGTAGCAGGAGAAGATGGCGGCAGAAGTAGTGGTGAATCCATGAAGAGGTGTTTGTGCTCTCCAACAAACCATCCTGGTTCGTTTCGCTGCAGAAATCATCACAGGGAGTATGTTTGGGGTGGTCGTGTGATTCGAGTTACCTTCGGACAGTGATCGATAAAGTTTACGTAAGTCACATGGGGCGAATTGAAGATCGATAATATGTTTGGTGTATATCAATCTGGTATGTAGTTTGGTTGCAATATGTTCCGAATTACATGCTATGTTTCCTCTAATGAGGCTAGCTGTGATCTAACTTATTAAGCTTTATTAGTTGAATTATATATAGCTTCCATATATGTTAATTAGAAGCATCAAAAGTAAGTTGTATCTTTCTATGGGCAAATTGCATAAATCGTAGCTAGTTTCAGTCGAATATGATGTGGTTATGATGGTAACTTTGGTCATCCTGAGTCCTGACTTTATTGACATGACGATGAGAAACAAACATGTTATATATCAACAAATTCCATTATTACGTTTTTTTAACGCCAGTAACACACTATTAAATCCTACTTATAAATATACACACTTTTATTTATAGGAGACATTAAAACAAATACCCACTTACTAATCCTACTTATAAATAAATAAATATGTATATAATATACACACGCATTTATTTATAAGGAGACTTGAACAAAAACACACACTCACTACTCTTACTTTTATATATATATATATATATATATATATATATATATATATATATATATATATATATATATATATAAGTAAGGTTCGGTAAAAAACTAATCTCAGTTTTTAGATTTTATTGATCAATAGTTAAGATTACGACCGAATAATCATTTTATGTAAATTGAGTACGTAGTTTTCAACCGAATATGCAGTTGATGTAAATCGAATATGCGGTCATAATCTCATCCATTTGATCTTCATATATATATATATATATGGGAAGATTTATTTGAGAACTGGTCTTTATTTTGAGTACCGCGAGAATCAATCGTAGCCGTTCATTTGGTTAGTGGAACTCATAGATGGAAAGTGTGGGAGGATTGAGAGTGGCAAAATGCATAATATGAATTCATGGGTGAGTGATGACATTGTAGGAGGGGGAATTGGATGGTTCAGGCTGGTTCTCGCAATAAAAACTATACTCAAATGACCGTTTCAATATATATATATATATATATATATATATATATATATATATATATATATATATATATATATATATATATATATATATATATATATATATAACAAAAGTTAAACGAGAATTGTTTATAACTTCATTAATGACTCATAATAGTGGTATTCTGGTAATTTAAATATTTACTCAACCGTGAATTGCATCCGGATGAGTTGTTATTCATTTGCGAGATTTGAATTTTTCGAAATAACCCTCATTAATGCGTCATTAATGAGTCATTGATGAGTCGTTAATGAAACATTAATGAGCCGCCAAAAATCTTAGCCGCTGATTAATTTTAATCAAGGGCTAAATTGGTTTTAGCAATTCTCGTTTGAACTCTACCCTAATATATAAAATATATAAGGGGGGTTATTATGAAAATGGATATTTAGACAAAAATAGAAGAATAAATGTTAGTCATCAATTAGATGTTGATATATTAGATCTAAAGGTCGTAATCACCTGTGCATTCATGGTTGAGTTATGAATTAAACGAATGGGCAATTGTGAATTATCCGATCAAATCAATTGGACGACTAAGATTGAATCTCCCATTTTTATATAAATATACATTTTCATTTGAACCTCCTAATATATATATATATATATATATATATATATATATATATATATATATATATATATATATATATATATATTATACATACACACTCACACTTTTAGTTATTATAGGAGTTGAAAAAACAACGTTGAATTCCTCACATACACCTTGTCACACTCTATCCCTCCACGCTCTCCATCCATGAACTTCCCATATCCAAGGAACGGCTGAGATTGGTTCTCGCGGTTCTCGAATGAATCATCCCATATATATATAGCAAAAGTTCAAACAAGAACTGTTTATAACTCCATTAATGACTCATTAATAGTGGTATTTTGTTAATTTAAATATTTACTCAACCGTGAATTGCATCCGATGAGTTGTTATTCATTTGCGAGATTTGAATTTTCCGAAATAACCCTCATTAATGCGTCATTAATAAACTATTGATGAGTCATTAATGAAATATTAATGAGCCGCCAAATATCTAAGCCGCTGATTAATATTAATCAAGGGATAAAATTGATTCTAGCAGTTCTCGTTTGAACCCTACTCAAATATATAAAATATATAGGGGGGGGGGGGTATTTATGAAAATGGATATTTACACGAAAATGGAAGAATAAATGCTAGTAATCAATTAGATGTTGATCTATTAGATCTAAAGGTCGTAATCACTTGTGCAATTCATGGTTGGGTTATGAATTAAACGAATGGGCAATTGTGAATTATCCGATCAAATATATTGGACGACTAAGATTGAATCTCTCTTTTTTATATAAATATACATTTTCATTTGAACCTCCTAATATATATATTATACATACACACTCACACTTTTAGTTATTATAGGAGTTGAAAAAACAAAGTTAAGAACATTTAATACATCTGATACTGTTAGGAGACAAACTTTATAGTAATTTTTAAAATTATGTTAAATCAACATTTTGAAAATGTGAGGATATTCTTTCTTTCTTTCTGTTTTGGCAAAAAGTTGATTGGTTATGACTTACGAAATAAGAGCACAAGATATATGATTAAAACCAATCGAAGGGCAAGACGTGTAAGTTGTTCATTGAGACTTGATCCACTAGAAGAAGTTTGGGTTGGTAGCTAGTTCATCAAATGATCAAACTTGCATGATTAGATTCCTCTTCTAAGTGTGGTTGTAGTTTCATGTATATATATATGCAACAGATGGAATTTGGTCCAGTCCTGCCTGCTGCTTCACAACTGATGATCAGTCGCTCGAAAGCCCGGATTCTTAATTCATGCTTGATAACGACTATAGGAATAGGCCGGCCGGTATCATATATACATTGCCTTCATTAATTAGTCACCGGCCACTCCATTCTATATGCTTCTAAATTCTAAACGATTGTTTACTTCACCCTTTTAAAAATACTCACAATAATCAACGTACATAATATGAATATATGATAATGATAGATAAACAAAATTATTGGTCCCTTTAACCCGTTGGGTCAGTTTACTCCTTAGCACCCACGATATCCACTGTTCTTAAACAAATCATTAATGGCCTTTAATGCCACTAGACTAATTGAGGCATGCGGTTTTAATTGATAGGTTTATGGCAATTTTTAATAATATAACCGGCAACGTTTGTTTCCAAATATACTAATTAATTCATACCAAACATTAACTAGTCAAACTAAACCGACTTGACTACTAAAAAATATGTTTGTTTTGAATTGATTTCTCGATTTTTAAATTGAAAAATGATAACCGCAGTCCTAAGGGCTGTGGATAAGAGTAAAAAAAATAAGATTCTAAGTTTTAAAAATAGTAACCTTGTTGTTATGAAAAGAAATTTTGAATGTTATTTAAAAGATGATTAATATGAATATTTTACAAACATGAAAGGTTGATTATGTAACTTGAGTTATGATTATCAGTTTTGGAAATTAAAACTACCTTTTATACTTTTAACCACAGCCCTAAGGGCTGCTGTTATCATTGTCCTTTTAAATTTTATTTATATTTATAGAAACCAAATGGTAATGATTGTTAATATATATAAATTAATAAGTTACCAAGGATATAAAAATGAAGGCATTGTATATTTACCCAATTCAAGGAGCTACTAAACTGAAAAATTGAAAAGAAGATTTGTGATTTGAGATTTTAGGTTAAAGAGAGATATAGTATTAAACTTAGAGTGAACTATAAAAAATGGTCTATGTAGTTTGACCAAACTAATGATTTAATCTTTTAAGATCAAAAATTATGTCACTTGTCTCTACAGTTCATAATATGTTTTTGGTTTAGTCCTTTTGAGTTTTGACTAACAAACGCTTAAATCAGTTGTTAGTTAGTCTTTTTTAGGGATAATTTAGTCATTTTACAAACAACATTTCTTAAAACTTATTAATTCATTAAATATTGAATCTCTTATCCTCATAAACCACTAACCACACCCCAAAAACCTAATCGCGGTTTTCCAAGGACATCCCCACCCCCATCGTCGACCACAATGCCCCTCCCAGTAGCCCATTTTCTATGGTCGACTCTCATCCTTGTAGCCCCACACAATCGTCGGTGGCCCAATAAACCTACAATTGTTGACGCCCTGTATTGATAGAATGGAGGATAAGGAGCTCTACCATGTAAACCCTAATTTCGCGGTGGGTTCCATCTATTCTATCATTTTTCTATTTTTTCTTGAACTTGAATCGAGAGGGTGCGTGTATAGTGGAGCAATCACCTTCTGCCATAACCTCACCGCAAATCTATGTCCATTGATTATGGGAGTTGTAACGGAAGATAGCGAAGCTAGAACATATGGTCTAAACCTTACAACTCTAATACCATGTATAGTAATAAAAACCCTATAAATAATATGTTTAAATAGACAACTATCTATAGATATATAGGTTACTCCTAAGGTCCTGTTTGGTTCACCGGAATTGGCCGGAATTGAATTGACAATTCTTAAATCCTACTCTTGTTTGGTTCACAGAATTCTAGGAATTGGAATTCTAAAATCCCCCCAATTCCACAATTAAAGGATTTGACAATTTCATCCATAATCCAAAAGAATTAAAAAAATTTCACGGGATTTCGCATATACGCCCAAACTTATATGCATTCGCAGCCGACCCCGCTATCGATCTCTGCTGGAAACATTGACGATACCTCCGCGAACCAAACACACGAAGGAACTAATTCCATTGAAATCCTTCCAATTCCAATTCCTTAACAAATTTCAATTCCGGTTAATTCAATTACGCGAACCAAACGGGGTAGAAGAAACTGCGCAATAGTTACTAAAATTCTCTCTTTCATCGAAGCTAGACCTATTATTATTTATTTTTCATAAGCTTGTATCATTGTTTCATTACAATTCATAATACGCTCGTATGTCAGAAGATGAATCGAAAAAAATAAACTGATTAAATATAAAACATACGAAATAAGAATGTTTTAACAAGCTAATCAAACACCATTAAAAGAGAGAAGAACTACAGCCATCAACTTTTGCTACAACGATCGCTCCAGTGTTTCCATGAAAGAGAGAACTCAAAATCTCAAATCAAATGATGGATGTGATCCATTTAATTAATAAAACTATGATTATTTTCGTCAGTTGTCTTTCATATAAGACAATCATGCGTTCATCTACCCATGGTGGAGGACCGTCACCGTCACCGTCGCCGTCGGGACTTATCAGTTTCACCAGTCGCATTAAAATTCGATCACCAGTCACATTTCAAGTTTAGACAGGTAATTAACTCGACATTCCTTAATCCCCCCAATTTCTAGTGTTGTTCGCCATTTTCATCGTTTTCTTCGACGTGTATCTCTATATCTCCGCAGATAGTGGGATCAATTCAGCTATGGCGGGAGTCAACAGTAAGAACATACAAGCAAAGCTGGTAAGTTCGGCCGTGTATCTCAACCGCAAGTGCATTCCCTGTTATCAATGATTTCTGCGCTAGGGTTTGTAGTTGATTTTGCTTTGATTACTGATTTGTGTTGATTTAACTCATGTTTTGAGCACTGAATCGTGATCTGAGTTCCGTAACTTCCGAGTGTTTGACAATTTGCAACTTCAACGACTTGCAGGTGGTCCTTGGAGACATGGGAACTGGGAAAACAAGCATGGTGTTGAGATTTGTAAAAGGCCAATTTTATGATTACCAGGTTATCAAAACATTTTCATGTTATGCATTATAAGTAGAAGCATTAATCAGATTATTGAAACGCTTATATGCTTTTACAAACAATTCTAAACACGGTTCAGTAACTGATCAATTGTCGCAGGAATCCACGATTGGAGCTGCCTTCTTCACACAGGTTGTATCAATAAACAAAACCAGCATAAAGTTTGATATATGGGACACAGCTGGACAAGAACGATATCATAGCCTAGCTCCAATGTACTATCGTGGTGCAGCTGCAGCGCTTGTGGTGTATGATATCACCACAATGGTAATAAGTAATAACAATCTTTTTGTGAATAACTGATTTTCAGAATTGCATCTTTTAATCTTCTATGATCATTTGGGTGCAGGTTTCATTTCAGCGAGCCAAGACATGGATTGAAGAACTACAAGGACAGGGTAATCATTAATTAACCTCTCTTTCATTTCAATTTTCATTATCTTCTTAGCAAGTGATTGGATGAACATTTCAAATATGATTATTTTTATATCCTCTGATAATGAATGTTTACTGGTTGCTACTTTATATGCCATAAAATTGCATCAATTAGTATACATCAGCTACAAGCTGAATCATATGTTACTGCAGGCAACCCACATTTGGTTATGTTTTTGGTGGCCAATAAAGCAGACTTAAGCGCGAAAAGAGAGGTTGGGGTTGAGGTATGTTACTATCAATATGTGACTGTCGAAGTTGCCTTACAATATCCTCTTAAGAAATCTTTATAGAATTTTACTCTGATTTTGCTCTAGAAATTTATTTCAGATGTAAGTCAATGTCATATGCTACCAAAATCGTGTTGTATGATTCTTGCAGGAAGGGAAGCAATATGCTAAAGAAAACGGCTTGCAATTTTTTGAGACTTCTGCCAAAACAGCAGAGAACATACATGAGCTCTTCTATGAAATAGGTGTGAGATTTCATTTTATATTGTGCTCATAGTGACCCTAAATTGACATTGGTCTGAAACTTTTCTTGTACACACACACGGCACGCCTCGTTATTTATTAGACAACATACAAGTGTTAGATTTGTCTTCCAAAACCTTTTAACATCAAAATGATGTTAGAATTACTCGCCATTTTGCAGCAAAGAAAGTTGCAGACGCTGCTCCTGCAACACTGGGTGGAATGAAACTACAAACCGGAGCACAAGACAAAGGAAAAGGTTTATCTTGCTGCACTGCCTGAAGCTTTAGTTCCCTGTACGTATCATCCATTGAAGTTCTTTTTCTACTTGACCTACCCATTCCATACAAATTTGAAACATATAATTAATCATATTTTGGTGCAACTCATTAGATAGTAACCAAGTTTGACTACTGTTTTAATTAAGCCGCTCAACTTTTTTTAACTTTTTAAAACCACTCTAGTTTCAATGTTGTGAAGTTTTTTCATACATGGTTAAAGTTAAACTGAGTATCCTCTATGATACAGTTAGGAAACTTGGCTACTAATTAGAGACTTATTTTTCCAAGCTTAACCAGAATAACAGGTTTTCAACTTGCACGAGTGTTTCATTTGGATCAAAACAAGTCGCGTAGACATATTTTTAAGAAGTCACCACATAGTACATACTAAATAGCAACAAAGTTGCATAACCATTTCATTTAGATCACCACTATAGAACAATAATTTAAATTTGATTGGTTATAATAGTTGATAAATTTTCGAGTAACCTAATTGAAACAATGGTGAAACTTGGTTACCACTGTGGATTATGATCAACAAACGGGTCAATTTATGTTAAAAAACCGTAGCAGTCATAGGATGTGAGGAAATATAAACTTTTGTGAGTATTATTTATAATCTTATTGTCATAATTTAGGTGCATTCTATATCTTTCCAGAAATTTTACTTCTTGCCAGCATATCTGAAGCTGAAACATATACGATTGAGTACGCACGACGTTTTGTTCTATGTATAAACTGTATGTAATATATAAAATGTAACTTACTTATAATTACTCATTTACTCCTCCATTACCTGTATGTGTTTTCACACAGGCTGCGACTTAAGATCCTATGTATGAAAGAAAAGCCGAATTTTATGAGAATCTGTACATTAGCTTTGCAAAATTGTGCATCAGCTATGAACAAGTTTAATGAATTTGGTAAAATAGAGCTTTGAAGTAATCTCTGGGATGTTAATGTTAATTTGCATAGTACTAGAGAAGTATCCTAAGAAAATTGTCAGGTACGACAACACTCCAGAATAGATAATGTTGTCTTGTGTCATGATTGATGCTTAAGGTACATACCGTTTATGCTGAGTTGCTGACGTGGAGTTTTTGACCAACAGTCCAACAGAGCTAGTAAAATTTGTCATTTATTTGGATAGAATTAGAAGGTTGGTATTATGTTTTATCTCTCACATGTTAAGTAAAGAAAACATTTTATAATTATAATATTAATAATTTATAAATATATAAATCGTTTATAAGGTTCCTAAAACAGGAGGCAGAAGGTATCACATGGAGTTGGACAATAACTGTCTTCATTGTTTGCATGCCTTTAAAAATTTTACTTTGGGAAACAGAAAAAGGTGTCCATTTTACACGCTTTAGATTTTTAATTATTTTTAGAGTTAATTACAAAGATGGTCCTTGTGTTCTTGTCCAAATTTCACATTTAGTCCTTTAAACTCGAAAATTACATTGATAGTCCTTATAGTTAACGTTTTGTTTCACTTTTAGTCCTTTAGACTAACTGGTGTTAAAGTTGACCGTTAGTCAAAGGGTATTCTGGTCATTTTCCATCTTATCCTTGTTACCAAACTTCCTAACCCTATTAAAACTATTTCCAAACACAATTATTTATAGGTTATCTTCTGTACTTGTTTCCAAACACAAACTCACTCTCTCTTTCACTAATTTCTTATTCTCTCCATAACAAGGCCATTTGCTTCATCTTTTGCAGATTCACTTATAGCATAAGATTCATCTGCTTCATCTCTCACGAATTTCTTATTCACTAATTTCTCATTCTTGCAAAGATTGCCATCAGATTCACTTTTGTAGATTCAAACACCACTCTCACCGGAGCACCATAGCAGAACAACGACCACCATTACCGTCCGCCATCGTACGATCACCACCACCGTCTCGTAGATCAGATCAGATCTGAACCGCCGTCGTAGATCAGATCTGAACCACCGCCGCCGTAGATAAGATCTGAACCGCCGCCGTAGATCAGATCTGAACCGCCGCCGTAGATCAGATCTAAACCACCGCCGCGGTAGATTAGATCTAAACCATCGCCACCGTCGCTCCACAGATCTGAACCGCCGAGCTTGGAGTCACCACCACCACAACCCCTTTCTCTCCGACCACCACCACCATGCGACCACAGCCTCGCCACCCCGTCTTCTCTGTGTGATTCGCCCGCCACCACTCTTCAAGTAAAGCTTTCCCGACCAGATTTTACTGGATTTTATTGAAAAAACTCGATATGGAAATCATAATGAGCTCAAGCAGTTTAGATGTTAGCACAAAAGCATTTAATTAAGGAGCTATTGCGTAATTCATACGAATCAATTCACTACAGTAAAATCTTCTCATCTTCCTCACCCTTTTATTTTATTTTATTTTTTAATTATTTGTGGATTTGTTTGTAGATCTAATGTGGGAGTATTGTTTGTTCCAGGTCTGAATGTTTAGATGTGTGTTGGTGTTAAGTTTGTTTCAGATTTGAGTATTTAGGTGGGTGTGGTTTTTTATTTGGTTCAAAGTTTTTATGTCACCATCATTGAAAGCATGATCCAGATATGAGTTGTGTTTTTGGTAAAAAAATATGAACATGAACCCTAAAAAAGCTATGAAGAAGAACTCCAAGAACACTAAAGAAATAGATAGAAAGGTGTTTGGTTACAAAGATAAGTGGTAAAATGACTAAATTACCCTTTGACTAACGGTCAACTTTAACTGGAGTTAGCATAAAGGACCAAAAGTGAAACAACATGTCAACCATAAGGACTATCAGTGTAATTTTCGAGTTTAAAGGACTAAATGTGAAATTTGGGCAAGACCACAGGGACCATCTTTGTAATTAACTCTTATTTTTAGGAGTACAAATTTTGTGCTATTTGTTAGTTCTTTATTTTTTTCATGCCAAGATTTTGTTCTTTTTTCTTTTTAATACATCAATTTGTTTGCAACATTACCAAACTCACCAATAAAAACACCAAAGGAATTTTTTACTTTTAAGTCATGAATTGGTGCAAGTCAAAGTAAACTAGTAAAGATACTTTTCTTTTTATTCTGAAAAGGAAAAAAAAAAGATTCTCACCTTTTCTGGATTTACGTTGATATTCATATATTTAATATTGATTTATCTATCAAAGTTATAACACAATTAAAACAATGTTACAATTTAGTGAATAATGAATCAGTTTCACCAAAACAAGTAATGATATGTTTAACATTAACTTATTTCATTTGTACATAATTAGATAAGTAGTTTGGATAAATAATTTCAAATAACTGTTTATCAGTACTTCCGCGAATCAGATGTTAAATTCATGATTTAATAAGAATAACATCTAACTTAAGTGTTTTAAGCTTTTAACATAACATATGATTTTCCTTCCAATATATATAGAGGTTATTTTTTAATAATTAATCCAAAATTTTATTCATAAGGAAGGAGAAGTACAAGGAGTTAAGGAACAAGAAGAAGAAACTCCATTAATACTATTCGTATCACTCCCCGAAGTCCCAAGCGACAGGACATCTTTCAGGCACACCGAACACGCCACAGCTGGCAGCTTCTTCATCGGCGTTAATGGCGGGGTAACGGCGGCCTTCGAAGATATCTCCTTTGTCTCATCATCGTCGGAGGAATCCTCCGTTTCCAGCCGAGAAGGCGAACTGTCCGGTGTCTCAAACGGAGTACGATTTTCATCACCATAAATCGGATTAGAAATGTAAACCAATGGACACCCATTATCGGTTTCCACTTTGTAATGTTGTTGGGTTCCGCCGGATTCTTGATTTTCCGGCGAGTCAAGGAGCTGCTTTTCTATGTCAGCCAAGGGACCCGCAGGAGTGGTAAGGATGTCAAGAGGTGGTGAAGAAGAGTCTCTAGAGTAGTTGTTGCCGGTGATGGCGGTGGTGTTGGTTGTCTCGACGGTGGCTGAATTGGGAGTTGTAGCTTGACGGCGGCGATGGCGGCTGCGGACGAGTGGAGGACAGTAGAGCTCAGCTAAGAGAAGTAAGACTAGGGCCAAAACCATGGCAAGACTGACCAACAGAACAATAGTTAACCACATTATGAGATTGGAAGCAGCCTTCATGGTTCTCACAGTGTGACTGTCTGTGTGTGATTGAAGGGAAGGAATGTGGTACTTACAACAATGCCACTAATAGATGATGATGATGGTTCGCTCTATTTGTGGGTTTATATGTGACTTTTCCTAAGTTAAGGGGTTTATTTGTAAACTTGTAAAAGGTTGAGGGGTTAGATTGTAAAATGCCAAATTGTATATATGGCATTACGTTTGAAAGTTTCTGTAATCATTCGTTCATCTTCTTCATTTTGTATGTTTCAGTTGGTAATCAAGAAAGCAGTAACAAGTTCTTGATTGTGTTTGATCTTAATTCGTTCAAGTTTTGTGTGCCATTCTCGTTCATAACCACAACAAAGTGGTATCAGAGCTTCAAGGACTCGAAAGATTTCTGGGTTTTGGAAGTGATCGCCGGAAAAACGTGGTCGCCGGAAAAGGGAGTTTTCCAGCGCGTTTTTTGGTTCTTGGATCACGAATTCGTGCCTTGAAGACGAAGGTTATTGTTGTTGAAGTGTTTTCGGTGGTTGGTGTTCAATCGTGACTCAATCTTGGAGTCACAACGGTGTTAACGGCGAAGTTTCCGACAAACTCGTCGGAGAAGACGATACAGGTCCAGTTCGCACGCGTAGTAGTCATTTCGCACGAACTGTGGTACAGTTCGCACGGTTCGCATCCAGTTCGCACGAACTGCAGCCCAGTTCGCACGCTTCTCAGCTCAGTTCGCACAGTGTGTTTCAGTTCGCACGTTTTGATCCCAGTTCGCACGAATTGCTTCCAGTTCGCACGGGGTTGTAGCCACTTCGCACGCAGTGGCGGTAGTTCGCACGTGGTGAATCCAGTTCGCACGTGGTGCGTCAGTTCGCGCGTACTCGAAGTTAGTTCGTACGTTTTGAAGAGAAAATGGCTCCACCGTTAATGATGATTGAAAAATTCACCGGGAAAAATAATTTCAGTCTATGGAGACTCAAAATGAGGGCATTGTTGAAACGTGAAGGTATTTGGCAACCGTTATCGGGTGAGAGGCCCGAAGATATGGAGGAGGCCGAGTTTACTCAACAGGATGAAAAGGCTCACTCGACGATCCTGTTATCACTTTCAGACGAGGTGCTCTATGAGGTAGCGGAGGAAGAAACCGCAGCGAGTCTATGGGTGAAATTGGAGTCATTGTATATGACGAAATCACTGACTAACAAGTTATTACTAAAACAACGTTTGTTCTCATTGAAAATGATGGAAGGATCGGTTCTTAAAGATCATCTCGATGAGCTGAATTCAATCTTGATGGATCTTAAGAATGTGGAGGTAAAAGTCGAAGACGAAGATGCGGCGTTAATCTTGCTTGTTTCTTTACCTCCGTCATATGAGAACTTTGTAAATTCGTTTGTTGTTGGTAGAGATACTATTTCTCTTGAAGATGTAAGGTCAGGTCTTCATTCGAGGGAACTTCGTCAAAAGGCATCGGGAAATGGTGTGGATTCTCAACCAGTGGGGTTGAATGTGGTTCGTAATGACCGAAATGGCGATCGATCAAACAAAGAAAAGGGGAAACAACGGAGAGGAAGGTCAAGATCACGGAGTAGAAAACCGGGTTCAAAAGATGTTTGTCACAATTGTGGTGAAAAGGGCCACTGGAAGAGAGAATGCCCAAAGTATAGACCTGGTAGTTCTAATGCTAATATGGCCAAGGAGGATACGAATTCGGAAGCGGATCTGGTTCTTATGGTATCCAGTTGCTGTTTGGGAAATTCACAAGAGTGGATTCTAGATTCGGGATGTTCTTTTCATATGTGTCCATACAAGGAGTGGTTTACGACGTATCAAGAACAAGACTCCGGGAGCGTGTTAATGGGTAACGACGTAGCATGCAAGGTGATTGGAATCGGGTCAATCAAGATTCGTATGCATGATGGAATCGTGAGGACTCTATCCGACGTTAGACATGTTCCGGATTTAAAGAAGAGTTTGATTTCGTTGAGCACTCTTGATGCTAAGGGATACAAGTATTCCGGTTCAGGTGGAGTACTTAAGGTGTCCAAGGGAGCATTGGTTGTTATGAAAGGAATTAAACAATCCACCTTGTATGTTTTACAAGGAGAGACGGTGGTGGATAGAGGCACCGTAGCTATTTCTCAAACCCAAGATCCGAACATGGATTTGACCAAGATGTGGCATATGAGGCTTGGTCATGTTGGAGAAAAGGGCATGGAATTATTGAGCAATCGAGGTCTCTTGGATGGGCATAAAGTGACAAAGTTGGGATTTTGTGAACATTGTGTGCTTGGCAAGCAGCATAGAGTAAGCTTCTCGAAAGCTGTTCATCAAACTGAAGCTCCTTTGGATTACTTACATGCAGATTGTTGGGGGCCGTCGCGTGTACCATCTTTGGGTGGTGGACGATATTTTCTTTCGATTATTGATGATTTTTCGAGAATGACATGGGTGTTTATAATGAAACACAAGAATGAGTCATTTGAAAAATTCAGAAGCTGGAAAGTTTTAATCGAAAATCAATTGGGGCGTAAGATCAAGAAGCTGAGAACCGACAATGGGTTGGAGTTCTGTTCGAAAGAGTTTGATGGGTTTTGTGAAAAACATGGGATTGCAAGACACAAAACGGTCCGGTATACACCGCAACAAAATGGAGTGGCGGAACGGATGAATAGAACCCTGTTAGAAAGAGCAAGGTGTCTGTTATCAAATGCCGGTTTATCTCGTGGATTTTGGGCCGAGGCAGTTAATACGGCCTGTTATCTCATCAATCGATCACCAGCAACGGCGATTGACTATAAAACACCGTTTGATGTTTAGACCGGTAAAGCCGCGGATTATTCAAAGCTGAAAGTGTTTGGGTGTCCGGCGTATTATCATGTTGATAATGGGAAATTGGAACCGAGGGCCAAGAAAGGTGTGTTTATGGGGTATGGTGATGGCGTTAAAGGTTACAGAATTTGGTCACCGGTGGAAAAGAAAGTGATCTTGAGTAGAGATGTAACATTTGATGAGAAGTCTATGATTCCTACAAGTGAGAGTGTCACCAAGAAGGTGGAGATAAGTGATGATCTTGGTAACAGTTTGGATGATAGTGAGATCGATGAAGACGGTTTGAATGATGAAGACGATATGGGCGTTTTGGGTGTTAATGGTTTTGACACAGGGTCTTCAGCTACACTATCAGGGGTTACAATGACACGGTTAGGGCCTACAGTGACGCAATCTGAACCAACACAAACAGAGCATTCGTCGCAAGGGTTATCTCGTGAAGGTGGAGGTGAAGGTGGAGCAAATGATGGTAGTTCATTGGCTCGTGATCGGTCGAGGAGACAGATCAGACCACCGGTTAGATATGGTTTTGAGGATATGGCGGCTTATGCGTTACAAGTTGCTGAAGATATGGATAGTTCAAGCGAACCGGGGTCATATCGAGAAGCAATTGTTTCTAAAGATGCGGGTTTGTGGTTGGGTGCAATGTCCGAGGAAATTGAGTCGTTGTATAAGAACAAGACTTGGGTTCTTGTGGAGTTACCAAAAGGAAGACGGGTCGTCGGATGTAAATGGATTTTCAAGAAGAAAGTCGGTCTAGAAGGACCCGAAGGGATTAGATTCAAAGCACGGCTTGTGGCTAAGGGGTATAGCCAAAGAGAAGGTCTTGATTACAATGAAATTTTCTCTCCCGTAGTTCGTCATACATCTATTCGGGTGTTGTTGTCACTAGTGGCGCATAGTGATTTGGAGTTAGAACAACTAGATGTGAAGACGGCTTTTCTTCATGGGGATTTGGAAGAAGAGATTTATATGGCTCAACCGGAAGGGTTTGTGGAGCAAGGGAAGGAGAACTTGGTGTGTTTGTTGAAAAGATCTTTATACGGTTTGAAGCAATCGCCTAGACAGTGGTACAAGCGGTTTGATAGTTTCATGGTGAGTCACGAGTTTGTTCGGAGTCCATACGATTGTTGTGTTTATCATCGGAGGTTGATGGACGGGAGTATGGTTTACTTACTTGTGTATGTGGATGACATGTTAATCGCCGCTAAAGACATGGTGGAAGTCAAGAAGATAAAGGATCTTCTGAGTACTGAGTTTGAGATGAAAGATTTGGGGCCCGCTAGAAGAATTTTGGGGATTGAAATCTTGAGAGATCGGAAAAACAAGAAGTTGTTTTTATCTCAAAAGATTTATGTTGAGAAGATTCTTCATCGTTTTGGAATGTTTTATGCTAAGCCGTTGAGCAATCCGTCATCATCGAGCTTTCGTCCTTCTATGGTTTGTTCGAATGAAGTGGACAGTGATGATGAGTATATGTCAAAGGTTCCCTATACTAGTGCGGTGGGAAGTTTGATGTATGTGATGGTGTGTACACGACCAGATTTGGCTCACGCAGTTAGTGTGGTTTCTCGGTTTATGGTGAATCCGAAGAAAGACCATTGGGTAGCGGTGAAGAGAATTTTTCGGTATCTCAAAGGTACGGCTGATGTTGGTCTCATATATGGTGGTGACCGGGAAGTTGTGGTAACCGGGGATTCGGACTCGGATTATGCAGCGGATTTGGATAAGCGTAGATCCCTCACGGGTTATGTTTTTACGCTTGGGAATGCAGTAGTAAGCTGGAAAGCAACACTCCAACCGTCGGTTGCTTTATCTACTACTGAGGCGGAATATATGGCGCTTACGGAAGCAGCCAAGGAAGCTATTTGGTTGAAAGGATTGGTTGGAGATCTGGGTATCAATCAAGATAAGACTTTGGTGCATTGTGATAGCATGAGTGCTATAAGTTTGGCCAAAGATCAAGTTTTTCATGATAGAACGAAGCATATTGATGTGAGATATCATTTCATTCGTTCTGAATCAAGAATTAAAGTTGTGAAAGTCGGAACCAATGACAATCCTGCGGATATGTTGACTAAGGCGGTTCCGGAGTTCAAATTTCGACATTGTTTGGATTTGCTTAACATCGGTAATTGGAATACAAGTTGACTTAGCTAAAGTCAAGGTGGAGTTTGTGGGTTTATATGTGACTTTTCCTAAGTCAAGGGGTTTATTTGTAAACTTGTAAAAGGTTGAGGGGTTAGATTGTAAAATGCCAAATTGTATATATGGCATTACGTTTGAAAGTTTCTGTAATCATTCGTTCATCTTCTTCATTTTGTATGTTTCAGTTGGTAATCAAGAAAGCAGTAACAAGTTCTTGATTGTGTTTGATCTTAATTCGTTCAAGTTTTGTGTGCCATTCTCGTTCATAACCACAACACTATTTACATGTTATATTTTTGGCGGGAAAAAAAGGGGGTTTGTGACTAGGGCATATCGTGAGTCGGACTGTGGGGAGGCATTTCAAGTAAATTGAGAGTTGAGACAAAGGGTTTTTGGGATTTGTTTCTTCTTTTTTATAGGTTTTAACTAAGTGTGAGGTGTTTCATCTTAAAAAAGGTCACCAGTTCAAATCTCACTATGTAAACATTTTGATAGTAACGTGGGAAGGGTGAGGAAATGGTCATCGGGATACCCTGGTTAGGTCGCGTATATCTGAGTCAAAGACCGACCCTCCACGGATAACCTGAACAGAGAAAAACTCTCCGTTTAACTAGGTATAATCTGTGAGATGGTGTCTGGATTTGATTTTATGAAATGATAATATGATAAAGAGGTAGTCCAAGGATTTTGGTGATACTCGGATGAAAAATAAATTTATCATGTAAAAGAATCACTAATTAAAATTCTCTTAAATTGAGGTTAAACATATATTTTCTAGTAACAATTCTGGGAGTACTTGTCCTACATCGATACGAGAAGTCATAAACCTTTGGTACCACTCGGAAGCATCATCCCTACGACGTACTATCCCAGTACTTATATGAGTGTGATGAGGATTTACAAACTTTAGGATCAAAGAATGGAGCTTGTGGTTCGATAATTGAAAGTTTTACTTAAATTCAACACTTAAACTTGTGAGACTATATTTCTGTGGCTATACATATTCACATAAATTAATTAGCATGTATCATATCAATGCTTAGCTTAACAACTAGAGAAAGAGAGACCTGCATCATGTCTCTTAATTAATTTCTTATAAGATCCTAACTATTTAGAGATCGCCCTCTTTAAGAAATAGAGTATTTATAGTACGTGAAACAAGAGTTGCTGTGTATAATCGAAATTAATAATCGAGCAAATGAATTATACAACTAGCTATTATTATTTAGTAACAAAACTACAGTAAATGTAAACATAAGTGTTAAGATGTAAATATCTAGCAGACTAGCTAGAATTATGAGTTTAAATATCTACCATAAACATCTCAAGAAGTTGACAATAACATTAAAGAAAGGATTGTTATCATATATTTCAACAAACACACCATGTTGAGGTTGAACAAACCTCTCAATAATTGTGTTTGGGGGAAGCATACCGCTGCGGTATAGAATGGTTGTCACTGTTGCTGCAGGTTCTTCCACAATTACCGCCGCCAGCCTTAGCAGTGACTGCACCATTAAAGCTGTTATCGACTGCCCACCGCAACATATCTAAGGTCAGATGACAAGAATCAGAAGCATTCTAAAACGACCACCATGAAAAAGTAACATTTACAAACACGCAAACCAAATAATTATCAGATATATGCTTACCATGTTAAAAAATACAACCAAATAGGAGTAAGATGATAGTTTGTTTCTTTTCAATTGTTACAGAGTTGGGAGAATATAGTGGAGTGGTTGAGTTTGTACATATATGTATGTCACCAAAACGTCAAACCAAATGAATATTATCATCAGTCAACAAGGAAATACAGACGAAACTCATAATACGCTAAAATGGTAATTTATGAATAATCAATTAATTATTAGTTGTTACTAGAAGAAAAAAGGGAATAGCGGCGACACTATTTGTGGCGATATGGCTTTAGCACTGACATCGGATTTAGCAACGCCATGTAATTGAACGGGCTACACTTTAATATTAAGTGTAACAAAGTAAACAAAGCTTTGCAAAAACGCATTTTTGTTACTCAAAAATTACATTCTATGCAACTGTGAAATGCTAAACTTACATTCTATGCTAATTGCTAAACATAAGGAAGTATCTTCTGTTTATAAAAAGTTTCTTTTCTTTTACCCTATACAAAGACAATTTTAGTTTATTTAAAATATAAAATTGTCTCATTGATCAAATAATCTAAGGGCTATAAATGTTTTTCGCACTATTGATAAATAAATATTTTTTCGCATAAATCTCTCTATATACATATATATAACAAATGTTCACTAAATGTTCGTCATAATATCATGGAATACATGGAGTCTTTAACGAAATTATAAGTGATTTTTTAATGTATTTCTATCTTTACTAGTTGACTTTTTAACTTATTTGATAGTTATTATTTTGCTACACTATAATTCTTAGATTTTAAACAAATTTTATTTCTTTTTTATTTTATTTTTATCAAATATTACTAAATTAAATATAAAATTAATAGATAAAATGAATCTCAAAATTTGATATAATAAAAAGTGATCACTACGAATTGTAGTCACTTAGGTTGTAGCCTAGTGGTAAGCACTAAGTGCTTTGGTGTGGTGCCCCATTGACCAAAAATCATGGTTCAAGTCCCGTTAAAAACAAAGTAGTGTAGATTTAGGAGCCGTTAAAAAAAAACGAATTGTAATAGTGATAATAAATGACATAATTGTGATGAGATAATAACTCCTAGCAAGTTGCACTTTTATTTTTAAAGGGGCAAAACAAGCATTACACGCTAACACGGTACTTACGCTGTGTTCCAGAGTTATACGAGAAAAGAAAATGGAAGGATAGAAAATTAACGAGGGAAAAGAAAAGAAGATAAATGAATATGTTTTTGTTATTTAGTGTTCCCGAGTTCAAAGGAAAATGAGAGGAGATGTGAAGCTTGAAGTGTTTTTTGGTTTTCTTTAAAAATCTTCCCTACTTTGGAAGGAAAATCAGGAAAGAAAATAAGGGATAATTTTCCTCTCAAAACCTTTTCTTTTCTCCCTCAAAAAACTTGGAAACACAACTAAAGATTATTTTCCTTCCTAAATCATTTATATTCTCCCCTATTTTTAACTCCAGAACACAGCATTAATCTTTTGATGACCCGCGCTAAAAGTTTAGCTCCAAAATTTTGAATTTGAACTCCAAAATCTCCAAGCCAATAGCGATTCACAAATCTACGAAACCGAAGATTCAACAAAGTCGCCGGAAAGTTGTGATAGCTTCAATAATCGCTAATGGCTCAAGCAGCAAGACTCAATCTCCGAATGCAAAAGGAACTGAAGCTTCTCCTCACCGATCCACCTCATGGCGCTTCCTTCCCTCACCTCTCTCCTACTTCCGACCTTTCTTCCTTCTCGCTCGCCGCCATTGACGCCCGTAAGTTCACACCAATAATTGTATTCGTATCAACATTCGATTCATATCGTACAGTACCCATCTGCCACTTATACTTTATGAATCGTTCATTCGTGTTTATAACAGAGATCGAGGGTCCTGAAGGTACTGTTTATGAAAAGGGGGTTTTTAAGATAAAGATTCAGATACCCGAGAGGTGATGATTGAATGGTTTTTAACTTATGTAGACCGACTGCTTGTTGTTTTGTCTGTGTGAACAATTTGATGGATTGTGGGTGAATATGTTATGCAAAGCAACTGTTTGTTGTTTTGTTTCTATGAGTTTTATAACTGGATTCTGTGTGAACTTGTAGGTATCCATTTCAGCCCCCTATTGTTACATTTGGCACTCCTATATACCACCCAAATATTGATACAGGCGGGCGAATATGTCTTGATATCCTTAACCTACCTCCAAAGGTGAGTTTTTTGGTTTAGTAAGTAAAGTTTAAGGCCTTTTTACTTCAAGAAAGCTGCCAGTTGAAGCTTCTGACCATGGTTTCAATGTGAATATACTGAATTTGAACTTTGCTTGTGTTTCTCTGATTTTTTTTACAAAAAAAATATATTGAATGATATCAAATCAGGGTGCATGGCAGCCATCTTTAAACATTTCAACAGTTCTGACAAGCATTGGATTGTTACTAAGCGAACCCAACCCTGATGATGGCCTAATGTGTGAAGCTGTGAGTAGATATGTCGCAATTAATTTGAATCAATTTTGTGAATGATAGAAATGGGGTCATATAAGTACTGTTTCACTTTATGTGTTTGTTGCAATGTGTAGAGCAGAGAGTATAAATATAACAAACAAGTCTTTGAGCAGAAGGCGCGATCCATGACTGAAAAATATGCCAAACCTGATGCAAGTCCAAATCATGGCGGGCTTCAATCTGTCACAGATTCAAGCAAGGTATGTATGTATTGCTTTGATTTCTGTTCATCCTGATAGAGCAGCAGAAGAGCAAGTGATGGTGAATATTGTATGGACAACATGAGTTAATTTTATAAGTTTCACGTTTTGTAGATAGGAGATGATCCACCAGAACTGGAGAAAACCAATACGTATGAGCATGTTGTAGGTTTTAAAAAGCTGTCAGGGACCAGTAGAAAGCTGTCATTGGATGCCACAGCTTCAGGATTAAACACAAGAGAGAGTGATAAGGGGATGGATGAAATACCTTCAAAAGCCTTAAGTGGGCAGTCATTGATTCAAGAACCAAATCAAGATGCCAAAGACGTGCAAATTGAGTATGGTAAAAATCACGGTACGACCTTGATGAACTCGGATCATTATCAAGATAACAGATCACCAGCCATTAGCTCTAAAAAATTATGTCTTTCTGGGAAGAATATACAACAAGAAGTCTTGGATTCAAGAAAAAGAACTGATGGCATGATGCCTATTGATCTTGATGCACAAAAGGAGAACTTGTTAGAGGTTCAAAAGAAACCAATTGATAGAAGTTGCTACTCTAACCTGAAACGCAAGAAGCTAGGTTTGACTGGCAAGAAACCATCTTTTGGTTTTTTAGGCCTAAACCATAATAGAGAAAGCACAGGTTCAGGTGGAAGTGAAAGTGACATGTTAAAGGTACCAGAAGATGGTGCATGTTATAACCTCAAACAAGAGGGAAAAGGTGCAAACTCAACCCCTATAAAGATTCCACGAAAGCCGCTCCAAATACTGGAAGAAAAAGAGAACCGTAATGTGAATTCAAGACAAGATGCTGGAATTCTGAATATGACTGCTTCCACACATCATGGTGAAAGATCTGATGAAGATAATTTGGAACAAGGAGGATTGTGTGATTCTGAAGAAGTGATTGTGTTGGACAGTGAAGATAGTGAAGAGGAAATGACGGGGGCTTTGAGTTCTAGACGTTTGATTGCACGAAAATGCTTGTTGGGTAAAAGATAAGCTTTTAAATGCCTTCAACTTGCATAGTTTTTTTCAAAAAATGTCTTTTTTCCCAGGACTTGGGTCTTTTATATTGCTTTTGACAAGTGTCTAATCTGCTCATCAATCTAGATGTTGTAACTCTACAAGATTAATGTACAAGTATAGCCTTGCTTTTGTGAGTAACTATGGGATACTGTTTCATGGATTTGAGTATAGTCTTGTTCTACCTAATTCATTACCAATTAATAGCCCACATTCTAAGTAGAACCTACCATCTTACTTAATAACTATACATAAATTCTGCTGGTAGATATTGATCCTTCTCTTGATTGTGACACATGTTAACATATGAGTGGAGCAATGAGGTTCAGATATTATGAAAAATATTCGCTACATGGTTGGCATTCCTTGAGTGGTTGGATGTCAAGTTTTCGCCGTCTCCTTTTCGCCCATATGTTTTTGTCAGATTGTGGCATGAGTTCACTTATCAGTGGTTGGCGGAAAACTCATTCAATACTCACACTCTCACACTACTTCAGTTATAGTCTAAAAATATAAGACGTTATGAACAAGCTTGAAAAAAATACTGCAAAATGTTTGTGTGTGTGTGTGTAAAACACTACATTTGAAAATTTTGACTAAAATATCGCATTCAACTAAATAAACACACGTTCAAAACAATCCAAATAGTCAGGGGATCATAAGTAGTAGCAATTTCAATTAGATATAGAGGGCGGCTTGTCCGTCAATCCTTTTTAAGGAGCCTAGCTTCCTTAAGTGTGAAAGTTCATCTTTGGGTCGGTCTAATCTAATCAAAGTTAACATACTCGCATGTGTTACGGGTACCGAGCTCGTCACTTGAGTCTATAGACTACCATTACCTCTTCTGTCACTTTGTTATAAGGTGGTGTTTATTTCGCAGAATATTTTTGAAGAAATTAGAATCTGGAAAGGAATTGGAATCTCTCAGGAATTTGAATTTAAATTTGTGATCGATTTGATTGGCAGGAAATGAAATTGAAATTTGGTTTCAGTAATATAAAATGACAGAATTGCGACAATTGCCCTTCTTGTTTTTTTTACTTATTTTTAGTTTGTTTTATAACTTTTATGTAAATATATATTACATAAATTACAAAAATAATAAAATTGCATTTTATTGAACGAGTATTCATAGCTTTACATTATGAAAATCACACTAATAAACATCATAAATTAGAAATAATTACAATACATATCCGCATAAATTCAAGTATCATCAATATCAAATCACCCCATTCTCAAATCATCAGTTACGCGGCGGCGGAGGCAGATTGCGGCGAAGGGTCTAGAGGCGGCAATGGAGGAAGGTTGCGGCGAAGAGTCTGGAGGCGGCGGCGGCTGCGGAGGAAGGCTATGGTGGACGGTCTGGTGGCAGCGACAGAGGAAGACTGTGACGGAGGGTGTGCGAGGGGACGGTGGAGGAAGGTTGCGGTGGAGGGTCATGAGGCGGCGCCGGAGGAAGGCTCCGACAGAGGGTCTAGAGGCTGCAGTGGAGACAGAGGAAGGTTGTGGCGGAGGGTCTCGAGACGGCGACGGAGGAAGAAGTCATCGGTGTGTGGAGGGTAGAGTTAGCTCACGTGTTATGTCGATGGAATGTGAGAGAGATATAAGGGCTATACAGATTTTTAAAGATGAAAAGGGTAATATCCCACATCCCTCATTCAAAGGATTTTAAAATTCCTCAATCTAGTGATGGAATTCACTTTCCCTCATTCATAAGATTCCAATTTCTAAAGTGAACAAAACACAAGAATCCTCATGAATTGGATTTCAATTCCTTCAGAATCCCAAGAATTCCTACCATCCAAACACCACTAGTTTATGCTTTTAAACGTAAATTTGTCTACATGTATAAAAATATAAACTTGTAAAAATCAAGTCTACACATCTACAAGTGATGCTTTTGTTATTTTTTTTTTACCAAAGCATATGTTTCAATGGTTTACATGCTTTTAGTGTGACAACTTTTCATTTTTGGTAAACTGGGAAAAAATAATATATTGTTGTAGTACGAAGAACCGATGATAACTATTAAAATATGCCTATAAAGTTTCTATTTTCTTCTTTCTATATTTTGAAAAGCAAAAGATTTACAATAGGGATGAGCGCGGTTCCAAAACCGGACCGAACCCGCTTGGAACCGAAACCGAAAATGTCTAAAATGAAGAACCGAGAACCGCACCGTTTTACTATAAGCGGTTCCGGTTCCGGTTCGGTTCCGGTTCTTCAGTTCAAAAACCCGCAAAACCTGAAAATTTTGGTACCTCCAATAAAACTTTCTACGTCTAAGATTTCATGCTACAATTTAATAAATAATATTATGACGGTACAAGAAATTGTAGCGATCTAAGCATTCATAAATTCATAAAAAAACTAAGTTATAACACCATGAAACCATGAAACTATGAAACTAAACATACTTTATATGTTTTATATGAATTATGAAACCATGAAACTAAACAATTTTTCTAACTAAGTTACTAAAGTGAGATCAAATACAAACTTACTTGACTATCTTCCATGTTTGAAGGAGCCCAATTGTCCATCAATGATAATGAGAGGATTAGCCGATTAGGGATGACAAAAACTAGGAAGTAGGAAGTCTTGAAGTAACGAAATACGCAATGCTGCAATGGAGTATTGGAGTTCTACGCAGCAGAAGTCGATTAGCCAGAAGTCGACGCAAGGGTGTAGAAGCAGAAGTCGACGAACGCAGGGCGGCAGGGGACGACGCAGCGAAGTCGACGCAAGGGTTTAGATATTAGAAGCCGATCGAGTAGACGTGGGATAGATAATTAGAAGTTTAGAACGTGGGATAGATAATTAGAATGTAGAATCCGGCTTAATTATTAAGGATATGATAATGATATTTTGAATTTTGAAATCTATAATTAAAATATAAGTTGCCTTTTAATATTCCGGTCCGGTTCCGGTTAAAAAACCGATTTTAATGGAACCGTACCCGAAAAAACACAAAAATTGGAACCGAGAACCGCCCTGTATATGTACAATTCGGTTGGGTTCCGGGCCGGTTACGGTTCGGTCCCGGTTCGGTCCATACGGTTAATATGCTCATCCCTAATTTACAATGACAAATTCGTTGCATTTTATAAAACTTCTTCTATTGATATACCAGATAGATCACATGTCTCTCGTATTGAAGGTCAAGAGTTCGAGTCACACACAGGTTTCAATCATAGCTGGCCAAAAAATGCTTTAGAAACGGTCACTAAACCGGTTAAAGCGCATACATCTAAGTCAAAGGCATGCACCGCTAACAGGAGACTTAACCGGGAAAACTCATTTTAGAAAAACTAGTTGCAAATATAATAGTGGTGTTACATAGCAGGTCACATACATAATCTATACATTGAAATCCTGTATTCGTCTCTTTGTTGTATGTATTGCTGTATTGGAATCGAAATATTACATAAAGACCCTTCGTATTTTAATAAATTATAAAAGGTCACTCAAGTATTGTTTGGTTCCGTTTATCATTTTAGGCCAAAAACTTGCTAACTGAATACCCGAAAAAAACCTATTTTCCAGCAAGTTTTTGGCCAGAAATGGAATAAATAGAACTAAACTAATACTTATACGACCTCAAATGTTGTTTTAATATTCCGAATGGCCTTAACATAACTTTTTAAAGACAGGCATAATAATCAATATCTAAAGTAACCAGAATTAGCTATACATCTACCAAATGAAACCACCAAGTTCACCAATTAGCTTAGCTATGAACCTCACATTCATCACAAACACTATTTCTTTAGTTCTTTCTCTAAAAGTTATGTGATAAAAGTGCAAGAACATAACAAGTTAACTCTCAAACATATTCACATACCCCTCAGCTTCTGTTATTTCTAGGTCCATACTGGTTGATGCCCGAATCAAATGTCGTTAGTATTTGTGGCATCGACATGCCCCCAGACACCACAATTTCTGCACCAACAAAAAACATACTTATATACTTATCCAAGCTTAGATAGGTTTCCAGAACACGGGCTGGGCGAGTTAGGTAACAGGTCAAAGTAAATCCTGTCAACACAAGCCAGGCTAAGCAGGTTGACCCACTAACACCTTTTTGTTAATTTAAATAATTTTTTTATAGCTTAATGCATTAATTATGCTTACAAACAAATTTAATATTATTACAATAATCTAATCAGAATCTTGAATATACCCATTTAGAAGGTGCGAAGGTGGTGTGCATTAAAAATGAACTTTGGCCAACTTTCACCCTGTTTGACCTAAAGACCAGGTGCGTGCAAGCGTGTGTAACCAAATCGACCCACTCATAAGTAAAAAAAGTTGAAATTGCCACTATTAATAAAAACAATAACTTGCCTATTCCTTCACGGACAGATAAGTTTGGTCTGACAACCTCTTTCGAGTTCACCAAGAATATATCACCAATGTAAAGATGGTTTGTTGGGACATACACCGAATACAGCTCTTCCTCCCCTGAGTAACTCTTTTTAAACAAATTTTTTATCAAAAAGTTCAACAAAAAAAGATCAAGAATTATGTAAAAATGAAAATCAAGAATTAAATTAGAATTTATAGTTTACACACCTGGAGAATGAAGGATGAAGTAATGAACCCAAATGCATATTCACCAGCCCGAGGATGCTTAATAATTACAACTTCCTTGAAGGCTCGTGAGTTCTGGTCTGCATTGTAGATATATAAATGATTTGCAAAACCCATTAATTATTTGGTTAAAATAAGGGAAAAGTTAACAGCCAACCAACCTGGAGATATGGCAGTACTGATCTGCTTGGAGGCATCATATATATGACGAACAAATGGCATGCGTTTGATGAACCATTCACCAAGGCTTAAAACAGATGCACCCAACCATGATGACATGAAGATTCCCACCACAAAGATGAATGTGACAGAAGTTACAAACCCAAGACCTAAACATATACGTTTAACAACATAATGTCAAGGTTCGTCACCATGATTTAATGGGTGCCTTTTAAAAGTGGTTATATAATATCAAATAATCAGTATCAGATAATCCACTATAATAAGACAAGTTATGGAAAATAGTGTCTGGATGTGCTTCTGCTGTTTGAAGTTGTAATAATCAAATAAATTGATTTTTGAACGTTTGCCAAATTCTTATTATTTGAGGAACTAATAGATAAAATAACCGAAAGAACATATCTTTTTTTAAAAAAAAGGGGAGACGTTTTGACTTTTGAGAAATACAAGTAAAGTCGCATAAAATAGGTTCAAAAGAAGGGGTAAATACGTAATTTGGCTTACCCTTAGATAATTATTTTTGTCACCCCTAAATAAAATAACTAGAACCAAAAAAATCAAATTATCCAAATATTAACAACTTGAAGTGGCAATAATTATAAAATTAGTTCCAAAATGCAATCCAATCTGAATGATCCCCTTGATATTGATGAAAGATATCAAGGTTTCTTGGATGTGATCAACTGGTCATTACGATTAGAAGTCACGTGAGTGTTTGGTAAATTTTATTATTTTACTGACTATCTGATTAATTAGGGTTGAAATAATTAAGTTTGAAGAAACATATAAAGAGTTGCTACAACCTAGAAGAAATGAGCTTATATAAAGACTTTACAAGAAAAACGGATAAAACTTTACAAGATTTATCAACTATATGATCAATTAGAAATGAGCGTATATAAAGGCAAACATAAGAACCTAAAATGATGACATCCATGTATGCTTACCGAAAACATTTATGCCAAGTTGAGCGTAAATAGGAGAGAAAAAACCATCGACAAAATGTATAAACCACCATGTTATGTAGAAAGTAATAGCTAACGGCAACAGGATGACACTGCAAGAAGAACGATAAGCAAGCAAAAGGTGTTATTTGTCATAGCATATCTAAAACTTCACAAAAGCAAAATTGTTTCCTCCAAAACCATGAAAATTTTAAGTAAATCAGTAACAAGATCATGCCAAATTTTCAAGAATACCAAGGAGAGTATAAACATTATGAAGCGAAATTCTGCATACCATCCAGTCATGAACTTTTTTGAGGCCCAACTCCTAAGAACTTTCGAGAAAGTCTACACGAAAAGAATGATGCACAGAAACCATGTTAGTATCGAGTATTGAACACACTGAATAACTCAGTAATTCAAGAAAAAACCTCCATTTATAACTTATCATGCAAAGCCAAACCAACCAAAGAAAAATCACACAGCATTGGGATTAGAATTCAAACTACACAAAGAAGCACCTTATAAAAAAACCAGATTTTCATGATTTGCAATAAAAGTAAGAATTAATCAAACAAGGATCATTGGCAACAGGGGTTTAATGGTCTATACATATTGCCACAATTTACAAATTCCTTACAACTGCAGCAAGATCAAACTGATCAAATTTAAGGAACTAAAACAATAAACCCTCTTTGCTACTTATGTCTTGTTCACCAAGTCTATTTGATTATAAACACATCGAATTTATAATTTCTCATCAGTCGTAAGCCATTCATCTAAAGCCCTAAAATCAAGATTCAGTTTTTTGTTTCAATAACCAAAACTCATAACAGAAATGAAACGAATTACTAAACCTAAAAAGCATATAATCATTACAATCGTATAAAAATTTGCCCCATGATAAATACTCGATCAAAAAACAAAAAAAGAAACTAACCAAAATGAAGCAATCAAAAACATCCAAATACACAAGAAATAGCAAAATTATACAAAGCTAAACCTCACGGCCGGCATGATGAGAGAAAGAAGTTGCAGAGGAAGAGGGTTTTGGAGATGGTTGTTCGTCATTGTGGGTATTGACGATTGGTAGAAGCAGCTCCCGATCTCTGTCTCGAATTATGGATGATTTTTTATCATCCATTTCTTTGCAGAACTTTCTTGGAATCCTGAGAATTGTTGATTTGAAGATCGTCGTCAATTTGCGTTATTTGTTGGGGGAATTTGGGTTGGGTTTCAAGAATTCGAGAGCTTTCTCTTAAACCCTGAATATTATATCAAAGGGAAACGATATATGCTCGTCTCGTCTCACACGCTTACATAGTCTTCGGTAGCATCAACTTCTACTGTATCGTAATATAATATAAACTTTTCAAAAAATAAATAATAAAAGGAACCAAATATATTACTAACTAACGGCTAACAATGAATAATAATAACATCAAAAATAAGGATGTGACATTTTCTACAATTTTTTATTAGGGGTAGCACGGTATTCCGGTTTTATTTATGGGGTGATATATTTTCACTTGTAAAGTTGATTCATTCAAGACAAACCTATGTTCTATTAACTTGTAACATAGCTTTAAAGGTGTTTTATCTTTAGTGCATGGATCAATTTTATAAGTGAAATAATCAACTCCCTTTCTTTATGACTTGGTTATTCATTCACATAGTTTTGATAAAATGGACGGATCAATCATATTAATTAACGGTTAAAATTAGTTCAGTAAACCAGATCAATGAATAACACTTAACTAAACTATAAAATAAAATCTTGGAAAGCAAACAAAAATTGTTCACAAACAAGATAATTGTACATAAGATGACAATTAATACGTTTTTACAAATGAACTAAATTTGCTACTTTATCATCTATTATTTGATACATTAAATTATCAACAATATTCAATAATAACCAATCAAATATATAAATTATACTTACTACTTAGTAATGAATTGGTTAAAATATCAGCAAGGTTCAACAAACTAATCATTTGTACAAAAAGACCGGCACATAGCTATTGTGAATCATGCTCTTAAATATAAAATTAAACTTAGAGTTTCAGCTATTAACTGTTGTGTGGCGTATAAGTGGGCTCAATATGGCTATTCACTTTCACATTACACATTGGACATAAAATCGATATGATGCCTATTCTTTTGTTAGGTACATATTCTCTAACAAGGTAACATTTCTCAATCACCTTCAACATCTCGATATGTCTTATAATGTTTCTTGTTTTATATATTTTATCTAATTCTAAACTTAAATACTTCAATATTTAGGAGGCATTTGATCTATGAACTTCAAATACTCGAGATTTTAATTACAGGAGGACCTGAAATCCTATTACATTGCCCATCTAGTTGAAAAAAATGAAAATAAGAGCAACAACAACAATGGTTTTATCGATAAGGGCAAGCAACAACGGTTGTTGGTCGAGATGGTGAAGGTGTCGACAACAACACCAACAATGGTTGTTGGTCAATTAGGCAAGCAACAACAATGGTTGTTATTTAAAAAAAGAACAACAACAACAACAATGGTTGTCGATTGTTTAGGGCAAGCAACATCAACAATGGTTGCTGCTTGATTAGGCCCGGAGAGGTGTCGATGGTGAACAACAACAATAGTAGTAATGACGGTGAGGGTATTGATGGTGTAAGTCCAAGGTTTTAAAAAGCTCTCCATAACCTTGTCATGGCTCTGCCAAGGCTTGAGGCTTAACATGCCGCCATAAAATAGTCTAAGGCTTTGCGTACGCTAAGGTCTAACTAGGCACGTTTTTACCTGTTATAAGCCATGTTTTTCTAGACTCATTAAGGTTACTGGGTTATATATGCTGCATATATAATTATTCAGTTATAACGGAAACGTTGGTTATACATAAAACAAAAAAGAATAATGATGAAATATGATAGAAGCCTACAATCATATGTTTTTTTTTTGTTTTTATAATTGTACACATATATTTATAACTTATATACAAATTTCTCGTTTTAAGTTACGTCTTATAAAATGTTATATCTTTGCTATGACTTTCATGGGTTGTCACTTATGTTACTTTCACTCTACAACTTGTAGAGCGACTAGATTTTAGCCTGTTCGGTATCTTTGGTTTCATGTAAGTAACAAGTAATAAAATTGTTTGCCTTTCAAAAAAATAAATGTAGACGAGCTACGATGTTATCGGTTTGGCTATGCTCTAATAAACGTGGTCGGTTTCCATGACTATTTCATATACTTCATGACCAGCCAATATGTTTACCGATTGAAACCAAATCTGTTTAGAGGCGTTTCTGACCATCTATAACTATGTCGATGTTACCATGTGGACACAAATGATTGTCATTTTACATGTTACGTGTCGATCTTTCCCCTATGAATAATCAAAAAGAACAAAAGGCGTGTACTTTATAGCATAAAGCGACAATCAGAAGTCATGGGATGTCATTTTGATAACAACTAACAATATGTTCTCGAGTTATTTTAAGGAGGGGAAGGAGAGGGCTAGGAGGGATTGGGAGGAGGAATCATGTTCTTAAGTTTTTTTAGGAGGGGAAGGAAAGGGTTAGGAGGGACAATTTCACCATTTTTATGCTTAAAAACTCCTCTTTCATTTTTGGGATGATTGGGAGGGAGAGTTTTTCTTTCCTTATCTTTCCTTTCTTTCCTTCCATTCTCTTCTCTTCTCTTCTCTTTGTAGAAAACAACAAAAATACCACCATACAAGAGTTTATCACACCTATGCAATGCCCTTTTCTTATAAGTCTAAAAACGTCGACTCGAACCTTCATGTTTGTTAAAGGACAACGATGTTTATGGTCCCTGATATCTCATCTACATTCATACCCCTTAAATTTCCATTTTCAAAATTCAATTTTTCAATGATTTGCTATAAATACAAAGAATCTTGATTTTTAAGGGTATAATCAAGAAACTATAAACACAAAGAATCTTGAGTTTTACGGGTATAATCAAGAAACTGTTTTCAGAAGACGGAATGTTGGAAGGGAAAGCATACGTGAAGGATACTGATATGCCACTGAAGATGCAGATTCATGCCATGGATTCTGCATCTCAAGCTCTTGATCTTTATGATGTTGTTGACTGCACCTCCATTGCTGCACATATCAAGAAGGTAGTTTCTTTTTTCAATTCTTTTTTGTTTTTGTTCAAGGATATTTCTTTTTGTGATTTCCAAGTGTTTGATTTTATGAATTAACATGTGGGGTTTTGATGAACTTACAGGAATTTGATAAGGTTTATGGTGGTGTATGGCAATGTGTTGTGGGTTCAAATTTCAGTAGCTTCTTCACTCACTCAAAAGGGTCTTTCATCTATTTCTCATTGGAGACTCTCAATTTCCTCATCTTCAAAGGTGCTACTGCTTGTTTTCTTCAATAAAAAAAATACAGTGTTCTACATCCTTTGTAAGTAGAATAGATTGTTCGAAATCCGGTGCAGAATCTTACTTTTCATTTCGCCATAGCCTTCATTTCAGTTTTGTAATCAATATTCATGCATCGTCTCATTGTACTTTATGCATAGAAACTTCATTGTTAGCCAGAGCTAGAATGGTGACATTACAAACTCTTTACAAAAATTTGGTAGTTGATTCATGATTTTATGTCAGTGATGCACTGCAATAACAATTTTTTACATTTCATTCTATACACTACAAAAGATTATTAGAAAAAAATTAAAAACTTCAGAGCTTGCAAGTGCATACCCTATCGTTTACACATATCTGCCATTCCTTTAAGATACGAGTTCCATAAGCATGTCATCAATTAATTTGCTCAAAACCACCTTCTCCAAATCTAACACAGCTTCCTCAACTTCATTTACAGTACAACCATCTTTCCAACCACTAGAACTCCATGTTCCTTCCATTGAACTCAAATTCAAATCTCTTTCCAACAATCCAGAAACTGAATCTGCATTACGACTTTCGTTTGAGAACTTACTGTAATTTCTTAAGTTTTCGAGCTTTCTCACAATCTCCCTCACCAGTTGATCCTCAGAACTGCAAATTCTTGATGGTAACATGGATCTTTGAAGCAAAGGATTTTGTTTTTGCATTTCATGGTCCAAAAACTCGTTTACACAGTCCTGGAAAAGCTTGAAATTGGCTGGTTCAGAATCTTGAAAACTACTTATAGTTTTCAAGATTCTTGCTCTCCATTCACCGACATCAGAAACACCACATTCTTCTCGATTGTTTGTGCTTTCAGAATGACCTATATCCACAATAGCATCTTTAACACGGTATGAATCTTTTCCACAAGCTTCACAGAGAGATTGCTGTCTCACTCTTTCAATTTCTGTAAAGAACAGAAATCAAATCATGTAAATGTCAAAGTGCACACACCATAAACATCAGCATTCAGCAGTGGTAGAGCTAGAAAATTTATGAATGGGGCAAAAATTTAAACTAGGTATAGTTTTTCTTCAAGGTAATTATTTCATCTAGGCCAATTGTATAAAAAGGTACAAACTTCAATCCAATTTCTAATTTAGGTACCCAACTTTTTTTAGACCAGAAAAAAACATTGAAGTTTAAAAACTTTTGATATCAGGTAACCAGCCATTCAAAACTTTCAATTTAAGGTAATTTCAACCGGTAACCAGTCAAAATGATGCAACACTCGTGTTCTAGAAAACAGGTTATCCTAGGTTTACATCAGATCATAAATTTTTGTTGAAAATTTGATCTTTTTTTCCAGCCTAAAATGAGTTGGTTAAGCAGAACAGAAATCAGATTAAAGTTGATTATCTTCTTACGCGGTTATCCATTCAAATTATGATTTTTAAACATTTCCATCAAGTTTAGAAATTAACAAGGCATGAATCTTTATGGTTATGTATGAGATTTACCTTTGATTGTAACCTCGGAATCTTGAGTTTCCTGATTAGGCGAATTGATCTCCAAAGCTTCATGAATCTGCAATGATATGTATACAAATTAAGATCTAATTCTACTTTCGGGATCGTATTTCTGATATCTCAAATTTCAGAGAACTTACAATGGTTGTAGATGGCCCATTGACTGGCTTTTTAATCTTGGTGTTCTTCATTTGATTATTTGGCTTGTTGGTAGACAAAACTGAAGATGATGTATGTTTCAAGACAGGATTCTGAGGAACACTTTTCTGTGGCTTCTCTTGCTTTAGAGAACTATGTTTAGAAATTAAACTTGTAGATTTTGCATTCTCTACTGGTCTCCTCTTAATGGGTGGTGCCATCTTTTGAATCTTGTCTATTTTCTTCTCAGTTTCTAGCTTTCTTTGTGGTTTTGTGACAACAGGAACAGAAGCTTTCTGCTTATTGGAAGGCGCTTTTGATTTCTCTCTATTCTTGATAAATTTATCCTCAGTTTTCGCCTTTTCTTGATGAAGCTTTCTGATTGGATTTTCATACCCTTTAACTTTCTGATTATCGGGACCTAAACGCTGGGGTTTCATCAAGACAATGGGTGGTCCATCATCCATAAATCTTTTGCTAGTTTGTTTGATTTCTCTATTGTTGCTCCCCAAAAGTCCTTTAGATTGCATCATTTCAATTATTTCATTCAATGACATATGTTCTCTATCCAATTTCTGAACATAAAACTGTGGGTTCTTAGCATTTGGCAAGTCAACATCGGAAACAGGCCTCATTTTGCTATTAACATCCAACTGCTTTTGGGAACTAAAAGGAAGTGGTTTTGATGGAAATGCTTCTAAACCCATAAGTTTTGCAATCAAGTTTGACCCTTTTGGCTTTTCCTCTGTAGCCCTCGATGAAAAAGATTCAGAAGAGGTAAACTCATGAGTCGAATACACCATTGAAGATCTGCTTGAGCTAGTTGAAGCTATATCAGGAGACAACTGCAGTTTTCTTTTACCTGGAGAATCAGAAAAGTATATATAGAAATATTTTATAATCTGTTTCAGGTTTCTTTAATATATATCATTATAATACAGTTTTCGAAAACTTATATGCTAACTACATATTAAAGAAAATTGATTGGGATGACCATACCTGCTAACCCCTCCGTATCTCTTTCTGCAAAAGCACTTTCTTGATGAGACTTGTTTGGCATTAGATTTTGTTTTAAAAGCCCTTCCTTAATCACTTCTCTTAGCTCTGTATAACAATCTCGTGATGATCCGTTAGCTAATTTTCTTTCTTTTTGATAACCCGAATCATAACTTCGGAAACTTTCAAACCGATCAGAACCAGTTCTGCTAAAAAGTTCTTCACTTGGATTCTCCTGTTTCTTCTTCAAATTTGTCATACACGAAACTTCTTGCAATTTTCCAAGCATCATGAGAGATTCTTGAAGATCAAGAGCCCCTTTTAGCAAATCTTTCGCGATGTCTTTAGGTTGACCTCTGAAGCTAGCCCCCTTTGACCATGAATCGATAGCTTCATTGAGCTTTTGAGCTCCATGTTTCACTTCAACAAGAGACATTTTTTCCTTTTCTTTTGAAATCTTTGATTGTGTTTCTTTTTCTGATCTTTGTGAGCTCATTTTTGTAGGATTGGATTTGGATATTCTGATCGTTTTCCCTTCAACTACACCTCTTGGATCTTCACAAGTGACAAAGGATCTATACACAACTGATCTCAGGCTTTCTTGAGGCATATTCTATTCACACGATAATTCGATTGAGAAAGTCAGAAAATTTATAAAAAATTATGAGAACACCCATTTGGGTTACATTTGTTGCTAACTCTATCAATAATTTGAACCCATAAAAAGACAAAACTCAAAGAATTCAAATAATTTGTCCGGCTTCATGTCAAACAAGACAAAAGGAAAATGAAAGAATCAACAATTGCCGCCATTAGAGAAGCAAGAATCTAAATTCTTAATATCCTACTACACCAACAGGGACGGATCTAATTAATAATCCAAAAGGAAAGCTTGAAACAAATTAGGTTAAATAAGTATCTGATCCGAGAAGAATAATGAGTACCTTTTTGAGTCTTTATCTGCTACCAGACAGCAGTAATCACCATTGACCGAGCCCAAACTCTCTCTCAAATGCACATACAGATGGCTAAATTGGAACACCCAGAAGAAAAAAAGTAAAATTGAGGTAAAGAAACCACCATTAATGAGCACCAAATTAAGTTTTTTCACATGTATTCTGTTAGTTTGTTGGCGAGAAAAAGAAAAGAGAGCAGACTAGATCCACACAGCAAGACGAAAAGGGCAGGTGAATCTTAACTTTCTGCTGTGAACCCACTACTTAAAACGACTGATTTCTCCTTTTTTCCACCGTGAAAACGAAAACAAGAAACACAGTCTTTGGCATCAAGATTTTCGACAGATGGAAGTAAGAAGCTAATGCGAGTGTTTTCAACTCGCGTAAAACTGTTGAAAAGAAAAACTAAATCTTTTCAGGTGCCCATGAAATATAATGATAGTAAGAGCAAGTCTGCAGGTGAAGCAACATGTTTGATGAAGAATTAATGGCGATTTTAAGAAAAGGGGGCAATATATGGTTGTATGGTGAAGTTATATGGAATATGAATGGTTAAAGAACATTAGGTATGGGGGTGAGCAATAATTGGAGTTTAAGGAAATCTGTGATTTATGTTCTCATGGGTATCATCATGAATTCAGAGCCCTTATAATTGAAGGGTATCCCAATAAATTACGATTTGTAACAAAAAAACTTTTAAAAAAAATATTTTTTCTAAGGAATGTTCGTTAACCAAGAAATATGTTTGCCAATAAATTATAGGGTGATTCTATATATCCCTCTTTAAAATTTATTTATCCCCCTTAATATGATGTATGTAAGGAAAAAAGCTACTTTGAAAATTATATTTAAGTGATTTGACATATATGTATGTGAGGGGAGGGGGATAGATAGTATTACCCGAATTATATGTATATTTGATTTGATGTATTACTATTTGTACCTATTTTTCTTATATACTATTTATTAAATATATTAATTAATTAATTAATTATAGTTTTTAATACATGTTATATATCTATATATGTCATATTAATGAGGTCAAATTAGATTATTAAAGGGGTATTAAAAATTTTACTCTTTGATTTTTATAATAACAAAGAAGTGTTACAAAAGTTAATAAGGGAAAATGGTATTTATGCTCTTTTTTTTCTCTTTTTTTTATGATGGCATAGGTTTCTTTTGATGAGGAGTTTGAAAATATTTAATGTAATATATTGAATTTAAAACTATAAGTTTATCTTCAAATTATAAGCTATTTAATAAATTAAATGAATATTAGCAATGCGAAGCTCCATTATAATCATGTTTTCATGTGATAAAATGATGACCGTTTGGCTCCTAGCATGTGATTGCGGAGGCCCTCCAAAAATAATTAACATAATTGATGAAAATCTAATGGATCATGACTTGTGGTGTTTGACAAACAACCATTATATTATATCTATTTAATAAATATTACATTATGGTATTATAAAGTAATGAACATGTTGTCCAGATTCTTGAAGTTATGGTTTTCTTTAATGTTGTACTTGTTATTCATCTATTGACTTATTTTGGATATCGATGGTTGAACATAAATTTAATTTAATATATAATAAATGATATTAATAATAAGGAACACTGTGGAACGCATACTATAAATGGATCTATTAAATTAAATAATTGTCGCATATTATAATTTGTTTCTTACTTTTCTTGTTTACATGTTTAAGTACTTATTAAATTTATTCTTTTGTGTATTGGGAAGGGCTTCACCGTTTCAAATAAAAACTGTATTTTGTATGAGAATTAATTAAATTTTTTATAAAAATAAATCTATAGCTAGTGATTGTAATAGTTCATTAATGTGCTCATTCAATGTATTAAAATGATAAAGCATAAAACGTTTTATATAAAGAAATAACTAAAAATGAGGGTGTGATAATAAAAATGAACGAGGATGGTGGTAGGATAATAAAAATGAGGGTGTGATCTCCAATACTACAAACGCTCTTACAGTCGCGATATAGTTATGTACACTACATCCATAGTTGATACAAAATCAAAATCATATGATTAGATAATAGTGTTTCGATTCTGAAACCATTTTCAAAACACAATTTTCAAACAAAAAGTCAAATCAAAAAGTTGTGTTTTTATGGCATATAAATACGTTACGTCGTTTTCCTTGCAAAAGGTACGAAGGAAACAAAAAGGAAGAAAGACTTGTCAACTTCAAACGGGTCAAAGTAACTTCAGTTGTTGTTGTTCATGATACTTTTGGGTCTTGTTCGAAAATCACTCACTTCTTCATTTTAACCGTTGTTTAATCTGATCCAACACAAATTTATACCGATCAACATCAATTATACCGATTTGCTTAGTTATCAGCACAAACGATTCTTAAAATTTATTTTTTCTCTTCCCAATTTCATATTAGAGAATAGAGAGGATATATATTCTTCTATTGTTTCTTTCTGCTTATCCTTATACTCATAATATTAACACAAGTGTTAAAATCATTAAAAATGTGAGAGAAAAGAATTAGTGAATTTCAAATATCATCTTATAATGAGTAAGATGATAAAGTAGAAATAATTAGTATGATGATGTATCATTTTTCTTCGTATTATTCCATGCCGTACATTTTGTGTTTAAAACTAATGCATTATAGTTTAGTAATATTAATGTTTAAAAATTGTAACATATAGAAGGAAAATACGAATGGAATAATATGTTTAAAAATGAATAGAATCACAAGAGTCTTGTTTGGCTAAATTTAAGTATCTTTTCGGGGTGGAGCCTTAAATGTTATTAAATCCCCACCAATCTTTTGTTTGCCTCTTGTCTGCTAGACGAATCTTTATGTATGTATTGGGTCCCTAAAATTTTGAATTTGAACTCTATTTCCCAAACCATCTTGGTACTATTGTAGTTGAAGGTCATAATATACCAAAGATACAAAAGATGTTACTTATGGAGTTATGGATTCAAGTTATGTTATAAACAAAAAAAATATAGATTTAGAAGTAAAGTTAATCTATATATGTATGTGTTTGTTGTTTAAAAAAAAGTTGAAGATCATACTATGATTTTAGTCGTACAAGGTGTAAAAACCCTATTTCAAACTAGATAATCTCTTATTCTCTTAATGCTATGGTTCGGATTAAAACATCAAAAATCTTGAACTAAAAAAAAAAGAAAACACACACAAAGAATCTTATGGAAAATTGATGAATAAAAATAGCTATGAGCAAAGAACTCTAATAAGTCATAACCTATCAATACAATCAGACTATTTTATCTTATTAAAAAACTTGATACATTCTGTCATTCTACATAACATGTCAATAGTATATCTAATAGATGGTAGGTAGTATGTGGTGGTGATGGGTAGAGTCCAGTGGGCAAAAATGGAGATCGGTTGTCAATGAAGAGGAGTGTGTATAGTACAAATGTTAGTTGTTTCTTTAATGTCTTAAATTCAAAATATGATGGCAACTATGCCTTCCGAATATTTTTAAAAATACTCAGATTTTATGTGTACTTTTCTAGTTGAGATATTAAAAATTCAAACATAAGTCAATTTAAGTGTGTATCATGGTCGCTTTACAATTACATTGATTAAATTAATTAAACATAAGTAATATATGTTCAAACTGAGAACAGTTAGAATCTTTAATGCATCGCTTTAGAACATCACAAAATGTTTCTGGTTCCTATTTGTTGGATATATGTCAAATCATCTTTGATAAAAGCATGTAAATAGTTTTCTTGTTTTTCTTTGACAACATCATGTAAAGACTCAATGTTTAAGAGTTAACCTTGTCGGCCTTTTTATAATCATAACCCATATAATTTAACCTAAACCCGTATGTTTCTTTCGTGTTATAAATTATCATCATAAGATTTATACCGATTACAACAAAAGTGCTTATGAGCAAACATCAATCTGTAGTGAAATGGAAAAATTAATTTCACTTATGTCATAGAAGTGAAATAAGTAATGGCCTATAATTTAACGATATTGATATAATCTAAAATTACACGTTCAAGTCTCGTAATAATGTAATATATAATAATAAATAAAACTGATGTAAATTTTGGAGCTTAAAAAAATAAAATAAAATTGCAAATAAAAATGCAATAGGAAGTAGGTCCACTTAAAAATTATATTTGATACTCCACCGTTTATGGTAAAGGCACCGACGACGCTACTACCAAATCTATGCTTTTGATTCTTTACCGACCCCACACGTATGTCATCAGCTTCACCAAACCACATTATAAACATATTATGTTATTTATTTTTATAATATTTCTATGCTTACTCTTACAAGCATTTTATTTTATTGAATTTACAGAATTGGAATAGGGTTGAATCAAATATTATGTTATGACGTTTGCTAGACTTGTTTTTAAATAGAATTTTATTTATTGAAATGTTTACATTCTCTCAAATAGTGAAAAGTTTATTTTATAGATAAACTGATTGAAATTATAACCAATTTCATTTCTTCGAATTCTATAATTTAAACTGGAACTTATAATAGTAACTGAAATCTGGATTCGATAGCAAGTAACCCGGGATTAATTCTACTCTTGAGTCATTAAAAAAAAATACTGATCTTGTAAGATATAAATGATCTTGACTTAGAAAAACATAACATAATCTTTTACATTCATATATGTAACCCCTAGTTGAATTCCTATAGGAAAGAGATGTAAAAATATATAAATATTAAATAATAAAAATTGGCTTTAAAAAAAGGGGTTAAAGCCATAAAATAACGGTCTACTTTCCCCATTTTCCCATTGTGGCACGTCATGTTTTTTTTTACACATTTGGCCAGTAAACTTATAAAAAACGTGTTAATGTGCCCATTTTGGTGATTTTGACCTGCAATAGCAGGTCATCTTCTTCCCCAATTTTCTTCATTTCGAAAACAAACTTTGAAGCCAAAATTCTCCATGTACACTTAACGAAAATCAATGATTCTTGACTCTATGGAAAGGTAATCGAGTTATCTATCAATTAGTACAAAAAAACGGACAAAAACGAGTTTAAAATGTGTCAATTTTTCGAAATACCGTACGGGTGTCGAATAGGGTCATTATCGACTTTAATTAGCAATAACTTGGCCTACACTTGATGGTTTTTCATGAATTTGGTGTCCATTTAAAGGTAAAAAGATTATCTACGACAATCTATAAAAAGAATTATGTAAAATGATCAAGAATCAAGCTAAAAACACATCTTTTTTTCTGCCACGTTTTCGAACCCGTTAACACAAAAAAATGAAACTTTGAGCTCGAAATTCTCCCTCAATACTTGACGAAAATTCATGAATTTGGTGTCATTTGAAAGGTATAATGATAAATTACAAGATTCTACAAAAAATTTTTTGGCAAAACGATCAAAAATTGACCCAAAAAACGCAAAAAACGGGCTGGCAGGTTGCAGGTCACGAAAAGGGCACATTAACACGTTTTTATAAGTTTACTGGCCACATGTGTACAAAAAAAACATGACGTGCCACAATGAAAAAATGGGGAAAGTAGACCGTTATTTTATGGCTTTAACCCTTAAAAAAATTGTGACCTAGTTCATAATAAATTCTAAATTCCATTCCATTATTAGAACTTCCAAATGTTTTTAACCCCCCTAGTTTCAGATTTTGACCAATTTTAGTTTGGACATGTGCCTGCTATTTATCAAAAAAACATGCACCCTCCGTTCAACAAACAACAGTAAAATTAAACATAAAAAACCAATCAAATTCGTTTTAACCTCTTAATTGGGCGTAAGAAATTTGGTTCCTTTTTTTATTTGTTTTCCCTATTCAAATTTCTATATCGAATTTTCTCCAGTAAAGAAACACAACAATGGACGAACAAGAACCCACCATAAGCGAAAATGATCATGTTTCCCGCGCTAAGTTGAAGCGTCACGGTCAGTTTTCGATAATTTTCATGTTTCAATTAGAGAACATTTGAAGAAAACACGTTTTTGTTGTTTGTGCAGAGATGGAACAGATGAAAGAAAGGTTTGCCAAGCTTCTTTTAGGAGAAGATATGTCTGGTGGTGGCAAAGGGGTTTCATCTGCATTAGCATTATCAAATGCAATCACAAATCTTGCTGGTAATCTTAATGTTTAATTAAAAAAATTGTTCAAAGTTGATGATTTTTGTAAAATTTTCATTTGGTTTTCTGGTCATTTACAGCTTCTGCATTTGGAGAGCAACATAAACTTGCTCCAATGGCGGAAGATAGGAAAAAAAGATGGAGAAGAGAAGTCGGTTGGCTTCTATCAGTGACCGATTACATTGTTGAATTCGTTCCATCTCAACAAACATCCAAAGACGGATCAAACATGGAGGCATACGTGTTCTTGTTAAATCTTCAATCTTTTCTTACATGTTTTTATTCTATTTCCTAATGTTTGATGCATGTTCTTGCAGGTTATGATGACAAAACAAAGAGGCGATTTACGGATGAACATCCCTGCTTTAAAGAAACTAGACGCGATGCTCATTGTAATAGTCTGATTCCTGTTTCTTATATCATTTCTAAAGATTCTTCACCTTGTTTTTGGATATAATCAAGATGATATATGAATATATGATCCAGGGTTGTCTAGACAATTTCAGGAATCAGAATCAATTCTGGTATGTGTCCAAAGACGCAGATGAATCAGAAAAAGGCGTTCAAAGAAGCGATAAATGGTGGCTGCCAACAGTCAAAGTTCCACCAGAAGGACTCTCTGAAGAATCAAGAAAATGGATGCAGCACCAAAAAGATTGTGTTAACCAAGTTTTGAAAGCTTCAATGGCAATCAATGCAGAAATACTTGCAGAAATGGACATCCCAGATAATTATATCGACAATCTCCCTAAGGTAAAGTTGAAAAAATCTTGTGAATAGCAGTGACAATTTCAACAAACGGGTCGGTTCAGGTTGTGTTGGTAACGGGTCAAATGCAGAAATTGCTAAAATGAAACAGGTCAAAAGGGTTGCCTAATGGTGATTGACCCCTTTTGACAAATCTAAACCCAGAAACTCTAACTGTTATAATTTGCTATAATTGGCAGAACGGTAGAGAAAGTCTTGGAGATTCGATCTACAAGAGTATTACAGTTGACTTTTTTGACCCAGGGCAGTTTCTATCAACCATGGATCTCTCATCAGAGATAAATGTTCTTGATCTTAAGAACAAAATTGAAGCTTCAATAGTAATATGGAAAAGAAAGATGAATCAAAAGGACTCAAAATCTTCATGGAGCTCATCTATAAGTTTGGAGAAAAGAGAGCTTTTTGAAGAAAGAGCTGAAACAATCTTACTCCTCTTAAAACAGCAATTCCCAGGACTTCCCCAATCATCACTAGAAATTAGCAAAATAGAGTACAATAAAGTATGAACTTACAAAGAAATTTTGATATTTCCTTCTCTTTTTCATGTTAAATCACTAGAAGTAAAGGTGGCAATTTCGTCCTATTTGGATTAAACTGGGTTATATTTTATCTTAAACGGTTCAAACACAAATTTATCTAAAAGTCAAAAGGTTGAAAAAGATAGAAAGTCACCCAAAACTGAGATTTTTTACTGAAAGATTTAGATTATTATTGTATAAACATTGTTTTTATGCAAAATTGAAGTTTAACACAGAAAACTGTTTGCTTGTCCACACAACTCGTTTTGAGCAGTATTAAAAATGACCTGTTTCAACCCAAACCTGATTGGACCTATTACCTAACCCACAAATCTATTGAAGGTAACTAGATTTTGAATTTGTGAAAAATGTAGGATGTGGGTCATGCTATCTTGGAGAGCTATTCACGGGTATTGGAGAGTTTGGCAAGCACCGTGATGAACCGAATTGAGGATGTACTTTATGCAGATAAAGTGGCACAAGATCCATCATTGCTGGCAAAAAAGAGGACAAAATCATCACGCGGACAGGTGGATGAACCAAATGGTCAAACTCCAGGTCAAACTCCTAAAGGATCACCTACATCGATGACACTATCAGATTTTATGGGGTGGAGTGTTGAACAAGAAACAACGAGCGCTGCCTCTAGCCCTAATTTGGAGGATAAAGAAACCGAAAAGTATCAGAGCAAATCAGCCAAGATTTTGGCAAGAACAAAGAATTCATACATGGAGAAACTAGAGGCTTATAAATTAAGAAGCCCAACAACCCGCCATTAGTGGAGATTTAAAACTAGGATTTGTAGACATCCAATGTAAATAGACTCCTATTCTTCCTAATGGACTGTTGTACACCTTTTTTCTTCCTAATATGAAATACAACATTTTGATTAGTAATTCTGATGAACTCTTATTATTACAAAATGTGAATCAAGTTCCACATCAGGCAGTAAAAACATGCCGCGTAAAGGAGGGGGGGGGGGGGGGGGTTCTTTATCATGAAAAGAAATTTATTTGAACTTACTACAAAATATAGTTGTTTACGCCATGCGTGTAACAGCAGCATGCATAGCATCTGCAAGATGAGGAACGGTCCTTGAACTGAGACCAGCCATGCTAATTCTCCTGCATTTAAAGAATAATTTTTTGAATAAACTAAAGAACGATATAAACTACAGAAGAATATAAAGTAGAGGTGCAATTGCAACTCATTTACTTGTGAATGGGTTGATTTGGGTAATATTTTATCTCAAACGGGTCAAATAAAAAAATGTTTGGCTAAAGGGGAGCAAGGAATAATGTGTCAACAGATTGGAAGTCGCCAAAATCTATATATTAAAGCATTCTTTTATAATTGTTTTATTTAAAAATTCACATTATCATCATAATACTATTGCTTTTGTAATAATAACTAATACGTTCACACTTTATTAATAATTTTAAACAATAGAAAAAAGTGTTTTGCAGGTCAACCCAACCTAGCCCATTTCAACCGAAACCTATTTTGGCCCGTTACCCAACCCATGTGACCCGCCCATCCTGTGCTTACCCGTCAGAAGTCATGTAGATATGATATTCTTTTGTCATGAAAGCAACTTGTACAGCATTCAGCCCAGTGTATGTAAACATGCCAATCTGCTTTATTATGTGAGTCCAGTCACCAGGTGTTCCTGAAACCATTTGTAAACCATAAACAAAATTAAGCTATGTAATACGATAAAATACTATTCTTCAACAGAACAAATAGAAAAAAAATAAAGAAAATTTCTAGTCTTACCTCTTGTTTGTAGGGCCTCCAATAATTGCTTGCGCATGCTGATAATCCGATCAGCCATAGCTTTAAGCTCAAGCGTCCACTCATTATACAAATTACTAAATAAATACACATCAAGTTTTATAAAGTTCAGAAATTAATACTCCATAAAGATCAAAGATAGACAATTTTTGTAGTTTTTAGATTTAAAGATCTTAGGCTACCTGTCTTTAAGTATAGTTGCCACAATAGATGCACCATGGAGAGGTGGATTTGAATACATTGGCCTGATTACCAGTTTAAGTTGGCTCTCTACCCTGCTTGCAACATCTGCTGTTTTGCAAACCTGTTACATCAGCTTAACCAATCATTCAATTGCAAAATTTGGGTAAAAGTGATTATAATTCAATTTTCTGATATTTAGATGGAAACAATCATTTTCAAAACGACTAAAATGTACTCACAATGCTAAGGGCTCCAACACGCTCTGCATAAAGTCCCATATTTTTAGCATAACTCTGAGCTGCAAAACATTCACCGCCATCTGCAACGAACATGCGAACAGACTGCGCATCTGCATCGAGGCTGCCACTAGCAAAACCCTAAAATAAAAAAGATAAATTTAGATTTTTTTACTTTTTGAAAAGCATTTACATACATGAACGCACCTCATAAAGATTCAAAATTTAGATTTATATTTACCTGGTATGCACTGTCAAAAAAAGGTAACAACCCTTTTGATCTCATTAACTTCCTGATCTGCTCCCACTGATCAATGGTTGGATCAACGCCTGTTGGGTTGTGAGCACAAGCATGAAGAAGGACTATTGCTCCAGAAGGAGCATTACCCAAATCTTCCAAAAGGCCTATTTGTGCATATATGTATAGCATCATTTTAATATCTTCAAAGCCAAAAGACATAATAAAAAGCAAATTGAAAATTGTAGCATCGCATTTTGAAAGTGAGTATGTGATATGGAATAATCAGGATTAGAAAATCAGCTTTAACAGAATGGCAAGAGGATGTAGTGTTTGAACGTGCTTATTCTGTTTGAAGTTAGGATAATAAGATAATCTACTGGTTGAATGTTAAAAAATTCTGATTACTTAGAGATATCAATTTTGTTACAACAATTACTAAACTGATTATTATATCCATAAATTGATAACACTAGAAAATGTTAATCTGCGACTCTGGAACAAAACAATCATATAATCACTTCCAAAACACAATGCCATAAAACAGCCTAACATTACAAGCATGCATATGACAAAACAAACACTATTATTGTTATTATTATTTTCATACCTTGGAAGTCAAGCCCACGTGTGGCTGGATCATAGTAGCGGTATGTCTTCACCGCCAATCCTGCTAAGGTAAAGATTTTGGGATGGTTTCCCCATGTCGGGGATGGAATGTAGACCGTTTTCTGATAAAAGAAGGTGGATTACATCATAATCTTCACTTATAATTTGAAAAAATGAAATTAGAGTGAAAGAAGAATAGCATAAAACCATTTGCTTACTTCAAAATAGTGCCTTGCCAGAAACTCTCCACCAACCCTCAGTGAGCCAGTACCAGACAAGCACTGGACTGTAGCGACTCTGTTTTCTTGAATGGCAGGACTATTTGTCCCCAAGAAAATATTAATCAGCTAATTGACTTATTAAAGAATAACACAGCACATAGTTATATTGCATTTAAAAGTGATTAGAGATATGGAATAATCAGAATAAGATATTCAGCTACAAGAAAACAGGATGATGGATATAGTTTTTGGTCGTGTTTTTGTTGTTTGAAGTTATGTTAATAAGATAATCAATTGTTTGTAGCAAAATCTAATTATCCAAAACCAGTTATATAACCCCTAAACAATCAGATACTAATCTAACAATCAGAATTACTCTCAATAACTCAATATAACCAAACAATAGAAACTGATAATTTAAGACATGAAAGCGCGTCGAAAAAGAAATAATCAAATAATCACCTATAACAAAAAATGCCAAATACCCGTATATTTTTATTTGAGGGTAGGATATATGCTGCTAGTGTCACCCATCGTAGGGGCTGTCATACTCAAAAACATAATACAAACACTCTAACTGAGGGGTACGTTAGTCATTTCCAACACTTACTAATTTAAATGTTTTGAAAGTGTGACATCTAGCTACACATATTCTTTTCCCATATATTTTCTTTATCGTTATGGTAATTTTAAGCATAATGTTTTCAACCACAGAAGTAATAATGAATGCACAAAACAACCACTCTCTAATAAGATGAGATAATCGTTACCTATCCGCGCCAAAAATGAGCTTTGCGCTACATTTATTGAAATCTGCAAGTCCAACAATGGGAAGATACTCCTTAACCCGAGACCTAAATCACACAAAAGTTTGATTTTTTTCAGTATTTTGCATCATCAAGTTTACATAAATAATAAGTCATGAGATTAAGTTACTTAACGGATCATTAACAAGCTTTTGTTCTGCCTGTCTAACAACATTGAGAACCAGAGGTTTTCCTTCCTAACAATGGCAACAACAAAGTTGAATTGCATAATCAATTAAATTCAAAAACAACTAATTAATTGAGCAAGAAAATAAAAAAGTAACAATTACCTCTGTTCGATAAGCACCTACACCCAGATTCAACTTTGACGGGTCCGAATCTTTGTTATAGGCAACAGTCACCTGTTTTTTGTGTCGTCATAGCAAAGACAAAACTTGATTGTCATTATTTATTTATTTTTGTATAAGAAAACAAAAGCCAGAAGCCCCTATCATCAAATCAATTTCATGGAGGATCATGGAAAAACCTTAAAACCTATTTACCCAATCTAAAATTACGGGGAGTCAGTAATATCTGTATACCATCATAGAGTTCATAAGATTAAAAAACAAAAACTGGGTTTGAGTTAAAAGATCAATATGATCACTAAAAATACAGCACGTCGCAATATAATTAATGATCGGTAGATTATAAGAACTTAAAACCCCAAAATATAGGGAGTATATTTCGAATACTATCGGCATGATCATAAGAACGAAAAACCCAAATCAAGTTACAACTTGATCATTAGAACATAAAGTAAATCTCAATATAATAGTTGATCAGTCAAGAACAGTTGATATCATATTACGATTTCACTTTATCCAATGATTTTCAATGAAAACAAGTTGAATCTGAACTAGAAGTTGTGAAAGGAAGTAGTAGTGTATACCCCTAAGATAGGATCTTCAGGAGCACGAGCAATTTGGGAGAAAACAGAAGTTGAGTGATCAGGCATTTTCTTTTCTTTTCTTGCAAGATTTGTGGGAGAATATGGGGTTTGTATGAAGATGGAGGCTATAAAATGACTGTGGGCGAAAATAGCAAATGGTTTTAGTTACTGTAAGTTGTTGTATCGAAACACCGTTGGCCGCACGCAATTAGCATCCGGTTGAAAATGCTTTGGCCGACAGGGATTCTGATTACTTCTTGAGAAGACCATTAAGTAATATAGTATTATAAATTATAGAGTAAATTACAAAAATCGTCCATGTGGTTTGCAAAAAGTAACACTTTTGGTCCTTTATAATAAAAAAGTACAGAAATTATCCATGTGGTTAATATTTTGTAACACATTTGGTCCCTGTGGTTGACAACTTGTAACACATTTGGTCCTTTAGACAAACGTCCGTTTAATTTTCTGTTAAGGGTCTCCTCATGTGCCTTGCACATGAGGGCATTTTGGTCTTTTACCTTTTAATCCATGTTTCCAAACAAAGCAAACAAATTCCTTTTCACCCATCTCCCTTAAACACAAACAGATTCCTTCTCTCTCTCTCACTCACTCACTCTCTCTCAAATTGGAACCACCACCACCACCGATCTAAAAGTCTGCTCTCGATCTGGGGTTTCCTCCCGTCTCTCTCTGCTCTCGATCTAGATTCCTTCGCACTTGTGTTCGTCGAGTTAATTTAGGGAAGGCATGGGGAGACGACAGCATCGAGTCGTGCGCTGCTGCGGTTGGTCGGAGGTTGGTCAGAGGAGACGACCAGAAAGAGAGTAGCGTTGAAGGGCTGCGATCGTGGAGTGAAGGCAGGGAGGAGGAGGCGGCTGTTCACGTCCACCACCAACACCACCCGTCTATCTCTCTGCTCTCGATCTAGGGTTTTCTCCAAGTCACGCCACCACCACCACCTCACCGATCTAGGGTCTGCTCTCGATCTAGGGTTTTCTCTAACATTTGCGATCTAGGGCTGTTAAACCTCCGTTAGCAGCGTTCGAGTAGATCAGATCCAAGGTGGGATTATCATCTCTGATTTTTTTTATTTGTAAATCTTTGCTAAGAGGTCTTGGATTAGGGTTTTGTTTATATGGTTTCATTCTTCTTGATTACCATCTCTGATTTTTTTTTTGCGTTTGTGTAATATTTAGATTTATGATTTCAGCATTTGTTTTTATTCATCATCTTTTTGTTAAGGTTAGATCTGTTGTTGTTCTTCATATGTAAATCATTGATCTGTTGTTGTTCTTCATCTGTAAATTTATTAAACAAACATCAGATTTAATTTTGTTGTTGTTTATCTGTTCTTCATCTGGAAATCATCAAGAGCAGAGAGAGAGAGAGAGAGAATCGAGAGGAGAGAGAGTGTGAGAAAGAGAGTTGGTAGGGGTAAAGAGTGTTTTGAAACATGGATTAAGGATAGAAAGACCAAAATACCCTCATGTGCAAGGCACATGAGGGGCTTTAACAGAAAAGTTAACTGCCGTTTGACTAAAGGACTAAAAGTGTTACAAAATGTCAATCACAGGGACGATTTCTGTACTTTTTTATTATAAAGAACCAAAGGTGTTACTTTTTGCAAACCACATGGACGATTTTTGTAATTTACTCTAAATTATAACTTCAATTATATTATTATAATAATAATTAAACCAAATATCCAGCTTTGATGTCACACGTCTAATGTTGTTTGAATATTTGAGGGTTTGTGTATTGCTAGTTGTTTGAGAGTTACCGAGAGTTCTTTTGAATTTTTAATTAACATTGACTATTTGTATATGTGTATTATTAAAATAAATATTCTCATGTTATACGAGCTGATTTAAAAAATATTAACAAAAGGACATTTAAAATATATAGAATGCTGAAGAAATTAATATATAAAAACGATGACATGCAACGTTAATATCAAGACCAATGATGGAAGCGTTGACATGAGAGGGACTCGGGGAAGGCAGACATGACGATAGAAACATGATACATATAGACGTGATTGTATTTTTTGCACAAACTATAGTATAGTTAAAAAGAATTTAAAATTGTTATATATATTTAAATGATAAAACTATGAATTTGGTTAATATGATTGTTTGAAATTTGATATTTGTAAATTACGGTAGACAGCTACGATATTTTTATGTTTAAGAAAATATATATGAAATTCTCTCAAATGATTTTGACTCAAATTAAAATCAAAATTGAATTCAGTTTTGAGGTCAAATTTAGATTTTAAAATTTATTAAAATGTATGATTTGATTAATTATCTAATTTGAATCAATGACTAAAACTTTGTGATAAATTTTATTATGTTAGTATTTATTTATAGGGCAAACTGTACCATAATACAACGAACTTTTGCTAAGCTATCCATGTATACAACGAACCATTTTTTTTTTAAATGTACAACCAACCTTAATATTTGTTATATTATATACAAATGACCTCTTATAGCAGGCCATGTGTGTTAATCCAGCCGGTTACCTTCTTTTAATTTAATAATCTTTTTTTTAAATCATTTTCCATAGAACACTAGCAGGTCAGCTTGTTGGGTTTAGGGTTCTTGAAAGAGATCTGCTTAGATCTTGCCTTCATACCTTCATAAAAACACAATCAACCAACGCCTTTGTACCTTCACCACCATCGACTGATCGACATGCTCAGATCCAGATCGCCGCCAGTTTCCAACAGCCACCCTTCAAGCGCCACCGTGCTACCACCGTGAAGATCCACCGCCACCATGAAAACCCTAGATTAAAACCCACCACCATCAAGATCCAGCCCTAGTCCGACCACCGTGAAGATCCACCGTCAAAGATCCAGTGGCGCCCTAATCCGACCACCGTGAAGATCCTCCGCCCTAGTCCTTCAAGTCGTCTTCATCAGAACCACGATTCACCAGGACCGCTCTAGTTCACGCCGCTTCAAGATCTCGATTTAGGGCTTATGGTGCTTCATCTGGTTTGAATTTATTTCTGCATATTTAGGGTTCGATTTCTTGCGTCAAACCACCACAGCAGTCCCGTCGTGTTCATGGTACCCTTTAGATTAGGGTTTTTTGTTCGTGGGTGTTCAACTCACCACGCCGCCGCCGCCTCCCCTTTGCAATTAGGGTTTCTTGTGTAGGGTTCGCCGCCTCCATCTTCTGACCATCACCTTCAAACAAGAACCGCCCCTACATTACGAGCCACCACCACTGCTTTCTTCAAGACTGGCACCGCCGCCGCCTTACAGCCCACCTACGATCGCCTGGGTTTAAAGATTTCATTGTTCTTCATCTTTATCTCAAATTTAGGTTTTTTATGTTCTTCATCCTCCTCTTAGATTTAGTGTTTTCTATCTCCATGCGGATTCAAGTTTAGGGTTACTGTTCTTGGTTTTTTTTTAATTTCAGATTTTGGTCTCGTTCTCTCCTCAAGACCGCAATCCTTATTGTTCATAAGTTTCTTTCATTTCAGATTTAGATTTTTTTTTTTGAAAGCATTTCAGATTTAGATTACCTTGAATGTATGATTTTGTTTACAGATTTGTTATTCGTATGTTATTTGTTTACAGATTTAGATTACCGCAATCCTTAATTGTTATTTGTATGTTTGAATGTAAGTTTCTTCATCTTCATCTTTAGATTTGTTTGAGATCTGGTTTATTATGAAGATCATGAAAGTTTGAACAAGAACATCAAGAACAATTTATTAAGAAATTAGAAATTAAGGAAAAAATAATTAAAATGAACTGCAACCTGATGTCTAGGTTACATTTTACATACAATGGGAGGTAAAAGATGGTTGATTGTATTTTTTTTTTACAGTTTTGAAGTTCGTTGTATACATTGGTAGCTTAGTATAAGTTCATTGTATTATGATGCAGTTTGCCCTTATTTATATTACAAGATCTTCTAATCTAGATAAAGGACTAAATTGAATCAATTTTATTATATGATCTTAGTCTTTCATTTAACAAGTCAATTTTAATTTATCATCTATTATGGATATGTTTGGTGACGGGCTTATAAGGGATTATAGGGGCTTGGTATTCTAGTTTTTATAATCCCCTGCTTTCTAACCTTGTTTGGGTGAGGGACTTATTAAAAACATAAACCCCCATAATTCCCTATAAGCCCCCAAAATAAAAGTCTTTTTCAAGTAGCTTATGGCTTGGGCTTGCGATTATCAGTTAATAAGCCCCAGCCTCAGCTCCAGTCCCAGTCCCAGCTAGATTCACCAAACATACCATATGATAAATATTGCAATCCAATTTGACTTTTTCTTGGTTAAAATTGGATTAAATTTGACTTTAAATTTGAATAAAAAAATTATATTTTTATAAATATTATAATTACCCTTTATAACAATTCAAAATATATTTTTAAACAAATTTAATTTTATCATTTTAAATTTTTTTCTAAACATTCTATTTTTTATATAACCAATAAAATTTGACTTTATTATTCCTAATTGTAAAAATAATGATCTATGACAAGAAATACAATCACGTATTTTTTTTCATTATACCATGTTTTACCATCATGTCTGCACATCCCTTTGTGTCGACGCTTCTACTTCTAATTTGGTTGTTGTCGTCTTTTTTATAAATTCTCATTTATTTATAAATATTTAATATCTTTTTATTAAAGTTTAATATCTATTCATTTTTAAACCATTTTGTGTATCAGGCGGACATCTAATCTAGATAAACAAAAGACCAACTTGAATGCATTCTATCAAACAATTCTAACTATTGACTTAAATTAAAAAAAAATTATTTATCTAGCTTTTAACTTTTTATAGTAATATTTAAAACTCAATTATCATAATTATTATGTCAATGATTTCTTTAGATATGAATATGGTCATGAACTTTAAGAAACATCAAAGGTCAAAGATATGAGTGGTCTTGAACCGAAAGCAAGGGTTGAATTTTTTTAAGGGCAGTGGAATTGTTTTATATTTCATTTTGGTAAAACATGAAAAAGAAAATAGAATTTGTTGGTTCTCTAACCAAAGGCTCTCTTCTCCATATCCAATCCCTCTCTAACCAATGTTCCTTCTTTCTTAGTAATGACATCTTTGTTGGTTCTTTCTAATTGATGATAGTCTTGAAAATATATAATTCAATCTACCTGACCCAAACCATATATCCTTCCAAAATATAATTGAAGTCTCTTTCTAAAAGATGAAGCAAAATTCACTCCTGAGTTTTCAAACCTTTCCTCCACTCTTGCTTCCCCTCCCTAGTTAGGTTCATTAGGTCGTTTGCAATTAAGAAATTTCCCCTCCTTCTACCTTGTAATGCCGCATTATTTGAGACTATATTACAAGTGGATTGAAGACAAGTTTTTTTTAACGAAGACTAACATTAATTGTTGTACTTGTTTGATTTATATGAGCTAATTTATTCAGACATTTATCCATGAAATCTGATTCACAAAGTTAACTAAAAACAAGTTATATCTTTTTTGGGACAATTTCATTCAAAAATAGTTTCATATACATAAGAAGCAGACTCCAACTAAATAATAATATTAATAGCAAGCAGACTCCAATACAATACTAACTTCTACTTAGAGTAGACTGTCTCAACACCCAACCCACATACTACTATGTCCAAACTCAAAACTCAAACATTCTTAATGTCTAATATGGACTGATTTTAATTAGGAAGATTTGACAATAGATATATATTATGTAGATTAGTAATTAATTTATATTTAGAGGGTGTTTCATAAAGAGAAATGATATAAAAAACGAAAATGATCTCATTATTCTTGTTTAGTTGGCCAAAGAAGAGAACCAAAAGAAATTCATATAAATGATATGAAACTGGTTGCAAAATTAAGAGAATGTTAACAAGTTAAATGAAATATAAACAAGAAGTTGACAGAAATAAAAATGGTCATGCAAACAAATAGTTTGAACACGAAAATACAAAATCTTTGTATCAAATTGAATGATGAACATTAGGAAGAAATGTTGAAAAGAACTTGTTCTTCATAAGGGAGGGATTACATATGAACCAAATTAATCAACATTTTGAATTATCAACTATGAAATAATCAGAGATGATACGAATATGACCTCAAAAAAATAAAAACCCGCTTCATGCAGCTAAACTGAGCACTTCCAAGTATATATAGAACTTGCATAGACATACCGTGAAATGATCCCTTGGAATTTCTCAACATTCACAGCCTGATGATTTCTGCTGTCGTGCGTTCGCCACATCAATGGTATCAGGAAGATAGCTTTATCCCCAACAAAAAAAAAATAGAAAGGGTTTTTAGCATCATCATTATAAAGGGTCATGGTCACAGAGACTATTTAATACAGCCATACATGTGTAAAGAATAGGGTTGGATTGACCCACAAACACTTTAATTTGATGAAATATTTCACAGATATGCAGTAAGAATAGATCTTAGACAACTTTTGATCCCGTTTTAACCCATTCCCTTTTACCTGGTTTTTTTGGGGACCCTTTTGGTCTGTTTGAGATCTAACACAATCCATGATCCATTCATAAGTAAATAGGCCGAAATTGCTATTTCTACCATTTATTATTGCAGCCGAACATATGATTGCGTAGTGTTCTAGGAATACTTACATTTCTTCCTCAGCTTCATTTTTTAGAGCATTTTTGGCTATACACTCGAAAGCAGCTTCAACATTGAATCCTTCTTTAGCCGAGGTTTCAAAGTAAGGGATGTTTCCTTTTGAAGCACACCATGCTTTTGCTTTCTTTTCAGAAACCTGCAAGGAAGAAAGTAATCATAAATCTTAATGTAAATGTTTTTTCTTTTGTTAATTGTGCAATAAAAGTTGAGAAAAGACCGTCTTACCACTCGGCTATTACCCCCATCAACATCTATCTTGTTCCCTAGAACAACAAATGGAAAGTTTTCTGGATCAGCAGGACTAGCCTGAAAAAGAAAATACTCCTGGTTAACAATATACGATCATCTGAAGCTATATTGTGAGAAAATTGACTGATTCTGAGCATTGTTGCCTGAATTAGGAACTCCTCCCTCCAATTGTTAAGGTTATCAAATGACTTCATGACATTGACATCATGTACAAGAACACAACAATCTGCACCACGATAAAACGCGACACCAAGGCTTTGGAATCTTTCCTGTCCAGCCGTGTCCCAGATCTATAAAAGCAATAAAACGAGCCCCGTAGAGTGTGGTTAGTGTCAATGGATCATCTGTGATCAGTTTCTAGTGGTTAGGTTTAGTGAAACTGATCCTAGTTATCTGATTATTTTGAGGTCAAATAGTCAGTGCAAGAAATGAATAGCATGCTTCCAGTATCATATATAGATGTTTTTATGTCAAGTTACTCAGGAATGTACTTCGTTAACTACTGAACAATTCCACATATCATGGATCATAACAAATCAGACCTGTAATGTAAAAAGCCTATCTTCAAACTGTATTTCTTTGGTTAAGAAATCGGCTCCAATTGTAGCTTTATACTGATTACTGAACTTCCGGTTCACATATCTGAATTCACACCATTCAAGGCCAACAACGATAATTTATAAACAAAATTGATCTGTGTTTATTTCTCTTTTCAAAAATAAACACGAGTGACTTAGATCGCAATTAAAAAGTTTGAATGCATTCAACGAGCTTGACATTCTCAAATCCAGTTCAAAATGCAGAAAATCATATCAGATGGGTTGGAGTGAAACTAGGGCAACAGCATCAACTGAAAAGATCTGGAAGTTTTGAAAATGAAGGATACTGATTCATCAGAGATGTCTTTCCAACCCTGTAGTCAATCAGTAAACACCAGAAAACAGCTTAATTGAACTCAAATCACAGATACAGTTAATTACCAGTCATAGATATGCAAATTGAACGAGTTAAAGAGAGGAACCCGCTGTCGCCGAGAATTATGACTTTGAGAAGCATTCGCCGGCGGGACGCCATGGATTCCGAACTTCAGTTTCTCCGCTTCCCTTCCGATGATGAAATTTTGAAAAGGAATCTAGGGCTCGTGACACTTTACAGCTAGAGGCAATTTGTTTTTCCCTATTTAAGCGTAGAATATCCCAAGATTCTCTCTTTTGATAATAAAAATCTTTAACAAACCTGTCATTTTTAGCTGTCAAGCCCTTTCGTTAATTTTTTTGTACTGTTTTCCCCCTGGACAATTTGGTAAATATGTTGTTTGTAATTTGTTCACATCTCTTTACTTTTTTGAAAGCTAAATTTAATTGAAAAAGTTAAAAAACACAAACAAATCACAAATGTAATATCTCCTCGAGTGATTTGTAGGCCGTAAATTATCAAAGAAAAGATCCCTACAAAACAGAAATAAGATTATTAAATATACAACATGTTAGAACCATAAGTTGTAATTCCACTATGTACGGATCAACCTTCTTACTCAAAATATATAAATGTAAAGTGAATATTCCAAACGTTCATACCAACTACTACAAATACAAATTTTACAAGTATACGCATTAACTACATCAAGTTCAAATGTCTCATTTTTAGAACATTAATATACCTTTCACACTCGCAACAACAATAATACTTAATTCTATAAACGGGTATGGAGAGATAAAAGTAGATAATTATACCTAGGGATGTAAACGAGCCAAGACACTTATTGAGCCTGGCTTGTTTAGGCTTTTTTAAGCTCGAGCTCAGCTCGTTTAGAGCTTATGATATTGAGCTCGAGCTCGGCTCGTTTAATATTTATAAAGCTCGAACTCGGCTACTTTAGGCTTGGGCATTATTTTGATATTTTTATTAAAATGGTATATATAATTATTAAAAGTTAAACATATGATATATAAATTATATTATATATAGAGCTCGTTTAAGCTCGCGAGCCCACTTTTTAGAGCTCAAGTTCGGCTAGTTTATTTAATGAGCTTTAATCTAAGCTCGACTCGTTTCAAGCTTTTAACGATCCGAGCTCAAATAGCTCGGATCATTTAAATCCTAACCCTTAATTTTGAAATAAATATCTCTCAAATCAAATAAAATCAGTGGGTCTTGTTAAACTCCAAAGTCTTGTAACAGGGACCACAAATTGTAACGGTACAGTTGACAACTATTTCATTTTAATAATCTGTAAAAACCAACAGTTGGGATATTTAATTATAATACAGCAAAAGGACAACATAACCCCAAAGAAATAAAGAAAGCCCTGCTGCTTCAAATAAAAGAATTTCTGTTTTATAAAACAAAATGTGATAATTAAATACAAATCAAACTCGCAACAAATCATACTAGTTAGAAAAAAATCCAGCAAAACATGCCCATTCTCCCTTTAATTTTGCTGTAACATACAAGAAAATGTCATCAAGAAACTTTATACACCAATCTTTTTTTACCATCAAAACCCATCACTGTATCCCGGGCCGTCTCGTTTATACTTACCCATCTCCATTTCACGCGTATTCTGCCCTTCACTACTCGATCCAGATGGATACAACCCGTATTCACTCGTGGGTCGGCTAACCTCACTGCTAGCATACTCTTGTGTGCCTAAAGCCATTTTCCTAAATTTCACCATGTCTTCATTGTACTGTGCTGTGTCATAATCTGAGCTTCCATGTGACCCGAAAGCTGAGCTGCTTCCGGGTCGGATTCCCTCGTTTAAGTCAGAGAGTGAGACGTCTCCTTCCAAGGCTCGAACCACCTGGCTCATCCTGGGCCGGCGGCGGGCTGAATGTCGGACACAGGCGGCTGCACAAGAAACCATACGCGCCATCTCACTCTGGTTGTATTCTCTTTTTAGACGTGAGTCAACTATGGAGTCAAAGTTTCCATCATCCATTGCTCGGGTTAGCAAAGGTCTTGCCTGTAGTTTAAATCATGTTAGCATTTACAAATCACACAATAAAAACGTGTCTAAATACTTTCATGAACACGTGAACTTACCCAATCTACCAAACTATCATCCATGAAAGTTTGAGCTGAATCAACGGGTCTGCGTCCAGTGATCAATTCCAAAAGCATGACCCCAAAAGAGAAAACATCAGATTTGTCCGTGAGTTTGCCTGAAGCTGCATACTCTGGAGCTAGGTACCTATACATATGGCTTGATGTCAAAAACAAGAAATTTGAATCGCAAAAAAACTAAATCTATAATAGAAACTCGAGGGGAAAAAAATAAAATTTTACCCAAAAGTTCCCATCACTCGAGTTGACACATGAGTAGCAACATCAGAAGTAATCTTGGCAAGCCCAAAATCAGCAACCTGTGAATGTAATTGAGGTTGGTATATGAAATCTTCAAATGGATAACAAACATCTCAAGTTCTCAACACTAATACCGGCCTATTTTACCCATTTGAGATGGGAGATGATTTGTACACAACACAAATTAGTTATACACAACAATCATGACTCTTATGCCCTCACCAACTCATTAACTTTTATTCTCATCCATAAATTCAAGGGTATAATAGTCCAAACAATTACTTTTTGTTGTGTATGGCTAATTTGTGTTGTGTACAAATCACTTCCCATTTGAGATAAACACAATGCTGATCGACCTATTTATAGTAATTGGGTGGTAAATGCCAACTCTATTATATAAACATAATAATAGGCTACCTTTGCTTCAAAATTGAAATCAACAAGAATATTAGCAGCTTTAATATCACGATGAATGATCTTAGGATGGCCTGCAAACAAAAAGGACCTTCAGGACTCCTAAATAATCATAATAATATGAATCTGTCTTTTAATTTCGAAATGAATGTTAACTTACAGTCCTCATGGAGATAAGCTAGTCCTTTTGCAGCTCCAAGTGCAATTCGCAATCTTGTGGGGAATTCCATTACCGGGCGATTCTTTCCTGAAATTATTTTGTAGTTAAAGTGTTAAGCATCCATGATCATTAAGAAGTATACTTATGAAACTAGGGATAATATTATCAGAATTCACATATATAATGAGTTTCAATGTAGCATGTTCAGGAATTACAATTGACAAAAGATCGATTATACTCCATTCTTGGTACGATTTGATGATCTAAAAAGTTTGAAACTTACCATGTAAGTGGAACTCCATAGTGTTATTTGGAACAAACTCATAAACAAGCAATCTTTGAGCTCCGGTCATGCAATATCCAACCAAAGACACAAGATGTTTATGATGAACTCGACTAATAATCTCAACTTCTGCTTGAAACTCACGCTCGCCCTGCCCGCTACCCAGTTTCAGCTGCTTAACCGCCACTTCTTTCCCGTTTGGAAGCACTCCTCTATGCACATATCCAAAACCACCTTGTCCAAGAAGATTGGCTTCTGAAAATCCATCAGTCGCCATAGCTAGTTCTTCATAAGTGAATGTGCTCTTTGAAAACCCTAGTGACATGCCAGGGGATGGTGGCGGAAGTGGTGAACCGCTGGAATAATTTGAACCTGAACCACCACTGCTGCTCAAAAACGGCGGCGGCGGTGGTGGTGGAGGCTGTGGCGACAGAGCATCGGACTTCATTGCTGGTGGAGGTTTAGGTTTTGGTGGTTGCATTGTAACAAGATGATCGGAGGGCGGCGGAGCGTTTTGTTGCCATTGTCCGCCGTAAGAATCAACTAAAAACACCAAATTTCAAAAGGAATAATAGATTTATAATCGAACAGTTACAAATTTACAATCTAAATACTAGGGAAACAAAATTTTCATGAAATTTCTTTATATTGATGATTTGAAATCAAGATCTTGAAAGAAAACATCAACCCAATATGAAAAAGATTTATAGATTCAAGAATTTATGAAATTAAACTTAACGTTGTGAATAAAGTACCGACCTTTAGGTGGCGGTGGTGGTGGAACATAATAACCAACAGGGGCTTGGCTTCGTTTTCTCTTCTTTTTACAGCAAAGAAACAAGATGCTAAGCACAAGTAGTATTAAAACCCCACCAATTGCAATACCAACAACAACACCAGTCGAAATTCCCGATGAATTATCCGACGACGATGAGTTCGCCGGAGGATTGGTGGAGACACCCCTTGGTGGCGGAGGAGACGGCGTAGATCGGCCCGGAGTAGACGGCGGACTGTTTCTTGGAGTGGGTGGCGCCGGAGGGGAAGGGAAGGTGGTGGAAGGTGGCGGGGCGGTGGATGTGGGTGGTGCCGGTGGGGAAGTTGACGGAGCTGGAGTGTCAGGCGGCGGCGGAGAAGAAGCAGGGGAAACAGGGGCTGGTGGAGAAGAAGACGGTGGAGGGGAGGAAGCAGGGGTCGTTGGTGGTGGCGCTGCGGCTGCAGGTGGTGGTGAAGTGGTGTTAGCGGGTGGTGATGTTGGTGCCGGAGACGTCACCGGCGGCGGAGAAGACATAATCAAGATAGAACACAAGATTCACAAATCTTTCTTGATTTAATTGAATTTATGTTGAGTGAAACACATGAATGCGTGTTAAAGACGCCGGAAAGTTGATTTTCCGGCGAATGTGAGTTGTTTAATGTGTAAAAATGAGAGAATTTTAATCAGAAAAAAGAGGATTTGGTTTGTTCCACATGGGGAAGGGGATTTGAATGCAAACCAGGTTGTACATAGAAAGATGAAATGGCCCACACATGGTTTCTTTTGCTTTTTGGGTGATTATTTTATTTAATTATTTATAATTACAAATTTAAATATTAATTTAAATATTAATCTTTTCGTGATAATTATATCAATGAAACGTTACGGATAGGAGGGTCCATAACCGCATATCCATTTACTCGTTTTCACCGGCTCTATAATATAAGCCCTTTCAATGAATTACTTCCATTATAAGGAAAAAGAAAAAGCAATTTATATAATATTATGCACAACGTAAATCCTACTAGTTAAAAGATCCTTAGATTAAATTCTATAAATTGATTCTCTACTCGATAATATTTTTTGTTTTTTAGATAGATAAATAATAATGTGTTTAATAAAAACAGAAAAAATTCTCCACATGGCTAATGATCCCAACAAAATTGTTAATAACTTGATTTTTTTCTTAGACATTTGAAATATCAAACGTGTACCCGTGAAAACTCATACCATGGTGTCGAAACTCATGAGTGCAAAATTTGGTCTCTCGATCATCAAACCCTTTCTCACGGATCACAAATCTTCTTTTGTATTCTGTTTTTTCTTTCAAAAATAAAGTCCCCCCCCCCCTTGAAAATCAAATCAAGTTTTCAGGGGGTGTTTGGTTTAAGTATTGGTTTTGAGGGGTTGAGATTTATACAAGCGATTTGCATTTGGGGGGAATTCATTTGGTGGGATTTAAAATCCCAAACCTGTGTTTGGTTTACATTTCGTATGTGGTTTTCCACCACCATTAAACCCCATCAACAACACCTTTCCCCACCACCAACCACATTTGTTGCCACCATCACAGGACGCCGGCGCCGGTGAACGAAATACGACGAAGGCGGACGACTGTAGGGTTTCAGTCACAGCAAAAGCGGCGAACGGCGAACGGAAGACGACGAAGACGAAGGCGACTGCAAAAGCGGCGGCTAGGGTTTCTGTCAGCGATGACTGTAGGGTTTCAGTCACCTAGGGTTTTCGAAGGGGAAACGACGGTAGAGTTTCAGGTGACGACGGCTAGGGTTTCGAAGGTATGGTTTCAGCCGACGACGGCTAGGGTTTCGAAGGTATGGTTTCAGTCGACGACGGTTAGGGTTTCGACGGTATGGTTTTAGTCAACGACGGCTAGGGTATCGAAGGTAGGTTTCGAGGTTTTTGTCGAATGTAGGGTTTCTGTCGAGATCGAAGGGGAAGACGGCGACGAAGAACGAACGTGAATGGACGACGGTAATGAATGGACGACAGCGATGAACGGACGGAGATGAACGAACGACGATGAACGGTTCGCCGGAAATGTAGCCGGAAGGTCGCCGGAGCAAATGACTTGGTTGTGGGATTTCAAAATACCATGGGGTGTAGGAGGATTTCTAAATCCTTCAACTGAGGGATTTTAAGCAATCCTGGAAATTGAAATCCTCCATTACATTTGCAAACCAAACACATCATTTGGGGGGATTTGAAATCCCGTTCCCTTGAAATCCCCCCAAATACCACCAACCAAACACCCCCTTAGAGTTGTTTGTGAAATTGCCCTTTGGTTGATATGGAACTAGAGAGATAGAATTCTAAATGCGGGTCAAGAAGATATGGAGAATCTCTATGGGAAAGACGTGTTTCACTCTATGCAAAGGTTCTCATCACTGTAAATATTGAATAAATTATCTAATATGTGTCTGAACTCTGTTTCCTTTTGAAAAATAAAGCTTTCCTACCCCTTATTTCTTACAACTATTTTGGATTGCCATTTGCTTAATCTGTAACTAGGGAAATAGAATTCTTCATGCGGGTTAAGATGAGTTGGAGAAGCTTAAAGTGGAAGACTTGTTTGGCTCTATACAATAGTTGTCTACTTTGTAGATATCAAATAGATTACCCAATCTATAACTTATTGGACCAAATGATGTTTAAATCCTTTGAAGTAGTTGGCTAATCTTTTTGTATGGATAGATAGACTAGAGGTTAGCTATGTTTTTATCTCATTCTGCTCAATTTAAAAATACGAAATAAAACTTTCCTTGCTCTTCAAAGAAATATTATATTTGATTCTCTTAACTACATCGTAAGTACAACTTTATCCATTCATGTCTAATTGGAGGAGTATGGAGGAACTATCATAACTACAACATTAATATATGTTATAGACTTACGGTTATAATACCTTTTCATTTATAAAAACTAACAATCTAAAAAGTGTAATTCATAAATAATGTATGATTTGATTCCATGGTCAATTGAATGTTGCAAATCACACGTGTTAATCGAAATCTTGTGTCAATTGTTTTCTATTACTTTAAAAAACTTTGTTGAAGTAATATTTTGAATAGCTAATATATCTATATTTTTTTAAAGATGATTTATATTAAAATATCTTTTCTGTTATACATAATAAAAAATATATGTTAAAATCATAATATGTTCAAATTTATAATTGATTTAGTTAGTAGATTCATAGAGATAGAAAACATGTGGCAACAAAATACTCCCGTATTATTTAAAAAAAAATGTATATAGAAAAAGAGATGTGATGAAAGAGCCATGGCACCAGAATGGTGGTGTTGGGCTTGCTGGCTTCTTTGGAAAGACAAGGAATTGCACCATTTGGCATGGTTGGCAGGCAGCCTGGTTGGTTGCTTATCTTTTCAATTCACATGCTGCCTCACAAACAACGAAAAACAAATTTCAAAATTTTAATGATATTTAAATAACTTACATATTCGAAGAAACTGTCAATGAATCCTTATTAAGAGGTGATTTTTTAATGAAAGAAATTAATCTTTCACATAAGATTGAATATTATTATACCTCATTTGATTCAAACTAGCTTTTAATTGCCTTCGCATTTGCGAGGGGATGAATTAAAAAGCAACAGATTGGTGAGAGAGATTACGTGTGAGTGAGATAGATGACATCTTAGGGGATGTAGTGGATATCAAAATACTATGAGAAAATAAATTACTTTGATATTTTATAAAATTGTCTTCTTAACCTTACTAATATCATGATAAAAAGGCCATTTACTTGGCAAATTGATAGATATAAGAATTATTTTACCCGCGTTATGTGTCGGGATAAATTCTATTGAGATCAAGTATTTTAGTTCCGCAATGAAATTAATATTTAGATTGTTTTTTTATTTATCTTATTTCTTTGATTATTTTTGCATTTAAGTGTCTCAAATTATTATTTAGATTGTTTATAAAAAAAATCTCTAGTTTTACAAAATGCAAATTAAAAAAATTTCCCCATCTGTTGAATTTTTTGTTAGAAAAAGCTTATGTTAATCAATTCATGGGACTATAGTGTTTTCGTAATTTTGTTTTAATTGGGAGTGCTTGAGTCGGTTTGAAATTCTAGCTTTATTAGTTGTACCCCTTCCCTTAAAAGGGTTGGGTGGTGTGTGTTTTATACATCGTTCGAAAAATGTACTCGATAATTGGAGACCAACATCAACCGTGATTAATTACTTTACATTAGAAAAAGTGAAAAACAATCACACCATTACCAACACTAATCGCCCCACCTCTTCCTTCTATTTTGTTTAGATCTTCCAACCGCCGTTATAGTCGCCGGCCATCCTGTTCTCTCTCTCTTCCTCCCTCCGGCAGCCACCGTCCTACTGTCCCCACCGCTCCACTGTCGTCATAGCATAAGCATAGCCATCACACAACAACGGAACCCCCCTTTCTCTCTCTCTCTCTCTCTCAGATCCCGGATTCCCGTTTCCATTACCGTCATCTTCGAGAGCTTTATCGTTCTTAGATTTTTAGATCTCCCAACCGCCGTTATAGTCGCCGGCCATCTTGTTCTCTCTCTTCCTCCCACCGGCATCCACCGTCCCGCTGTCCCCACCGCTCCACTATCGTCATAGCATAACCATAGGCATCACACAACAACGGACAACCCCCTTTCTCTCTCTCTCTCTCTCTCTCTCTCAGATCCCGGATTCCCGTCTCCATTACTGTCATCTCCGAGAGGTTTATCTTTCTTGGATTTTTTGGTGTTCTTCAGTTGTGACTCCTTAGCTCTATTTTCAAGTCATTTGTCTGTCTTTCCTCTTTTTTTAGTTTTAATTTATCGTTATTATCAAAATCTTGATTATCTCACGGGATGAAGCAAAATGACAAATAAGCCCTTGAAATTCGCACGATATTATGCAAGTCTACTTCACCAATTGATATATATAGTAATTTAAACTAAATATATTTTAAAAATTAAGATTTCAAAAAGTTTTATTTTTTGTAAATATAGTATTATAATAAAATGTGTATCGTATATATCTAAAAACGAGACGTAATGAATATAAATTTATATTTATACTAAATATTATATGCTAAAATTTATACAGAATAACAAATAATATATAAATTAATGATTTTTATAACTGTTATAAAATTAATAGTTAATATATAAGTAAGTGAAATATTTATTTTATGTAAATAAATTAATTTACTTTGTGAAAGAATTACATCTTGTAACTCATATGTCTTATTCTCGAGTTATTTTTTTAGAAGAAAATGGATGAGAAAGAAAGGAAACCATTAATGTTATGCGTTTTCAAGGTTTTTAAGGAGGGAAAAGAAAGGAAATGGAAGGAAAGGAGGGGCTATTTTGTTCAAAAATCATCCTCCCATATTTGGGATAATTTGAAAAGAAATGATTGTCCTTTCTTTTTTTTTTCTTTCCAACTTAAGAACTCACTCGAATCATCTCTTTTCATTCCCTTCACTTTCTTTCCCTCCCGTTTTTTTCCTTAAAAATCTCGAGAACGGAGCGCTAAGATCATGTGCACCCATCCTCTTTCTTCACATTGTCACATCAGCATCACGTCATTTTTCCTTCCATCCCACTACCCGCACATCCATCCTCCTTAACCATTCTCTATTTAAAATAAATAAATAAATAAATAATAGAGAGAAAAGATAGAGAGAAGATGATAGAGAATGCAGAAAGTGGGCGTGAGTTATACCCGCTGATACCCTCACTTTCAATTTGAAGGGGTGGGGGCGATGGTTTATTTGGGCGTGATATGTGGCTAATGCACCATCCCGCCGAATGTAAGCGCTTAGCCTAACCGGGTAACATTAGTATGAACTCATAATAGTGTTTTGGTATCAACCGTTGCAGGTATGATAGTTTTATGCCATATAAATTATTGAAGATTGGTGGACTTTTTTTAAAATTTGTATCATACTTCTTATTAGTATAATCAAAGGGAATTTTAGGCAAGCGTTATTAAGAAAGGTTCCTTCTTTAAAGAGTTAAGAGTTCAAGTCCCGATATAAACATAAATGTAGATTAGGTTGGTTTATATGTTACCATTAAAAAATTACTATACAAATTTAGAAATACTACTTGATTTCTTTAATTCTATTTTTTTATCACATCAATATTATATTTATCTTTTTCGTTTTTCTATCGCTCTAAATTTGTAACTATTTCACTTCAAATTTTCCCTTCTATTCGTATAGGATTGGATACAATCACTATTATTGTTGTGTGTGCGTGTGTGTATAACGTGGCCCTATGGTCTAAAATTATGATAGTCTCTTGATTCGACATCAGTCTTCAAATGTTTCAAAAATTAATTTGTTACATATAATACAAATTACATTATATATTAATTACTTGAGTCGCTAACGTATTTCATTGTAGCTGTAAATCTGTTATATATAAGTACTAGTTTATTGACCCGTACACGTACGGGTATTTTAAAAGTGTATTTGAGATATTAAAACTTTTAAATAAAAATAATGCAATAAATGAAATTTCATCAAAAACTACATATGTTAGATTTTTTAACAAAAAAATGACTAAATTTTTTGAAACACTTATTTGTAGACTAAATTTGTTGTTTTGTTAGTAACATTACAACTGTTGGCACAAATCAAAACTTTTAACTCTCTAAAAGATATATAAAAGTTTGAAAATCAAAATATAAATTACTAAAACCAAAACAACACTAATCTAATTTGAAAGAACATGTATTATCTAATGTCATTTTTAGTAAATTCATATATTGAAGTCAATAAGATAATATTCTGAACTAAAAACTGTCTTATATAATTTTTCACTATCATAAGAGAGGATGCTACCAGATCTCTTTGTTAAACACTTTGATAGTTTATAGACCCGTACATTCACGCGTATTAGTCTATTAGAGAAGTAAACTTAAAATGCATTATAAAAAAAACAAAAAAAAAATAATTACCTTACATATACAAAAAATTCCAAATACGTACATAAGAAAACCAAATTAATTTTTTTGAAATACTTTATACACAAGTAACTCGAAAAATAACATAATTGAATATAAAACACGTTTAAAGTATATAGATAACAACCGAACTATTTAAGACTAACACATAAAAAATAAAAAGTAGACATACAAATTGTTTAAAATATATAGAAAACAACACAAAACACATAAGAAGCTTAAGAATGCTCAGATTATAACATCTTACGGATTAGTCAATAGACAATCTAGAAATAAGAAAAAAGAAGTGAATATACTCACAAATTCTTAAATCAAGTAAAAGCAACAATATTTTAATAAACAATCATTCTATTTGGTCAACCTCATTATTGGGAAAGAATATAAACTAATAAAATGATAGTCAGTATAAACTGTCAAATATAAATAATAACTAAAAGTTTTTCATATATAGAGAAAATGAAAATCCAAGTTCACATAACTAATAAATAAATAACGATTTAAGTGTACATGTTTAAGAGAAAGAAACTACACATACATATTTGTACACATGATGTAACACCCACTTTCCCGACCTAGATTAATTAAGGTAACTAATCAAACTTAAGTTGAGATTTAAGTTTATTATGTGGTTTAATTCTTTTGTGATTTAATTATTTAATTTGTGAATTAAATGATTATATGTTAATTAATATTTTATAATGGGTAGTGGGGCGGTGGCCATGAGGTGGCCGATTAAGTGGTGATTAGTCATCACCCTATGCCCTTAGACTTGCCACTAACCTTATTGTGTCTATGTTGGCCGATTAGAGAGAGAGAGATTAGTCCTCCACTCTAATTTGCATGCAGAACCCATAGTGTAGTGTGTGTTTTCTTTTGGTTTGCTCTCGGCTAAAAGGAGAAGAACAAGATCCGAATTGATCTTCATTATCTTGTTTGAAATTAGAATTCAAGAAATCGAGATTCACAAGGTTAGATTAACTAAATTTTATGTGTTAATTGTTATTTAAATTCGGTTTTAAGGATGCATGCTATTTTCCGATCAAACATGATAAACTCATGAAGAATATGTGAATGCATGTTAGATTGATTATGATTATATGATATTTCTATGCTTTAAACGATCTTAGAAGTTATGAGAAACTTGCATGTTAAGATCAAGGTTAAAAATAGATTAAAATGAAAGTTTCGGATGAATATATGCTTTGATCGGAATTGGGGTTGAAACAATCGGAATTCATGTTAGGAAGTATGAATCGCATTGAATTGGATAGCCTTGACATTGGAATATTTATACTTAGAGATTTCCTATACTGGATATGAATCGCATGGCTTGAATAGCATGAGACTTGAATAGTATTCAAATATATTGGAATTCGCATTGAATTGTATTGGATAATTTGGAAATTTCCCTAACTATTTGGAATCGCATTCGATTGAGCTATATTGGACTTGGATCGCATTTGATTGGATTATATTGAATTTGCCTTAACACTGGATCGCATTCGATTGAATTGTGAAACTTGGATTCGCTTGGAAATTGAATCGCATTGGAATCACACGAGTTGATAGCATGCGAATGAATCACATTGGAAAACTTAGCCATTCCTTATTACATTTGGGTGTTTGAATCGCATGAAAAGTATAGTGTTAATCGCATGCGAATCACAAAGCTCTATCACATACGATTCATTAGTGACTTGAAATCTTACCAAGTGTTGATCACATGCGATTCGATTAAACCAATCGCATGCGATTCTCAAAGGAAAATTTATTTGTATTTCTTGAATTATTTAAAGTATATTGAACTTATGTTTATGTTCAATAGTGTTCATATATGAATTATTTGGATAGATATGACATCTATGTTTGGATCAGTATTATGAATTAAATACTGACTTGGGTTATATTAATCTCAGGAACTGAGAAGACTCAGTGAATTAAGTCACTCGAGTGCACAAGAGATTGTGAAGACTTTGGTGAGTGGGTTTATATCTCTTGATATACAGGATTTAATATCCTATTTGGAATGCTCTTGTTTGGATTGTATTTACATGTTAATTTGGAGATCAGTTTAGTCTGAGCCTTTGCTTGGGGGATTTACCGTATCAGATCTTGTGGTGCATTAGTGTACCCAAGAAGGCTGGTATTGTTATCTATTTTTAGCAAGGTTATCGGTAGACCTTGGTTTTGGCCGACCTTGGTTGTAGGTGCTTGCAACACCGCCGATTCTCCTGGGATTCATGAGCTATTTGGGTTTAGGCATGTTTGCCTTGTATTTGATTAGATATTAATTCCCTCACTTAGCTTTGTGCTAATCCCCCACTAGACTGTTTTGCAGATCATCTTGGTGAGTCTTGGAGTTTGGACTGGGAATATGGACAGACCTCACTCTGATGTCAAAGTTTTTTTATTAGGAGCCTGTTTTGGTTTAACACTGTAAAGGTTTTGATGTATAAAACAAGTTAATCTTTTGTATCTATTATGTAATTAAGTTAAGTATATGTATTTAGCTTCCGCATGCGATATAATATTATGTTTAAAAAGTACAGTGTTTCAAGTTGGTATCAGAGCTCTGGTTTGAGGAATTGCATGAATGATTTGTGCAATACTTGAACCTAGGCTCTGGTCAGTCCAGTATTCCCAGGGTGGGTAATTAGTAGAATAGCATTGAGGGTAGTTAATGTGTTTTAACTAACGGATTATATCTAACAATTGGTGAGATGCTGTGTATAGCATAGATAATGGCTGATAATGTGAATCCGACAACTACCCCTACGTCCCCCAGAAGGAACAACAATCAATCCTCTACTGCAGCAAATGAACAGCATAACAGGGCAGGAACTTCTCACAATGGTGAATCTGAGCAACAGGAATATGTGTTGCAGTTAGAAGATACTTTACAGTCTTTAAGGTATAGGGTACAAGAATTGGAGCAGCAACAACTTCAGATACAGTCATCACAACCGACTCAGACAATCCAGATGCCTCGGGAGTCGGCAGTGTTTACTCAATCTATACCACCACCTGTTTACTCAGTTGCACCTTATAACACGATGTCAACACCATTTGGAACTTTACCATTTGTGTCTATACCTCCTATGTCCCAACCTTACCAACCCCAACAACAGTACCAACCGCAACATAATTTCTTTGTATCTTGGTACCCTAATCAGGGAGTTTTAAATCCAAGGCTCAATTCAAAGATTTCATGGATTGCCAGCCGCCTGAATATTTTGGAAGTTCTAATCCTACCGATACTTTGAACTGGTTGCGGGAAACAGTTAAGGCTTTAAATACTTGCAACTGCGAGGAATCTGATAGGGTTAAATTTGCTACAAAGAGATTAAAAGGGCAAGCTGCCACTTGGTGGGATTCTCTAACAGCCCACTTATCTCGGGATGTTATCAACTCTATAACTTGGGAGCAATTTCAAGCTAAGTTTTGCGAGCGGTTCTGTAACACTTATGATTTGTCAAAGGTAAAGCGGGCGTTCATGGATTTAGCACAAGACGACAAAATGTCAGTTGATGAGTTGATTGTGAAGTTTAATGAAAAGCTAAGGTTTGCCAAGCAGTGGGTTCCGGATGAGCCATCACAAATAGACCATTTTGTTCAAGCTCTATTACCTGAGTACCGGGGTAACACCCGGATGGCAACTTCATTGGTACAGGCTTTTACACTTGCTCGTGCTGCTGAGGGTGATGTGAAAGCAAGAGAGAGGATGAACCGTGAGAAAGGATCGTCTCAGAAATTTGGTGGAAATCAAAGTGGCAACAAGGGTAAAGGACAGGGGAACCCGAATCGGAATGATCAGAGGTCAAAGGGTTCGGGTTTGTATCAGAATAAGCCATGGTGTAAACCATGTAACTCCAGTCATACCGGTCCTTGTTCAGCTCAGACTAAACGGTGTCTACGATGTGGCGGGTTTGGTCACGAACCGTCTGCTTGTAGGTTCAAAACAAACGTCTGTTGGAACTGCCACGAGGAAGGTCATAGAGCTGGGGCTTGCACAAAGCAGAAGTCAAAGGGGACGGGGCAGGGGGTAGCAACTGTCGGGGGATCGTCTACAGGTCAAAAGCGGAAAACAACACCTTCTGCGGAAGGTAGAGCTTTTAAGATGACGGTTACAGAAGCTGCATAAAACAGTGATGTTATCACGGGTATGTTTATTGTGAACTCTATGCCTGCTCGTGTGTTATTTGATTCGGGTGCCAATAGATCTTTCATGTCTGTAATTTTGTGTGACAAACTGCAACTACCTGTTACTGTTATTGGTTCTCCTTTAGAAGTAGAGGTAGCTGATGGTAAGTCAGTACCTGTAACCTCTTCTGTGACTGGGGTTTCAATAGATATTGATGGTACTAGTCTGCCTGTAGATTGTTTAATAATGCCTATTCCGGGGTTTGATTTAGTACTAGGCATGGATTGGTTAAGTCACCATAGGGCTAGTATCCAGTGCCACAAGAAACTGATTACTATTCCCTTGGCTGACGGGTCGCATGTCGTGGCTCGTGGGGATAGATCTTCTTCTTCTTTTCCAATCATCTCGTTTATGAAAGCTAGAAAATCTCTAGCTAAAGGGTGTGCGTCTTTCCTGGCCTACGCAATCGATGCAAAGAAGGAAAAGAAAGTGGTTACCGATGTTCGGGTTGTGTCAGAGTATCCGGATGTGTTTCCAGATGATTTACCGGGATTGCCTCCTGTTCGGGATGTTGAATACAAGATAGATCTGATTCCTGGTACTTCGCCGATTGCGAAAGCTCCGTATCGTCTGGCTCCTTCTGAGATTCGAGAGATGATGACACAGATTCAAGAGTTACTTGATAAAGGGTTTATCCAACCGAGTTCTTCGCCGTGGGGTGCACCAGTTTTGTTTGTTAAGAAGAAGGATGGAACTTTTCGTATGTGTATTGATTACAGAGATCTTAACAAGAGGACTATCAAGAATAAGTATCCTTTGCCGAGAATTGATGATCTGTTTGATCAGTTACAAGGGGCTTCCTATTTCTCTAAAATTGATCTGAGATCGGGTTATCATCAAGTCAGGGTAGCAGAGGAAGATATCCCAAAGACTGCTTTTCGTACTAGGTATGGTCATTACGAGTTCCTAGTAATGCCATTTGGTTTAACAAATGCTCCTGCCATATTTATGGATTTGATGAATCGTGTGTGTAGACCTTTTCTAGATAAATTCGTCATTGTGTTTATCGATGACATTTTGGTATATTCAAAGACTGAAGATGAGCATGATCAGCACTTAAGACAGGTTTTGGAGATTCTGAAACAACACAAGTTATATGCCAAGCTTTCGAAGTGCGAATTTTGGTTACGTGAAGTTCAATTTTTGGGACATGTGATTTGTCAAAAAGGTATCAAAGTGGATCCGTCCAAGATTAAGGCAGTAATGAATTGGAGTGCACCAAAAACACCTACTGAGATAAAGAGTTTTCTGGGATTGGCAGGTTACTACCGCAGATTTATAAAAGACTTTTCTAAGTTGGCTGGACCGTTAACTAAGTTAACTCGAAAGGATGTTCCGTTTCTATGGGGTTCAGCTCAAGAAAATGCTTTTCAAACTCTGAAACAATTGTTGTGCCAAGCGCCTGTTCTTTCGTTGCTTGAGGGTTCCGAAGATTTTGTGGTGTAATGTGATGCCTCTCACGCCGGTTTGGGTTGTGTTTTAATGCAGAGGGGTAAAGTGATTGCGTATGCTTCTAGACAATTGAAACCAAATGAACGAAATTACCCAACTCACGATTTGGAATTAGCAGCTGTTGTGTTTGCATTGAAACTGTGGAGGCATTATCTGTATGGAACTAAATGTACTATCTGCACCGATCACAAAAGTCTTCAATATGTGTTTACGCAGAAAGAATTAAACATGAGACAGCGTCGTTGGTTAGAATTGATCAAAGATTACGACTGCGATATTCAGTATCATCCTGGTAAAGCGAATGTAGTTGCAGATGCACTTAGTCGAAAAGGATCTACAGAGACTGTACAATTTATGCGATTGGAGATTAAGTCTGACTTAGTGGATCAATTGGTAGCTGCACAGCTAGAAGCCTTGAAAGATGAGAACTTAAAGGATGAACTGATGATTAAACGTCAGCAAGAGTTAACTGTTGATTCGCGTGGTTTGAGGATTTATCATACACGTGTTTGGGTACCTAAGTTTGGGAATTTAAGGGAGTTAATACTGAATGAAGCTCACAAGTCCAGACTATCAATACATCCGGGTAGCACGAAGATGTACCATAATTTAAAAACTCGTTATTGGTGGCCTACAATGAAAACAGATATAGCCAAGTTTGTAGGGATGTGCCACATTTGTGCTCAAGTTAAAGCTGAACATCAGAAACCGTACGGATCGTTGAAACAGTTGGAAATACCTGAGTGGAAATGGGATCACATAACGATGGATTTTGTAACGAAACTGCCACGAACACAGAAAGGACATGATATGATTTGGGTTATTGTCGACAGATTGACTAAGAGTGCACACTTCTTGGCTATAGCTGAAACTGCTTCTTTAAGCAAACTGGCTCAACTGTATGTAGATGAGATAGTGTCTAGACATGGGGTGCCTCTATCTATTGTTTCAGACAGAGACTCGAGGTTTGTATCTAACTTCTGAAACAGATTGCAACAGGAATTGGGATCCAGAGTAAATTTGAGTACGGCATATCACCCGCAAACAGATGGTCAGTCAGAGAGAACTATTCAGACTTTGGAAGATATGCTTCGGGCTTGCGTGTTAGAATTCGGAGGATCATGGGATTCACATCTGCCTTTGGTGGAATTTGCTTATAACAATTCCTATCATAGTAGTATTGGTATGCCTCCGTATGAGATGCTGTATGGTCGACCTTGCAGAACTCCTACTTGTTGGTTAGAAGCTGGGGAAAAGCAATTTGGAGGACCATAAATAGTACAGATGACAGCTGATAAGGTTACTATTGCTCGGGAAAAGTTAAAAGCTGCAAGGGATAGACAGAAAATGTATGCTGATCCGCGACGTCGACCGGTATCGTTTGTCGAGGGGGAAATGGTTTACTTGAAAGTATCACCTTGGAAAGGTGTAATCAGATTCGGTAAACGTGGGAAGTTAGCTCCTCGTTATATTGGTCCTTTTAGAATCAGAAGAGTTGTTAATGATCAGACTGTGGTTTTAGACCTACCTGATGAGTTGGCGGGAATTCATGACACTTTTAATGTGTGTTATCTTCGCAAGTGTAATGTAGAGGATCAGACACAGGTTCTACCTATTCAGGATCTTCGGGTTGATATTAATCAGAAACTTGTAGAAGAACCAGTTGAACTGTTAGATCGAAAGGTTACAAAGTTGAGAAAGAAGCAGATACCGATGGTTTTGGTTAAATGGAAGCACAGTTTGGGATCGGATTTAACTTGGGAGACTGAAGCAGATATGTGTAATCGTTACCCTTCTCTGTTTGAGAGCGATAAGATTCCGAGGACGGAATCTTCTTAAGAGGGGGAGATTTGTAACACCCACTTTCCCGACCTAGATTAATTAAGGTAACTAATCAAACTTAAGTTGAGATTTAAGTTTATTATGTGGTTTAATTCTTTTGTGATTTAATTATTTAATTTGTGAATTAAATGATTATATGTTAATTAATATTTTATAATGGGTAGTGGGGCGGTGGCCATGAGGTGGCCGATTAAGTGGTGATTAGTCATCACCCTATGCCCTTAGACTTGCCACTAACCTTATTGTGTCTATGTTGGCCGATTAGAGAGAGAGAGATTAGTCCTCCACTCTCATTTGCATGCAAGAACCCATAGTGTAGTGTGTGTTTTCTTTTGGTTTGCTCTCGGCTAAAAGGAGAAGAACAAGATCCGAATTGATCTTCATTATCTTGTTTGAAATTAGAATTCAAGAAATCGAGATTCACAAGGTTAGATTAACTAAATTTTATGTGTTAATTGTTATTTAAATTCGGTTTTAAGGATGCATGCTATTTTCCGATCAAACATGATAAACTCATGAAGAATATGTGAATGCATGTTAGATTGATTATGATTATATGATATTTCTATGCTTTAAACGATCTTAGAAGTTATGAGAAACTTGCATGTTAAGATCAAGGTTAAAAATAGATTAAAATGAAAGTTTCGGATGAATATATGCTTTGATCGGAATTGGGGTTGAAACAATCGGAATTCATGTTAGGAAGTATGAATCGCATTGAATTGGATAGCCTTGACATTGGAATATTTATACTTAGAGATTTCCTATACTGGATATGAATCGCATGGCTTGAATAGCATGAGACTTGAATAGTATTCAAATATATTGGAATTCGCATTGAATTGTATTGGATAATTTGGAAATTTCCCTAACTATTTGGAATCGCATTCGATTGAGCTATATTGGACTTGGATCGCATTTGATTGGATTATATTGAATTTGCCTTAACACTGGATCGCATTCGATTGAATTGTGAAACTTGGATTCGCTTGGAAATTGAATCGCATTGGAATCACACGAGTTGATAGCATGCGAATGAATCACATTGGAAAACTTAGCCATTCCTTATTACATTTGGGTGTTTGAATCGCATGAAAAGTATAGTGTTAATCGCATGCGAATCACAAAGCTCTATCACATACGATTCATTAGTGACTTGAAATCTTACCAAGTGTTGATCACATGCGATTCGATTAAACCAATCGCATGCGATTCTCAAAGGAAAATTTATTTGTATTTCTTGAATTATTTAAAGTATATTGAACTTATGTTTATGTTCAATAGTGTTCATATATGAATTATTTGGATAGATATGACATCTATGTTTGGATCAGTATTATGAATTAAATACTGACTTGGGTTATATTAATCTCAGGAACTGAGAAGACTCAGTGAATTAAGTCACTCGAGTGCACAAGAGATTGTGAAGACTTTGGTGAGTGGGTTTATATCTCTTGATATACAGGATTTAATATCCTATTTGGAATGCTCTTGTTTGGATTGTATATACATGTTAATTTGGAGATCAGTTTAGTCTGAGCCTTTGCTTGGGGGATTTACCGTATCAGATCTTGTGGTGCATTAGTGTACCCAAGAAGGCTGGTATTGTTATCTATTTTTAGCAAGGTTATCGGTAGACCTTGGTTTTGGCCGACCTTGGTTGTAGGTGCTTGCAACACCGCCGATTCTCCTGGGATTCATGAGCTATTTGGGTTTAGGCATGTTTGCCTTGTATTTGATTAGATATTAATTCCCTCACTTAGCTTTGTGCTAATCCCCCACTAGACTATTTTGCAGATCATCTTGGTGAGTCTTGGAGTTTGGACTGGGAATATGGACAGACCTCACTCTGATGTCAAAGTTTTTTTATTAGGAGCCTGTTTTGGTTTAACACTGTAAAGGTTTTGATGTATAAAACAAGTTAATCTTTTGTATCTATTATGTAATTAAGTTAAGTATATGTATTTAGCTTCCGCATGCGATATAATATTATGTTTAAAAAGTACAGTGTTTCAAGTTGGTATCAGAGCTCTGGTTTGAGGAATTGCATGAATGATTTGTGCAATACTTGAACCTAGGCTCTGGTCAGTCCAGTATTCCCAGGGTGGGTAATTAGTAGAATAGCATTGAGGGTAGTTAATGTGTTTTAACTAACGGATTATATCTAACAATTGGTGAGATGCTGTGTATAGCATAGATAATGGCTGATAATGTGAATCCGACAACTACCCCTACGTCCCCCAGAAGGAACAACAATCAATCCTCTACTGCAGCAAATGAACAGCATAACAGGGCAGGAACTTCTCACAATGGTGAATCTGAGCAACAGGAATATGTGTTGCAGTTAGAAGATACTTTACAGTCTTTAAGGTATAGGGTACAAGAATTGGAGCAGCAACAACTTCAGATACAGTCATCACAACCGACTCAGACAATCCAGATGCCTCGGGAGTCGGCAGTGTTTACTCAATCTATACCACCACCTGTTTACTCAGTTGCACCTTATAACACGATGTCAACACCATTTGGAACTTTACCATTTGTGTCTATACCTCCTATGTCCCAACCTTACCAACCCCAACAACAGTACCAACCGCAACATAATTTCTTTGTATCTTGGTACCCTAATCAGGGAGTTTTAAATCCAAGGCTCAATTCAAAGATTTCATGGATTGCCAGCCGTCTGAATATTTTGGAAGTTCTAATCCTACCGATACTTTGAACTGGTTGCGGGAAACAGTTAAGGCTTTAAATACTTGCAACTGCGAGGAATCTGATAGGGTTAAATTTGCTACAAAGAGATTAAAAGGGCAAGCTGCCACTTGGTGGGATTCTCTAACAGCCCACTTATCTCGGGATGTTATCAACTCTATAACTTGGGAGCAATTTCAAGCTAAGTTTTGCGAGCGGTTCTGTAACACTTATGATTTGTCAAAGGTAAAGCGGGCGTTCATGGATTTAGCACAAGACGACAAAATGTCAGTTGATGAGTTGATTGTGAAGTTTAATGAAAAGCTAAGGTTTGCCAAGCAGTGGGTTCCGGATGAGCCATCACAAATAGACCATTTTGTTCAAGCTCTATTACCTGAGTACCGGGGTAACACCCGGATGGCAACTTCATTGGTACAGGCTTTTACACTTGCTCGTGCTGCTGAGGGTGATGTGAAAGCAAGAGAGAGGATGAACCGTGAGAAAGGATCGTCTCAGAAATTTGGTGGAAATCAAAGTGGCAACAAGGGTAAAGGACAGGGGAACCCGAATCGGAATGATCAGAGGTCAAAGGGTTCGGGTTTGTATCAGAATAAGCCATGGTGTAAACCATGTAACTCCAGTCATACCGGTCCTTGTTCAGCTCAGACTAAACGGTGTCTACGATGTGGCGGGTTTGGTCACGAACCGTCTGCTTGTAGGTTCAAAACAAACGTCTGTTGGAACTGCCACGAGGAAGGTCATAGAGCTGGGGCTTGCACAAAGCAGAAGTCAAAGGGGACGGGGCAGGGGGTAGCAACTGTCGGGGGATCGTCTACAGGTCAAAAGCGGAAAACAACACCTTCTGCGGAAGGTAGAGCTTTTAAGATGACGGTTACAGAAGCTGCATAAAACAGTGATGTTATCACGGGTATGTTTATTGTGAACTCTATGCCTGCTCGTGTGTTATTTGATTCGGGTGCCAATAGATCTTTCATGTCTGTAATTTTGTGTGACAAACTGCAACTACCTGTTACTGTTATTGGTTCTCCTTTAGAAGTAGAGGTAGCTGATGGTAAGTCAGTACCTGTAACCTCTTCTGTGACTGGGGTTTCAATAGATATTGATGGTACTAGTCTGCCTGTAGATTGTTTAATAATGCCTATTCCGGGGTTTGATTTAGTACTAGGCATGGATTGGTTAAGTCACCATAGGGCTAGTATCCAGTGCCACAAGAAACTGATTACTATTCCCTTGGCTGACGGGTCGCATGTCGTGGCTCGTGGGGATAGATCTTCTTCTTCTTTTCCAATCATCTCGTTTATGAAAGCTAGAAAATCTCTAGCTAAAGGGTGTGCGTCTTTCCTGGCCTACGCAATCGATGCAAAGAAGGAAAAGAAAGTGGTTACCGATGTTCGGGTTGTGTCAGAGTATCCGGATGTGTTTCCAGATGATTTACCGGGATTGCCTCCTGTTCAGGATGTTGAATACAAGATAGATCTGATTCCTGGTACTTCGCCGATTGCGAAAGCTCCGTATCGTCTGGCTCCTTCTGAGATTCGAGAGATGATGACACAGATTTAAGAGTTACTTGATAAAGGGTTTATCCAACCGAGTTCTTCGCCGTGGGGTGCACCAGTTTTGTTTGTTAAGAAGAAGGATGGAACTTTTCGTATGTGTATTGATTACAGAGATCTTAACAAGAGGACTATCAAGAATAAGTATCCTTTGCCGAGAATTGATGATCTGTTTGATCAGTTACAAGGGGCTTCCTATTTCTCTAAAATTGATCTGAGATCGGGTTATCATCAAGTCAGGGTAGCAGAGGAAGATATCCCAAAGACTGCTTTTCGTACTAGGTATGGTCATTACGAGTTCCTAGTAATGCCATTTGGTTTAACAAATGCTCCTGCCATATTTATGGATTTGATGAATCGTGTGTGTAGACCTTTTCTAGATAAATTCGTCATTGTGTTTATCGATGACATTTTGGTATATTCAAAGACTGAAGATGAGCATGATCAGCACTTAAGACAGGTTTTGGAGATTCTGAAACAACACAAGTTATATGCCAAGCTTTCGAAGTGCGAATTTTGGTTACGTGAAGTTCAATTTTTGGGACATGTGATTTGTCAAAAAGGTATCAAAGTGGATCCGTCCAAGATTGAGGTAGTAATGAATTGGAGTGCACCAAAAACACCTACTGAGATAAAGAGTTTTCTGGGATTGGCAGGTTACTACCGCAGATTTATAAAAGACTTTTCTAAGTTGGCTGGACCGTTAACTAAGTTAACTCGAAAGGATGTTCCGTTTCTATGGGGTTCAGCTCAAGAAAATGCTTTTCAAACTCTGAAACAATTGTTGTGCCAAGCGCCTGTTCTTTCGTTGCTTGAGGGTTCCGAAGATTTTGTGGTGTATTGTGATGCCTCTCACGCCGGTTTGGGTTGTGTTTTAATGCAGAGGGGTAAAGTGATTGCGTATGCTTCTAGACAATTGAAACCAAATGAACGAAATTACCCAACTCACGATTTGGAATTAGCAGCTGTTGTGTTTGCATTGAAACTGTGGAGGCATTATCTGTATGGAACTAAATGTACTATCTGCACCGATCACAAAAGTCTTCAATATGTGTTTACGCAGAAAGAATTAAACATGAGACAGCGTCGTTGGTTAGAATTGATCAAAGATTACGACTGCGATATTCAGTATCATCCTGGTAAAGCGAATGTAGTTGCAGATGCACTTAGTCGAAAAGGATCTACAGAGACTGTACAATTTATGCGATTGGAGATTAAGTCTGACTTAGTGGATCAATTGGTAGCTGCACAGCTAGAAGCCTTGAAAGATGAGAACTTAAAGGATGAACTGATGATTAAACGTCAGCAAGAGTTAACTGTTGATTCGCGTGGTTTGAGGATTTATCATACACGTGTTTGGGTACCTAAGTTTGGGAATTTAAGGGAGTTAATACTGAATGAAGCTCACAAGTCCAGACTATCAATACATCCGGGTAGCACGAAGATGTACCATAATTTAAAAACTCGTTATTGGTGGCCTACAATGAAAACAGATATAGCCAAGTTTGTAGGGATGTGCCACATTTGTGCTCAAGTTAAAGCTGAACATCAGAAACCGTACGGATCGTTGAAACAGTTGGAAATACCTGAGTGGAAATGGGATCACATAACGATGGATTTTGTAACGAAACTGCCACGAACACAGAAAGGACATGATATGATTTGGGTTATTGTCGACAGATTGACTAAGAGTGCACACTTCTTGGCTATAGCTGAAACTGCTTCTTTAAGCAAACTGGCTCAACTGTATGTAGATGAGATAGTGTCTAGACATGGGGTGCCTCTATCTATTGTTTCAGACAGAGACTCGAGGTTTGTATCTAACTTCTGGAACAGATTGCAACAGGAATTGGGATCCAGAGTAAATTTGAGTACGGCATATCACCCGCAAACAGATGGTCAGTCAGAGAGAACTATTCAGACTTTGGAAGATATGCTTCGGGCTTGCGTGTTAGAATTCGGAGGATCATGGGATTCACATCTGCCTTTGGTGGAATTTGCTTATAACAATTCCTATCATAGTAGTATTGGTATGCCTCCGTATGAGATGCTGTATGGTCGACCTTGCAGAACTCCTACTTGTTGGTTAGAAGCTGGGGAAAAGCAATTTGGAGGACCATAAATAGTACAGATGACAGCTGATAAGGTTACTATTGCTCGGGAAAAGTTAAAAGCTGCAAGGGATAGACAGAAAATGTATGCTGATCCGCGACGTCGACCGGTATCGTTTGTCGAGGGGGAAATGGTTTACTTGAAAGTATCACCTTGGAAAGGTGTAATCAGATTCGGTAAACGTGGGAAGTTAGCTCCTCGTTATATTGGTCCTTTTAGAATCAGAAGAGTTGTTAATGATCAGACTGTGGTTTTAGACCTACCTGATGAGTTGGCGGGAATTCATGACACTTTTAATGTGTGTTATCTTCGCAAGTGTAATGTAGAGGATCAGACACAGGTTCTACCTATTCAGGATCTTCGGGTTGATATTAATCAGAAACTTGTAGAAGAACCAGTTGAACTGTTAGATCGAAAGGTTACAAAGTTGAGAAAGAAGCAGATACCGATGGTTTTGGTTAAATGGAAGCACAGTTTGGGATCGGATTTAACTTGGGAGACTGAAGCAGATATGTGTAATCGTTACCCTTCTCTGTTTGAGAGCGATAAGATTCCGAGGACGGAATCTTCTTAAGGGGGGGAGATTTGTAACACCCACTTTCCCGACCTAGATTAATTAAGGTAACTAATCAAACTTAAGTTGAGATTTAAGTTTATTATGTGGTTTAATTCTTTTGTGATTTAATTATTTAATTTGTGAATTAAATGATTATATGTTAATTAATATTTTATAATGGGTAGTGGGGCGGTGGCCATGAGGTGGCCGATTAAGTGGTGATTAGTCATCACCCTATGCCCTTAGACTTGCCACTAACCTTATTGTGTCTATGTTGGCCGATTAGAGAGAGAGAGATTAGTCCTCCACTCTCATTTGCATGCAAGAACCCATAGTGTAGTGTGTGTTTTCTTTTGGTTTGCTCTCGGCTAAAAGGAGAAGAACAAGATCCGAATTGATCTTCATTATCTTGATTGAAATTAGAATTCAAGAAATCGAGATTCACAAGGTTAGATTAACTAAATTTTATGTGTTAATTGTTATTTAAATTCGGTTTTAAGGATGCATGCTATTTTCCGATCAAACATGATAAACTCATGAAGAATATGTGAATGCATGTTAGATTGATTATGATTATATGATATTTCTATGCTTTAAACGATCTTAGAAGTTATGAGAAACTTGCATGTTAAGATCAAGGTTAAAAATAGATTAAAATGAAAGTTTCGGATGAATATATGCTTTGATCGGAATTGGGGTTGAAACAATCGGAATTCATGTTAGGAAGTATGAATCGCATTGAATTGGATAGCCTTGACATTGGAATATTTATACTTAGAGATTTCCTATACTGGATATGAATCGCATGGCTTGAATAGCATGAGACTTGAATAGTATTCAAATATATTGGAATTCGCATTGAATTGTATTGGATAATTTGGAAATTTCCCTAACTATTTGGAATCGCATTCGATTGAGCTATATTGGACTTGGATCGCATTTGATTGGATTATATTGAATTTTCCTTAACACTGGATCGCATTCGATTGAATTGTGAAACTTGGATTCGCTTGGAAATTGAATCGCATTGGAATCACACGAGTTGATAGCATGCGAATGAATCACATTGGAAAACTTAGCCATTCCTTATTACATTTGGGTGTTTGAATCGCATGAAAAGTATAGTGTTAATCGCATGCGAATCACAAAGCTCTATCACATACGATTCATTAGTGACTTGAAATCTTACCAAGTGTTGATCACATGCGATTCGATTAAACCAATCGCATGCGATTCTCAAAGGAAAATTTATTTGTATTTCTTGAATTATTTAAAGTATATTGAACTTATGTTTATGTTCAATAGTGTTCATATATGAATTATTTGGATAGATATGGCATCTATGTTTGGATCAGTATTATGAATTAAATACTGACTTGGGTTATATTAATCTCAGGAACTGAGAAGACTCAGTGAATTAAGTCACTCGAGTGCACAAGAGATTGTGAAGACTTTGGTGAGTGGGTTTATATCTCTTGATATACAGGATTTAATATCCTATTTGGAATGCTCTTGTTTGGATTGTATATACATGTTAATTTGGAGATCAGTTTAGTCTGAGCCTTTGCTTGGGGGATTTACCGTATCAGATCTTGTGGTGCATTAGTGTACCCAAGAAGGCTGGTATTGTTATCTATTTTTAGCAAGGTTATCGGTAGACCTTGGTTTTGGCCGACCTTGGTTGTAGGTGCTTGCAACACCGCCGATTCTCCTGGGATTCATGAGCTATTTGGGTTTAGGCATGTTTGCCTTGTATTTGATTAGATATTAATTCCCTCACTTAGCTTTGTGCTAATCCCCCACTAGACTGTTTTGCAGATCATCTTGGTGAGTCTTGGAGTTTGGACTGGGAATATGGACAGACCTCACTCTGATGTCAAAGTTTTTTTATTAGGAGCCTGTTTTGGTTTAACACTGTAAAGGTTTTGATGTATAAAACAAGTTAATCTTTTGTATCTATTATGTAATTAAGTTAAGTATATGTATTTAGCTTCCGCATGCGATATAATATTATGTTTAAAAAGTACAGTGTTTCAAGTTGGTATCAGAGCTCTGGTTTGAGGAATTGCATGAATGATTTGTGCAATACTTGAACCTAGGCTCTGGTCAGTCCAGTATTCCCAGGGTGGGTAATTAGTAGAATAGCATTGAGGGTAGTTAATGTGTTTTAACTAACGGATTATATCTAACAATTGGTGAGATGCTGTGTATAGCATAGATAATGGCTGATAATGTGAATCCGACAACTACCCCTACGTCCCCCAGAAGGAACAACAATCAATCCTCTACTGCAGCAAATGAACAGCATAACAGGGCAGGAACTTCTCACAATGGTGAATCTGAGCAACAGGAATATGTGTTGCAGTTAGAAGATACTTTACAGTCTTTAAGGTATAGGGTACAAGAATTGGAGCAGCAACAACTTCAGATACAGTCATCACAACCGACTCAGACAATCCAGATGCCTCGGGAGTCGGCAGTGTTTACTCAATCTATACCACCACCTGTTTACTCAGTTGCACCTTATAACACGATGTCAACACCATTTGGAACTTTACCATTTGTGTCTATACCTCTATGTCCCAACCTTACCAACCCCAACAACAGTACCAACCGCAACATAATTTCTTTGTATCTTGGTACCCTAATCAGGGAGTTTTAAATCCAAGGCTCAATTCAAAGATTTCATGGATTGCCAGCCGCCTGAATATTTTGGAAGTTCTAATCCTACCGATACTTTGAACTGGTTGCGGGAAACAGTTAAGGCTTTAGATACTTGCAACTGCGAGGAATCTGATAGGGTTAAATTTGCTACAAAGAGATTAAAAGGGCAAGCTGCCACTTGGTGGGATTCTCTAACAGCCCACTTATCTCGGGATGTTATCAACTCTATAACTTGGGAGCAATTTCAAGCTAAGTTTTGCGAGCGGTTCTGTAACACTTATGATTTGTCAAAGGTAAAGCGGGCGTTCATGGATTTAGCACAAGACGACAAAATGTCAGTTGATGAGTTGATTGTGAAGTTTAATGAAAAGCTAAGGTTTGCCAAGCAGTGGGTTCCGGATGAGCCATCACAAATAGACCATTTTGTTCAAGCTCTATTACCTGAGTACCGGGGTAACACCCGGATGGCAACTTCATTGGTACAGGCTTTTACACTTGCTCGTGCTGCTGAGGGTGATGTGAAAGCAAGAGAGAGGATGAACCGTGAGAAAGGATCGTCTCAGAAATTTGGTGGAAATCAAAGTGGCAACAAGGGTAAAGGACAGGGGAACCCGAATCGGAATGATCAGAGGTCAAAGGGTTCGGGTTTGTATCAGAATAAGCCATGGTGTAAACCATGTAACTCCAGTCATACCGGTCCTTGTTCAGCTCAGACTAAACGGTGTCTACGATGTGGCGGGTTTGGTCACGAACCGTCTGCTTGTAGGTTCAAAACAAACGTATGTTGGAACTGCCACGAGGAAGGTCATAGAGCTGGGGCTTGCACAAAGCAGAAGTCAAAGGGGACGGGGCAGGGGGTAGCAACTGTCGGGGGATCGTCTACAGGTCAAAAGCGGAAAACAACACCTTCTGCGGAAGGTAGAGCTTTTAAGATGACGGTTACAGAAGCTGCATAAAACAGTGATGTTATCACGGGTATGTTTATTGTGAACTCTATGCCTGCTCGTGTGTTATTTGATTCGGGTGCCAATAGATCTTTCATGTCTGTAATTTTGTGTGACAAACTGCAACTACCTGTTACTGTTATTGGTTCTCCTTTAGAAGTAGAGGTAGCTGATGGTAAGTTAGTACCTGTAACCTCTTCTGTGACTGGGGTTTCAATAGATATTGATGGTACTAGTCTGCTTGTAGATTGTTTAATAATTCCTATTCCGGGGTTTGATTTAGTACTAGGCATGGATTGGTTAAGTCACCATAAGGCTAGTATCCAGTGCCACAAGAAACTGATTACTATTCCCTTGGCTGACGGGTCGCATGTCGTGGCTCGTGGGGATAGATCTTCTTCTTCTTTTCCAATCATCTCGTTTATGAAAGCTAGAAAATCTCTAGCTAAAGGGTGTGCGTCTTTCCTGGCCTACGCAATCGATGCAAAGAAGGAAAAGAAAGTGGTTACCGATGTTCGGGTTGTGTCAGAGTATCCGGATGTGTTTCCAGATGATTTACCGAGATTGCCTCCTGTTCGGGATGTTGAATACAAGATAGATCTGATTCCTGGTACTTCGCCGATTGCGAAAGCTCCGTATCGTCTGGCTCCTTCTGAGATTCGAGAGATGATGACACAGATTTAAGAGTTACTTGATAAAGGGTTTATCCAACCGAGTTCTTCGCCGTGGGGTGCACCAGTTTTGTTTGTTAAGAAGAAGGATGGAACTTTTCGTATGTGTATTGATTACAGAGATCTTAACAAGAGGACTATCAAGAATAAGTATCCTTTGCCGAGAATTGATGATCTGTTTGATCAGTTACAAGGGGCTTCCTATTTCTCTAAAATTGATCTGAGATCGGGTTATCATCAAGTCAGGGTAGCAGAGGAAGATATCCCAAAGACTGCTTTTCGTACTAGGTATGGTCATTACGAGTTCCTAGTAATGCCATTTGGTTTAACAAATGCTCCTGCCATATTTATGGATTTGATGAATCGTGTGTGTAGACCTTTTCTAGATAAATTCGTCATTGTGTTTATCGATGACATTTTGGTATATTCAAAGACTGAAGATGAGCATGATCAGCACTTAAGACAGGTTTTGGAGATTCTGAAACAACACAAATTATATGCCAAGCTTTCGAAGTGGAATCTTGCTAAAATTGTTTTTGAAAATCAAGTAATTTTGCTATTGAGTGTTCCTATTGGTTGATTGAGATTGATTTAATGACTATTTTTAGAAAATTGGTAAGCCTCTTATATATATATATATATATATATATATATATATATATATATATATATATATATATATATAGATTAAAATTTAAATTAACTTACGTTAAAGTTAACAAACAATAGATTTATAAAAATTAAACTTGAGGATTAAGTAATAAGGCTATCCGTTGTGGTGTCTACTCGCCGGGCGAGTTGGCTGCGAGTTCACCCAGGAACACCACCTTGGGTGACACCTACTCACCGAATAGGAGAGAAATCGGGTTGTGAGACTCGGCCGCCAAAACCCACTCCCACACCCCCATATTCAACCAATCAGATTTTAGCATTTTTTTTAAAGTGAAAAGGAAAGGGAAAGGGGAAAGGGAGAGAATAACGCTTGTAGTGGGTAAGGGAAAGGGAAGGGGAGGAAAAATAATGTGACGCTGATGTGACAGTGAGTAAGGAAAAGGAAAATAAGAAGTATAACGGATAGCCTAATATACAAATGATGTCATTTACTCATTTTCTGGCGCTACGGCTAGGGATGGCAAAAAAAACCGAGACGGGAAAAACCGAAAACCGACATAAACGGGGCGGGGAAAACAGAAAACCGATTATTTAAACGGGGATGGGGATGGGGACGGGGACGGGTTTGATGATCCCCGCCCCGATTATCCGATAACGGCCCCGATTACAAGTTAATACTAATTATTTAGATATTAATATGCATAAAATTATTTTAAATAGAAAATATACAAATTTTTATACATTTTCATACAAACTAATTTTAATGGTTGTCTTTATTTGAATTGTTTGGTTTTGATATTTTTGATGCATTTAGTTTCTTTAATACTTTATTTTAGGTTCATATATGTTTGTATTCAATACTGTTATATAATTTAGCATACTTTTTTTCTAAAACTCGTGATAAAATCATAACCCTAACGATCTACGTAGTGAATAAACACAGTTCCACTTTAACCGGTATCTTTGCGGTGAAAATTACAAATTTAAATACAAGTTTTATATTAAACGGGGATACCCGTTTCCCCGAGGTTTTCCCCGGTTACCGACGGGGATCTCCATTTAAATCCCTGCGGTTTTTTAAGCAGGGACGGGGGGACCAATCCCCGGCCCGAAACCACCCCATTGCCATCCCTAGCTACGGCTTGGGCTGAGCCGGCTAAAAGAAGTCCTGCCGGCTAGGATCTTTACACTTTTACATAATATACAGTTTAGTCCCTAGAGAAAAAAGTAATGGTCAGTTGAGCTCCCTCTAGTTGTCTATGGTTGTGTTTGTGGTCCTTTAATGAGTATTGCAAGAATGGGTATGGTGGCCCCATTGTTCACATGGGTGTATGATTGAGTGACGGCGTGACATGCGGGACGACCAACGAATAAGAATGTTTGACTAGGGTCTCCTCACCACGTGGACCCCTTCTTTATATATATCACTTCCAGCGTAAATTACGTTAAAATAGTTATATAGTTACCTATTTTATTGACTAACATGTAACAACTTAACAAGTTATTAAGGACTTGCGCTTATGAGTTGTAAACTTGTGATTGTAGTTTCATCTTTAATATATATTAAAAGAAAAGAGTTTTTCTATCTTTTAAAAAAATCTCCACCAATCACAACTCTTAATTTTAAAAAAAAAAATTAAAAAAATCGAGATGATAATGTAAAAAATGTCAAAAATGCTTAAGTCTTGGAAGGGGAGCATTGTGAAAATTCTAAGGGAGTTTTATAAAATATGTTAAGGGTTTTTATAAAAATGTGAGGGGGTTTTATAAAAATTGTATATTAATATAATTAATTATAGGTTGTTTATAAAATATGTTTAATAAATTATTATATAATTTGTTTAGAGAAATAATAATTATATATTTGCGACCGTCTCATTTTTATCTACGTTTTGATATAAATTTTATTGTAATATGACACTTTTTTTAAAGTAGTATATTTTTAATTGTTTGTTATCCATTAATAGTAGTGGGTAGGTTATTCATAAAACAATTTATATCTTTTTTATATTTATTCTATCTACGTATAATAGTCGATATAATAACTGATTCATCGGTCTTTCGATAAAAAGTAATAAATTTTTTTTTAAGTTTTGTTTTATTTATGATAAATTTATATAAAAATAGATAACATTTAAAACAAACAAATGTGCATCAATCAATATAAAAAATTAAAGAATCATATATCTAATCAACTATTAAAAATAAAACTATTAAAAAAAAGGTTACTTACATCATCAACTTTTTCCCTAAAAAATCTCCACCAATTATAGCCCTTGATTAAAAAAAATTAAAGAAAATAAAAAATGTATTAGTTATTACGTCACATTCCATCAAATCTCTTAAGGAAATTTTATATAACAAACTTCATGTGTTTGTTAATCTTGGATAAGATAACAATATATATTTGAATTAATCGTGGATAACATAATAATATATATATTTAAATTTGAATTGAATACATATTTCTAATTGATGTGTATTTAATTGGTTTAAAATTACTCCACTTTGTTAGGCAAGGACGTTACTTTTAGAATTAGATTTAAAAATTTTTAAAATGTGATTTAAATGGAATAATAATTGATAGATTAAGTTTGAAAATATAAACAAAAAGGAAAAGGAAGTAGACGATGAGATATACACGAATAATATAACAACCATTTGAATATGAATTTAATTGAAAATTCAACCATTTGAACTATAACAAAATTCATCCCTTTTAATTGTTCCTATTATTAAGTAAATTTATTAAATTTAAAGGATAAAGAAATTATTTAAAAATTGTATGTTGTAATGGTGGGAAAATATTTTTTTAATTAAAAAAAAATAGATGATGATATAAATAGGTGATCTTTAATAATATGCCCTAAGTTTTAAAATAAAATTTTCAATGCTCAATTATGTTACTAAACATGAAAGAAAGAAAAATTAGTAGATCATTTCGTAAGCTCCATTTTAATTCCACTATTCTAACACATCTCATATGTCTGATTCATGAAAATTCTGTGATTGAATTACCTAAAAGCTAGATTAAGAAACGAAAATTATATATGAGTTTGAAGATTCATAATTTGTTCCTTTTTATCTCTAATTTCCTACTCTGACTTAGTAAAATTCGTTGATTTTGTATGCAATTCATTTAGTAAACGCGAGGTAGTGAGTTCACAAATCAACTGTAAAAGATATATTCGATATCTTATGATATCAAAAAAGGAAAAAACAACATTCAGTATATTAAAAAAATCGTGAATTGGGGCAACAATTATAAAAGTATGAAAAATACCCAAGTTAGATATGTCATTAGCCCATTTCAAATTAAATAGCTTAGTTTGTATGTGCGTTAAATTACTAATAAAACCATGAATGTTGTTTATAAAGAGTATCTACAGAAAGTATTATGATAATCTTATGTATATCAAACTTCTGTAATGTTTATCATTTCTTACGAGATTTTATATTCATATATATGTTTTCTAATTTTTTAACGTGTTAATATTTTTAAAACTATATAAATTTAAAATTGTCTTATATCATCCCCGTGTTGATACACGGGTCGCTTATAAACAACATCAACACTAATATTATAGTTATGGTTTTACAATATCGGGATAAAGCTCCATCACGAGAAACACATTAATATTATACTAAAACTTGTAGACGTGTAATGTAACTTTATATTTCTTAAAAAGAGTATTTATAAGAAGTACTAAAAAGACACGTTTTCACTCATGGACAGTTATATGTGACAGTTTCTTAAATGAAGAGTAAAGAGAGGTTAAAAGTTTTAACTTGCGATAATTAAGAAAACCCTACTAATAAAACTATGAATGTTGTTTATACAGAGGTTTTAAAGAAAATCTAATGATAATCTTATGTATGAATTTCAAAATTCTGTAATGATTATTCATTTCTTACGAGATTTTATATTCATATCTATGTTTTGTAATTATTTTTACTATACGTCTTAATACTCTTTAAAACTATATAAATTTTAAATTGACTTATATCAGCCCGTGTTGATACACGGGTCGTTTAGCTAGTAAATATATTAAACAAAAGCAATTGCAGCTTGGTGTTATTGACACTGTAAGTACACGTGTATCCGGTATCAACAGTCAAACAAACTTAACATAACCCAAAAACAAATAATCGATACTGATTTTGTACAATGTAAACCATATCACATTTGCAATGTGGATCTAAAACTATTGACCACTAAATTTAGATTAAAACCAACAAAGGCATCTCAATGGAGATTTGCTCTGTCAATTATCCAATAACAAGAATGCATTGCATTTTGCAATATATTTTTTTCTTTAGAACTAACCCACCCCTACCAAGAAGACTTGCAAGAAATCACAGAGCAAACCATTTAATGGAATCAATGGATGAAAAACCAGACACCCAAAATCATGATCTTATAATGTTGTGTTCCATTTGAAGATAAGAAGCTTTTCAGGTGCCCGGTAACGCGCTGCCAGTGGTGCCTGAGAGGATAATGAATGCACAAACTACAGAAAGCGAAAAGACAGACACCCAAGTGTTTTCCGTGTACATTTCCATGGCGTCTGTGAAAGAAAAACGAGTTCGGCTTTCGGCCCAATTTCTTAGCCTATCTGCTTCTGCTGCATATAGTGCTCTTCCCTGAATAATAAAACAGCTTTTAATACCCTTGTTGAAAGTTAAAAAAGCTTAATAATTATCTAAAGATATAGTAGGAAAAAAAAGTGAACTTTTTGAAAATTTGTCTTCACACAAGCAACATTTTTTTTGTTACACATATATTATAAGCTCTCCATATAAGAGATTGAAGAGGATTTTTTAAATTACCCATTTGGGACAGGATCAGGAAATTATGGAAAGTTTACAAATTTTTAAAAAAAAGGCAACATATGCTCTTCAGTCTTCCCTTACCATAGAAGAGTTTTAAGATTTTTATTTTCTTCCTACTTAATTTTAAAGTAGTAAATAATAAAACATTTTATATATCAAAAAGAGCATCATTCTTTTACTCCATATAACTATATAATGCTCTTCCAAGCACCATAGAAGATATTTTAAGAAGTTCCTTGACTACCCAACAACATAATTTTACAACAGGATATTATGAAAGTTATTTATGGAACAAAAAGGGTAGTAAAAAGTCAATGACATCAATATCTTTCTTCTAGTTGCATAAAATGTTAATCTGTGCGCCGTTGAAGAGACTTATAAGAAGTTTCCTTGCCTGCCCGTGGCTTGAAATCATGGAAAGTGGAAACTTTTCTACTTAAAAGGGTAGTAAAAGAAGTCTCATAATAATAAAAGTTAGTCATTTCACATAAGCACTAAAAGAAGGCTTTTTGACCAAGAAGTTTCGGTGGTTTACCTTGTCATCAAACCAGCGTCCTCGTCTTAACCATGCAGTGACCAAAGCAAGTAAAATTCTTGGAGGAGTTAAGTAATTAATTGCTTTTCCACTTCCTTTTACAACCCTCATTCGTGGGACCAATGTTCTAGCAACCGTCTCGGGTAGCTCACATATTATATTGAACATTTGCTTGTTCTGAATAGTTGAGCCACTGCCCAATAAAGAAAGTATAATACAAGTATCTTTAGCATCCAAACAATTACATATATCATAAATTTTATCTCTTTGCGAGATTTTTCTGTACCTCAAGAGCAATTCTGTGAGAACCATGCCTGGAGAGGCCGTATGAACTCCAACTTTAGACTTTCTGCACTCTTTAAGTAACGATGAATGAAGTTGTCTAAGACCACATTTGGTTGACCCGTACCTATAATACCAGCAAATAATTCAAATAAAACAACTGTCAACATAAAAAAGATAAAAATAGACTTCACTTATCTTTACTTGAGAATGAACTTACACAGCTGTCAAAGGTGTGCTTGATCCACCTGAGCCGTTACCATCCATGTTAAAAATATGACCCGCTTTATGCTGGTTACTCATGACATGCATCGCTTCACGAGTGCAGAGTATGGACCCCACCAAGTTTGTAGACACAATCTGTCAAAACCAAAAAAAGAAATGGTTAAAAGTAAGAAAGAAACATTATATGATTGATATGTTCGTTTAAAATATTCATGAGATATGCTTTATAACAATGGCAGACGCAGGATTATCAGGAATGCACAACCATATTAAAAAGGTTTTTAAAATACAGTTAAAAACGGTCTGTTATTTATTATTTCTTTTAAGCTGATTTCATAGAGTAAACACGTACTTGTTGTATATCTTCATTGGTAAACTCCAACAATGGTCTGAAACCTTTGTTAGCCCCGGCATTGTTTATCTGTAAAATGTGATAAATCAGTAATCAGAAAAGTAACTTAGGTTCAACTTTTGATACTCATAATTTTTTCATGATAAATGGATTATATATTTCTCACCCAAATGTCTATGGAACCGAGTTTATTGACAGCAAAATTGGCCAAATTTCTAACATCATTAGGATCACAAACATCACATGAAGTACCATACACTTTTGCGTGTGCCAGGTTTTTCCTAGATGAGCCCGCTTCGGTTGCCATACCTTCTTGTAAGTTTTCTTCAAGTTCTTTAATAGTCATGTCAACAGATTCTTCACTGAGAATTAAAATAAAGATAAAAAGGTAACACAAAATATCGGTTAGTATATGCAGACAACAGGGAAACAAATTTCATAGATTTGGTAACCACCTCCTTGAAGCAATAACCACGCGATCTCCGGAAAGTAGGAATTCACGGGCAAGAGCTTTTCCAAGTCCTCTAGTACTGTAATCAAGCAATTATAGACGATCAATAAGTTAAATGACATAAGAATGCCATTGAATTGATTACATAATCACATAAATTTTCTAAAACTTTCCTTATTTGCTCAGTTCATGAAAAAAAGAGCATCTACTTGGGACTAGCAAAGTAATCAGCATTGCAAACTGATTATCATACTTGTTGAAATGCTAAGACAGAAACACTAAAGTTTGATAGTAGTAATTGTTTGTGGGCAACGTTTTGCTCGAGATTTAGTGCTTTAACTCTAGCTAATCATGTTTGGAAATCACTATGCTGGGGAGTTTGGATGACCTACAAAACTACGTATTGCGATCTGAAGTTGCAATAATCAGATTGCAATGTTTGATAAAAATAAATCAGGTTTTTAGGACCAAAATAATCAGATTTGAGAATAGGATCAGAAGTTGCAGCAATAGAACTGTATTCTTTAATCTGAAGTTACAAACCATTTATCATTCTTGCAGAAAAACGTTAAAGTTTAACCCCAATTGATGTGTTTGGACATTATCTAAAGCATAAGAATCAATAACCTTCCTTTTTGGCATAATACAATAGAAATTTCCTAATTTAGAGCATCATGAGAGTCTGAGAGATGGATTACCTTCCTGTTATGACAACATTTCGAGGACCAGCTCGACTAACTTCGTCTAAAACCATGTTTGAACCAATCATGGTTCCAATGATAATGCCTCCAACCCAACTATACCAAATCAAATCATTCATTTGACCATCCCCACCTTCATTCAACATTAATTGGGTGTCAATATCTTTAATCATATCTTTCTTAAACATGGACTCTTTAAGAATAATAACTTTCAGTCATTAGCTAACCTGATATACTGAATCCAGTTAATAAAATCACTCCAGTGCTCATCATGGTCACAATATATCTCCCTAAATGAAGAGCAATCTACACATAATCAGAGAAAACACAACGATAAGGGTATTTTATAAACAATTAAAGATTCCAACTTTAACCATGAAAGAAGTTAAAAAAGAACAAACCCTTGATAAATTCTCTTCCAATTTCTCAACCGAATTATCTTTCGAAAAGATCCAAGACTTAACAGCTCCCAGTAGATTCTTTCTTATATTTTTACGAAGATTCCCACTCTTTTTCGCACTTCCCTTATCTTTCTCTTCCTCAGTTCTAAAAGCCCGACACGGCTGCAAAAACATCCTCCGTCGAGAAAACGGTGGGATTGAGTCCAAGAAGAGAGAGCACCGGCAGAAAGCCAGTTGGGAGAGCGGCGATTGGGTGGTTCGGTGGTGGAAGTTGGTCGGAACCATGTGAAATTTGGCCACGGTGACCATTTTTGGTAGGTGGACTGACCGGAAGCTTTGTAAGAAAATGGTTCCTGAAAAAGATCATAAAAAGCAAAAAAGTGCAAGTCTTCCGAATTTCGTGGATTAATGAAGGATTTTATAATTTTTTTGAGATCTTTTTAAAATTGAGATGGAAAATATCTCAGGATCGCCAGACAAGAAGAAGAAAGAAAAGGGATAAGTGTGATGACCACACGTTACAAAAACCTCATCTTTTCACCACGTTGATATTGGTTTTTTCCGCTTAGTGAATTACCATCTTGCCCACTAGTTGGTGTAGGGATATTAAAGATCTTTTAGAAATGTATTCATATTTAATTATTCTTATATCGAATAATGAGAAAAAGGGAAGGACTTTTGAGATATTTATTGATCCGTAAATTTGCAATAGGTTAGGTTATGTTTGAGGGGAAATTATAGTTATTATACTTTGTGGGGAATTATAGACAGACTAATGATTTGAAATAGATGATAGCATCGTTTGAAATTGGTGAAATGAGTGGTAGCACTTTCTCGAAAAATATCAAAATTTACACTATGCAGATGAATTTGACTTGTGTTTCGTGTTCTCGCCGACCAAGGTGGGTCCGCCCCTGGATATTATCACTGACACTATTATGGATGTCGAACCCTAATATCATGTATCATATATAATATGAATGAGTTGGAACTATTTGATTAGATCAGACACACACAAAAAAAGCTCGGCCAATTGTTCAAATTGGGTAAACAACCCCGTTAGTGCTATTTGCTATGGTCAATGAAGTTTTGTTGGTTTCTTTTGTGTCGTTGTTATCGGATTTGTATGTGGCTAGCTAGAAGATTATTAGGGCCCTCTGCAAGTCTCCGGGTTGTTTGTATATTATACTTTGTCTTTAAAAAACGTAACGTGAATTTGTAACATTATGTAACATATGATTTATATGTAATTGTTTTTATTTATTCATTATATGATTGGTTTTCATTTGATCACGTAACGTTTACATTTTGCATTTTGTATTTTGTTAGTTTTGAAGGGATAAGAAAAGCACGTAGATTATTCATTATGTAATATATTTGTCTGCAAGTGAACTTTTGTCATGATTTGTAGTATAGTTTTGACCATACTATTGTAGCTTTTGACAAGGAGCATATGAAGATAAAAAAATGTGTTAGTCATTGTGTTAAGTATATAAGAAAGAGTTGATGAATTTAGCTAGACATGCACATTATGTTATATTATATCATGTTTTCATGTTATATTATCAAACTAATATAACAGATATTAGTTTTCGAATGATAAAATAAATACGTCATTTTGCTTGTTGTCAAAGTGGATGTTTTGTGTCCTATATAATTATTTTTAAAAATTACATTATATTATTATTTACTATTATTATAATTATTACTATTATTGTTATTATAGAATGAGTGTGTATTTATATAAGTTTAGATATATGCGTTGGATCATGGGCTTCTTAGAAGTGAGCCCAATATTAGTTAGTCAGTCCAGTGTCTTTAAGTCCCTTATATTCAAGTTTGTATTGGGCTATAATTATCGGCTAAGCAGCCATGGTGATAGATAGTCCAAAATAGATATTAAAACGAATTTTATAAATGATTACCTTTTTTTGTGTTTTTACGAGACAATATTCAAGTCTCACTCTCCTCCACCACTTGAAAAGAAGTGATGAGTAGATCTCAAGCTGTAAAACCCCAGCCCACCTTCATCTTAGGAGTAGAAGTATTGGGCCAAGAGACCCAATGTACTTTTCGCTTATTGAGATAGCCTAGGGGTCTAATCTCGAGGCGAGCCAACACAGTGTCAAGCTCAAGTTCGACTCGAGCTAGATCGAGCATTAAGTTTCAAGCTCGAGTTTGATTTGACTCGAGTAAGTAATAGACACTCTCGAGTTCAACTCGACTAAAATTAATTTAATAAAAATTTTATAGCAACAAATGTCAAAAATAAATTCGGGAATTCAAATTTTACATTTTCGAACAACAATTATAAGAACCTACTAAGAATATAAAAGTAAATGGTATATATGTAAAATAGAAAAATGGTAATTTAGTAAAAGCTCAATGAAGTTCGCAAGCCAAGCGAACTAAGTATTTGAGAGTTCGATCTCAGCTCGAAACCCTACTCGAGTAGCTTGAGCTCGAACTCGAGCTTGACTCGGTTTACCTCGAGTCGAATTCGATAATTTTTCGAGCCGGTCTTGAGTAATTCACGAGCTCACTCGGCTCGATTACACCCCTAAGATTGCCTCCTAAAAAACCCTCTTCTAGCTAATTTATCAGCTCAAACAGTAAATACTATCGTTAATTGTTATATATTTTTTGTTATTTTTATGATTTGTCTTTTTTGTTATTTTACATTATTAAGCTCAAGAAATCAGCTATTTTGCTAAACATATATACGAATAAAATATACAACTTCAAAGTCCAAGTACCAACTTCGAGCTATTTCTACCGAATACACCCTGAGATTTATATATAAAACAAGTTTAAAACGAATCTTTAAATATAAAAAAAATATACTAGTTTGATAAGATTTAGTACTTGGTTTATTCACTTGTAATATACATCTTCATCCTTCCTCATCAAACCAAACCACACCATATAGGCCTACATAGAGAAGCTAGATAGATAGCTAATTCATAAAATGTGTGTGATTTTTAAATTTTAATATAAACTTGTTTTGAATATCATAAATAAAATTCCTTTATAAAATTCCTTAAGCTAATTTAATCAGCTTGAGCTGATTTATGGTGATTTACAATGTGATCTTAGGAGTAAAGGAAGATTGGATGTTTAGTCTCCCATTGCGGTGGCTAACCCCGGGTGAGGAAACGGTGTCCATAGCGGGGGTGACATGAGGATCTCGTGGTTTGTGAACCCATATTCTCTAGAAAGAGATGAAGAGAGTGAGCATGATCATGATGATTATGTGATTCCTCTGTAAGGAGATAGAGAGAGTTTGTGTGTATGGAGAGGTCTCCATATGTGGGTGCTGATGGAAAAGGAGAGAGAGAGAGAGACCTTGGTGCCCTCCCCAATATATAGGGAGGTGTCTAGGGTAAGATGAGATAAGATGGGCCCAAGCCCAATGAGTATACCATATGTTTGGGCCTTACCTAAGGCCAAAGCATGGGGTACACCAACAGTGTATGTGTAAAATAGTAAAATGGTAATTTAGTAAAAGCTCAATGAAGCTCGCGAGCAAAGCAAACTAAGAATTTGAGAGTTCGAACTCGGCTCGAAACCCTACTCGAGTAGCTCGAGCTCAAACTCGAGCTTGACTCGGTTTACCTCTAGTTGAATTCGGTAAATTTTTTAGTCGGACTTGAGTAACTCGTGAGCTCAATCGGCTCGGTTACACCCCTAAGATCGCTTTCCAAAAAACCATCTTCTAGCTATTTTATCAGCTCAAACAATAAATACTATCGTTAATTGTTATATATTTTTTGTTATTTTTATGATTTGTCTTTTTTTATTACTTTACATTATTAAACTTAAGAAATCAGGTATTTTGCTAAACACATATACGAATAAAATATACAACTTCAAAATCCAAGTACCAACTTCGAGCTATTTCCGTCAAATACACCCTGAGATTTATATATAAAACGAATCTTTAAATTTAAAAAATATGCTAGTTTGATAAGATTTAGTACTTAGTTTATTCACTTGTAATATACATCTTCATCCTTCCTCATCAAATCACACCACACCATATAGGCCTACATAGAGAGCTAGATAGATAATTCATATAATGAGTGTGATTTTTAAAATTTAATATAAATTTGATTTTACATTTAATATAAATTTGTTTTGAATATCATAAAATTCCTTAATAATATATTTATGTTTTGTACTTGTATTGAAACATGTCTATTAACTACGAAAGAGAGTAAAGATGATCACACCCGTCGGTTTTCTTTAATTCCCATCACTGCCGTCAGCCTTATTCAATGCCAACAACCATACGTCAGTTGTTAGCATCTTGTAAACAAATGTACAAGTTTCAATATCAAACGGAGTAAAAGAATTGAAGGATAAAAATTATCCATTTTTAGAAACATCATGCAGATTTTGTTATAAACCAAACTAATTTCCCTTTCTTTACTCGCGATTGAATCCCATGGAAACCTCAAGAACTACACAAATCAACAGATATGCTCTTGCCTGTGCTCTTTTGGCCTCCACCAGCTCCGTCCTCTTGGGTTACGGTAAGTCATTCCAGTCTCTATCTCCATTTTTAAGCACAACTGAATCAAATTCATAGATTGAGAAATCAGAGCAATTCAAGTTAAAAAATTTCTCAATTTATTCAGTAAATTGCATACCCATATCACCTTTAACTGAAGAATTGATGATTGAGGTCTGAGACTGTAAAAAGATCCAAATTAAAAAAATACCCAATTTCGTAAATTTGAGAATCCAGGTTAAAGAATTGCTGTATTGACAATGGTGTATCAGGTGTTTGATGAAATGTCTGTGTGCAGATATCGGAGTCATGAGTGGAGCGGTGCTGTTTATTAAAGATAACCTGAAGATCTCGTCAACCCAAGTCCAAATTCTTGTGGGTTCACTGAACGTTTGTTCTTTAATAGGATCTCTCGCCTCCGGCAGGACTTCCGATTGGATTGGCCGCCGGTACACAATCGTTCTTGCAGCAGCAACGTTTTTCATAGGAGCATTACTCATGGGGTTCGCTACAAATTTCGGTTATCTTATGGCCGGAAGGGTAGTCGCCGGGATCGGTGTTGGATACTCCCTGATGATCGCTCCGGTGTACACGGCAGAGTTGTCTCCGGCGATGACACGTGGCCTCCTCACTTCCCTCCCGGAAGTATTTATCACCGTCGGAATTTTATTAGGCTACATTATCAATTATGCATTATCTGGACTACCGAAACATATAAACTGGAGGCTGATGCTCTTACTTGCGGCGGTTCCGGCGGTGGGTATCGCCGTCGGCATCATTTTCATGCCGGAGTCACCACGGTGGCTTGTAATGAAGGGCAGGGTGGATGAGGCCAAAGAAGTTCTAAAAAACATATCAGATTCCGAGGAGGAGGCCCATTTAAGGTCAGCGGAAATTAACAATGCCGCCCTTGAAGTGTACACGTTGGATCCACGTGGCGAAACGTGGCGAGGTCAAGGTGTTTGGAAAGATTTCTTAAAGCCGTCACCGTCACTCCGCCGTATTCTGATCGCCGCCATCGGGATCAACTTCTTCATGCAAGCCTCCGGCAACGACGCTGTGGTTTACTACACACCAGAAGTGTTCAAAGCCGCCGGAATCCACCACCGGAAGCAGCTTGTCGGGGTGACGATAATCATGGGCCTAGCCAAGACTTCTTTTGTCTTAGTATCAGCCTTTTTCTTGGACAACTTCGGTAGAAGGCCTTTATTGCTATTGGGCTCAATGGGCATGGCCTTTTCTCTAGCTGGGCTGGGCCTTGGGTCCATGTATTTAGAGCACTCAAGTAACAAACCAACATGGGCCATCGCTTTGTGTGTGGTGGCAGTGTGTGCAGACGTGTCATTCTTCTCGATTGGGCTGGGGCCCATCACATGGGTCTACACATCAGAAATATTCCCAATGAGGTCACGTGCTCAGGGCACGAGTCTAGCCGTGTCAGTAAACCGATTGGTTAGTGGGGTCGTGTCGATGACATTTCTCACGATTTCAAAGAAAATAACGTTTGGAGGGATGTTTTTAGTTCTTGCGGGGATCATGACAGTTGCGACAGTTTTCTTTAATTTATTTATACCCGAGACGAAAGGTAAGAGCTTGGAAGAAATGGGAAGGATATTTGAGAAAGAAGATGGGGAAGGTAGTAAGGAAATTGAAATAAACGAAAGTGGTAGATATTAATTTGTGGTTAATATGTAGTAAGTAAAGGTGTGCTTGGTTTGTGCTAGTTTTTGTAGTCATAATATTATAATGTAGCTAAGTAGCTTCTAAGGGTATGAATGAGTTGAGACTTAACTAACAACATAAGTTGGTTATTTTATAAATTTAAATCATTAAGTCATTGTGGCAAGCCGTATTGAACATTATTAGAATAACATTGTTAAAGTTTTTTTTTTTAACCGGCAAATTGGGATACTTCCCCGCCTCTCCAGTGTGGGTTCGAATTGCTTGGTGGCGGTTTTTCAATCACCCTCGTTATTTGGCTTTAACCAAGGTTCGATCACCACACATTCACTTCATGGAGGAAACCTCTAAGGAAAAAAACCCTAAACCCACTGCATGTAGCAGGATTTGATCCCCCAACCTCTTGCGAGGAAGTGGCCGCCTTACCAAATGAGCTAAACCCCATTGGCATAACATTGTTAAAGTTGATATTAGAAATACTTGTCAAAATAGGTTTTAGTATTATTTGTATTTAGACAACATGTAAAGTAGATGAATATTATGTACAGCCACCCAAGCCACTGACGGTAACCGCCGCCGTCAACCACCGCCCGCTGCTGAAAAAGCCAGCGATAACCACTAGATAACCGCCATTTCATGGCCTATAAATAGGTGTTCAAACAATTGTAATCAGTGTATGGTTCGTGATGACATTGTGTGCCATTACGTACCAAAAATTTCAGTAATAAAGATGAGATCTTTGTTTATTGTTCGTGTGCATTTCGTATTTGGGACCATCAGTTGAAGCTATCCGGCGCCTAAACTAACAACATAAGTTGGTAGGTTAGGCTGACACTTGTTTGAGTCAGCTAACTTAACCAGCTTGCGCTGATTATGAGTATATGGTAGTTACAATGTGATTTATGGTTGCTTAAACTTTTTTTCTTTGGACAGGTGTGTATAAACAACACATTTATGATCCATAAAAGCTCTCCAAACAATTGAATTTTTACCCTATTTTTGAACTTAATAACCAACATCCTAGTTGGTAGCAGGTACATCTCTCTTCATGGATAGATCAATTGCTTAATTTACCTCAAAAAAGCCAGCAGAAACTGATTTCTCAAATCATTAAATACCTCAAAATTGCCTAGTTGGTGAAGTTCATTAGATATTTAAACTCTTTCAAAACAAATTTGGTACCATTTTATATATGATATGGATGGCTACTGTTACTTAACGGTAATAAAACTGATTATTCAATATTTTAAATACAAAAACTAAAATATGAATTTACAAACTTACCCCTCTTGTGTACTGTTTTATATTCGTTTAATTTTTTTTTCAAAAAATATATTTTCATCTTGCGTTTGAAAATAATGGCAACAAAGTCTCCTCCACCTTGGACTTACTAATTTCAAAAAAACAGAAGCAAACAGTGGATTGATAATAGTCAATGAAAAGTGATAGACTAAAAGAGTTTTTGTTTTAAATCCATTTGTTTTCTAGCGCAGAAAAAGTATAACCCTAAAACACAAAAACCGCCCATGCATGTTTTCAAAACATAAAATTTACCAAAAGTCTCACAACAGAAGAAAAAGTTTGAAAAATATTCAGAGCCATTTTGGTGATATACAAGAAAGCATTATAAGGATAGTTGAGAGATGGATGCATATCTGGTGGGGTTAAAATAATTGAATGAATGTCAAAATGGTGTAGTTATGTGCTTGGCTGCAATCTAACACTTTTAAAACCAGAAAGCTGGACCAAGGAAGGGTTTTGGAATTATAGGCTTTGTTTTTATGCGTTTCATGTGTTTGTTTCTTATTGGAACCTTCTTTGTCATCAAAGATGCTCTCTTTCTTCACCAATAGACCTTGAGATATTGTATCACTACATATGTGGTTAATGTATCATTTTGCGGGGTAATGATCGAGTTCATCAGACAAATAGTTTCGTATGAAAACAGTTCTTATTTGAATTCTCTCTATTTATATATATATTAGAGTTAATTACAAAGATGCTCCCTGTGGTCTTGTCCAAATTTCACATTTAGTCCTTTAAAATAGAAAATTACACTGATAGTCCTTATGGTTAACGTTTTGTTTCACTTTTAGTCCTTTAGACTAACTGATGTTAAAGTTGATCGTTTGTCAAAGGGCATTTAAGTCTTTTTACTACTTATCTTTGTTTCCAAACATCTTCTATTCTCTTTCTTTCCCTTTATCAATTAATTACTAATTAACTTTTTATTAAAATTAACTAATAATTAATTAATTATCAATTCAACCTTCAAGGCTTCAATCATCTTCAACCAGAAACTAAATCTGTTTTTTTTTTCTAAAATCTGGAAACAAGGAACAAGATGAAAACCCAATAGAAATCCTAATAAAGAACAAACTTCAAAAACCACAAACTGAATTTGTTCAAGATGAAAATAAACACAATATATCTGCCGCTCTTGAAAACCCCATAAGTTATTCACAGATCTCTATATATCATGAACATAAACACAATAGAAATAGAAATCCTAATCAAGAACAAGATGAAAACCCCATAAGTTATTCACAGATTTGGTCAAAATAAAAAAGAAAAAAAGAAATAACAGAAATAATGAAGCATCTGTCGCTTTTGAAAACAAATGAATCTGCCAGATCTAGCTGTGGTGATGACGAAGAGGCTGTGGATCTGCGAAGAACCCTAGCGAAAAAGGCAGTGGATGGCAGTGGTGCGACCAACGGGTGGGTGGCGAAGGCTGCAGTGTTTAAATCCAAAAATCGAAAACCTACCCAGATCTAGCCGTGGTGATGACGACGAGGCTGCAGTATTTAAATCGGAAACCTACTACGATGGTGGTTTGGTGGCGGTGGTTAGATCGGAAACCTACTACGGTGGTTTGGCGGCTGAAGATTTAGGGTTTGACGATGGTGGTTTGGCGGCTGTGGTTAGAGTTCAAAAACCAGCGAACAAGAGAGGCGATGGTGGTAGACTTTCGTGGTGGTGGTGAGATGGTGGTCCAGCGGCAGTCTTCATCAAGATCTGGGTTTGCTACAGTGGGTGGTATAATCTGGGTTTGCTACAGCGGCAGCCTTCATCAAGATCGGCGGCAGTGCGATGGTGGTGCTCCGGCGATGGTGCTCAAGATTGTAAAGATTTTAGTGAGAGAGAGAGATATGAAGAGATGTGTGAGTGTTTGAAGAATAAAAGGAGCAAAATCTTGTTTGGTTACAAGATTAAAAGAAAAACTTTTAAAAAAGTATGTTTGGTAATATGATAATGTAATAATATATTTGGTTACTAGAATAAGTTGGAAAATGACCAATATACCCTTTGACTAACAGTCAAAGATAACTGAAGTTAGGCTAAAGGATCAAAATTGAAACAAAACGTTAACCATAAGGACTACCAGTGTAATTTTCGATTTTAAAGGACTAAATATGAAATTCAGCGCAAACCACAGGGACCATCTTTGTAATTAACTCTATATATTAGATTGCGTTTGTTTTCAGAAGATAAAACACTCTATCTCTTTTTTCACCTCTTCTGTAATAAAAATGGTGATGAAGTCTTTATGACGAGACAAGAGACTTTGTTTTTTACAAGACAAATGAACTTTTTTCAGAGTTAAGACCACCATTCATCAGCCATGGGTTTTTCGATAACCAATAATCGCCTCTCTCCTCGAACCACAAACTCAATAACGTAACACACTGGTGTTAATTACTATGTAAATATGCGAGTTTCCATTCACATGCAATTATATATGGACATGGCATGCTTTAATTCACATATGTTTCATACTCTTTTTTTATGTGACATCTATAAGTTATGATATAATTTTGTAATTATATGATTTTTCTTTTTATGCGTATTATAATTATAAGTTATAGACAATATTGTCTTTTTAAGTCTTACCTTTATAAATGTGAAATGTCGTGACATTATGTGGTTCAATTCGACAATTCATAAGATTTAACCATAAAACAATATAATGCCGGCCTTACTTATATGATACACAAGTTTTCAAGTATTAATTCGTCAAAGCATAGATATTGTTTTTCATAATCAAAGTTCATTAACAAAGTTTACATATGATTAAAACAAATGCGTCAATGCATTAACATTTGACTATGATGGTTGAAAATGTAAAAATGGACTGTGCATCAATGTGTTAAATTTATATGTATAAACTTGTTTAAGATCGTGCTTCTTATTATTTTCTTAGAACAGATATACACTCACCCATTAAATATATTTCTAAATTTACTCTATATTCCTAGAAATACAGATCGAGTATATTATGAAAATACCTGATTGATATATAAATAATGTAACTAACCCTAATTTATTTAAGCATTTTAATATTTCAGATCAAAGAGTGTGTTCTTAGCTTTTCTCTCATATTCATACTAAGATCATACATCATTATTGTGGATTTGCTTCAATACTATTGATACTTAATACAATTGGGAACATACACATGGTTTTTTATTTACGATTATTGAAATAACCACGTCTGTTCAACCGATGTCACGTTAGTATTTCACATGATATACCAGATATGATACATCAAAGCAAAACTATCCTAAAATATTAAAATGAACACAACTCGACTCTAACACCATGCTTGTTCAACGTGTTGCAACAAATGAAAAGAACCCTATCGCGATCCAAAATCAATTTGTCTAAACTTGCGTATGATGTCAAAGAGAAGCAGGTTTGGTTTCGATTAGTGCAATCTCAAGGATGAAGATGATACTTGTGGATTAGGGTTTGGATTTGCGAAAGTGCATGCGTTTCATGAATTTGAAATTATTGGGTAGAGCATAAAATTTTAATTTAAGTAATGGAGTGTTTTACAATATGCTAGTATGTTTCGATGGCTACTTTATGAATAATTTAATTACTAAAGTATTATAGAATAAAAGTTAGATGTGAATAACCACGACCCGAATATAACATTGTTAAGAAAAGTAAAAAAATTATATAATAATATATACAACTAGCTAAGCGACCCGTGTATCAACACAGAATAATATAAGTCAATTTTAAATTTATATAGTTTTAAAGAGTATTATGACGTATAGTAAAAAATTACAAAGCATAGATATGAATATAAAATCTCGTAAGAAATGAATAATCATTACAGAATTTTGAAATTCATACATAAGATTATCATTAGATTTTCTTTAAAACCTCTTTATAAACAACATTCATAGTTTTATTTGTAGGGTTTCCTTAATCATAGCAAATTAAAACTTTTAACCTCTTTTTACTCTTCACTCAAGAAACTGTCACATATAACAGTCCATGAGTGAAAACGTATCTTTTTAGTACTTCTTATAAATACTCTTTTTAAGAAATATAAAGTTACATTACACGTCTAAAAGTTTTAGTATAATATTAATGTGTTTCTCGTGATGGAGCTTTATCCCGATACTGTAAAACTATAACTATAATATTATTGTTAATGTTGTTTATAAGCGACCCGTGTATCAACACGGGGATGATATAAGATAATTTTAAATTTATATAGTTTTAAAAATATTAACATGTTAAAAAATTAGAAAACATATATATATGAATATAAAATCTTGTAAGAAATGATAAACATTACAGAAGTTTGATATACATAAGATTATCATAATACTTTTTGTAGATACTCTTTATAAACAACATTCATGGTCATATTAGTAATTTAACGCACACACAAACTAAGCTATTTAATTTGAAATGGGCTAATGGCATTTCTAACTTGGGTATTTTTCATACTTTTATAATTGTTGCCCCAATTCACGATTTTTTTAATCTACTGAATGTTGTTTTTTCCTTTTTTGATATCATAAGATATCAAAGATATCTTTCATAGTTGATTTGTGAACTCACTACCTCATGTTTACTAAATGAATTGCACACAAAATCAACGAATTTGTAAACTCACGCCCGTGTAAACATTTAAACAATATCGTAAACTACAGGCTTGTGGTTGAATTTTCAATTAAATTCAAATTCAAATGGTTGTTATATTATCCATGTATAACAAACAATATCGTAAACTACTATTAATCGATAACAAACAATTTAAAATATACCACTTTAAAAAAAGTGTCATATTGCAATAAAATTTATACCAAAACGTAGATAAAAATGAGACGGTCGTAAATATATAATTATTATTTCTCTAAACAAATTATATAATAAGTTATTAAACATATTTTATAAACAACATATAATTAATTATATTAATATATAAGTTTTATAAAACCCCCTCACAATTTCATAAAAGCCCCTAACATATTTTATAAAAACCCCTCAGAATTTTCACAATGCCCTCCTTCCAATTTCTTAAGGATTTTTGGCATTTATGACATCATTTTTTTATTTTTAAATTTTTTTTTATTAAAATCAAGGGTTGTGATTGGTAGAGAAGTTTTAGGAAGAGGGAGAAACCCTTTTCTTTTAATTAGAATATAATAAGATATATATATATATATATATATATATATATATATATATATTATCTTATCCACGATTAATTCAAATATATATTATTATTTTATCCAAGATCAACAAACACATAGAAATTTGTTATAATTTTTTTTCCTTAAGGGATTGGATGGAATGTGACGTAATAACTAATATATTTTTGATTTTCTTTAATTTTTTTTAAATCAAGTGCTATGATTGGTGGATATTTTTTTAGGAAAAGGGTTGATGACGTAAGTAACCCTTTTCTTTTAATAGTTTTATTTTTAATAGTTGCTTATATATATGATTCATTAATTTTTTATATTGATTGATGCACATTTGTCTGTTTTAAATATTATCTATTTTTATATAAATTTATCTTAAATAAAACAAAATTTTAAAAAAAAATCGTTTTAATACTTTTTATCTAAAGACCGAAGAATCAGTTATTATATCGACTATGATACGTAGATAGAATAAATATAAAAAAGATATAAATTGTTTTATGAATAATTTACCCACTACTATTAATGGATAACAAACAATTAAAAATATACCACTTTAAAAAAAGTGTCATATTACAATAAAATTTATCCAAAACGTAGATAAAAATGAGACGGTCGCAAATATATAATTATTATTTCTCTAAACAAATTATATAATAAGTTATTAAACATATTTTCTAAACAACCTATAATTAATTATATTAATATACAAGTTTTATAAAACCCCCTCACAATTTCATAAAAGCCCTAACATATTTTATAAAAACCCCTCAGAAATTTCACAATGCCCCATTCCAATTCCTTAAGGATTTTTGGCATTTATGACATCATTTTTCTATTTTTTTAAATTGTTTTATTAAAATCAAGGGTTGTGATTGGTGAAGAAGTTTTAGGAAGAGGGAGAAACCCTTTTCTTTTAACTAATATATTTTTGATTTTCTTTAATTTTTTTTAAATCAAGTGCTATGATTGGTGGATATTTTTTTAGGAAAAGGGTTGATGACGTAAGTAACCCTTTTCTTTTAATAGTTTTATTTTTAATAGTTGCTTATATATATGATTCATTAATTTTTTATATTGATTGATGCACATTTGTCTGTTTTAGATATTATCTATTTTTATATAAATTTATCTTAAATAAAACAAAATTTTTAAAAAAAATCGTTTTAATACTTTTTATCTAAAGACCGAAGAATCAGTTATTATATCGACTATGATACGTAGATAGAATAAATATAAAAAAGATATAAATTGTTTTATGAATAACTTACCTACTACTATTAATGGATAACAAACAATTTAAAATATACAACTTTAAAAAAAGTGTCATATTACAATAAAATTTATACCAAAATGTAGATAAAAATGAGACGATCGCAAATATATAATTATTATTTCTCTAAACAAATTATATAATAAGCTATTAAACATATTTTATAAACAACCTATAATTAATTATATTAATATACAAGTTTTATAAAACCCCCTCACAATTTCATAAAAGCCCCTAACATATTTTATAAAAATCCCTCAGAATTTTCACAATGTCCCCTTCCAATTCCTTAAGGATTTTTGGCATTTATGGCATCATTTTTTGATTTTTTAAATTTTTTTTTATAAAATCAAGGGTTGTGATTGGTGGAGAAGTTTTAGGAAGAGGGAGAAACCCTTTTCTTTTAATTAGAAAAAGATATATATATATATATATATATATATATATATATATATATATATATATATATATATATATAATCTTATCCACGATTAATTCAAATATATATTATTATCTTATCCAAGATCAACAAACACATAGAAATTTGTTTTAAAAAATGTGCCCTTAAGAGATTTGATGGAATGTGACGTAATAACTAATATATTTTTATTTTTCTTTTATTTTTTTTAAATAAAGGGCTATGATTAGTTGAGATTTTTTTAGGGAAAGGGTTGATGATGTAAGTAATCATTTTCTTTTAATAGTTTTATTTTTAATAGTTGCTTATATATATGATTCATTAATTTTTTATATTGATTGATGCACATTTGTCTGTTTTAAATGTTATCTATTTTTATATAAATTTATCTTAAATAAAACAAAATTTTTTTAAAAATCATTTTAATACTTTTTATCTAAAGACCGAGGAATCATTTATTATATCGACTATGATACGTAGATAAAATAAATATAAAAAAGATATAAATTGTTTTATGAATAACTTACCCACTACTATTAATGGATAACAAACAATTAAAAATATACCACTTTAAAAAAAGTGTCATATTACAATAAAATTTATAACAAAACGTAGATAAAAATAAGACGGTCGCAAATATATAATTATTATTTCTCTAAACAAATTATATAATAAGTTATTAAACGTATTTTATAAACAACCTATAATTAATTATATTAATATACAAGTTTTATAAAACCCCCTCACAATTTCATAAAAGCCCCTAACATATTTTATAAAAACCCTTCAGAATTTTCACAATGACCCCTTCCAATTCCTTAAGGATTTTTGGCATTTATGACATCATTTTTCTATTTTTTTTAAATTGTTTTATTAAAATCAAGGGTTATGATTGGTGGAGAAGTTTTAGGAAGAGGGAGAAACCCTTTTCTTTTAATTAGAATATAAGATTGTGGCTACTTAAAATGCGCCTGTTACCGTTTATTGTAGGGTTCTGATAATTTGCGCCGCATGTTTATTTTAGATATCTAATATCTGAAACTTTTATTAAAGCTAAGACCTAGCTTGGGTGGTTATGTCTTTGATATGCATGGCGAATGGCATAAGTTCAAATCTCTCCTCCAGCCTTTTTATTGTTGTTTTTTCCTTATCTATCATTTTTCACTTTCCCTCCTAAGTTCACTTGTTTTTTTGTTATTTCTTTATTTATTATTTATCAAAAAAGTATAATTTATTTCTTCCTATTTTTTAAAACATTTATTTTCATATTTCATAAGCCTAGGCGATCTTCTTTATTTATCATTTACGAAATTTCACTTTTTTAGAAAAGAATTTATGACCGCCTATATTGTATTCAAAATTTTAAAGTTTACGCTACGTTTTTATATTTTTTCCTTGCTTATTTCTTTTAATATTTGTTTCATAACGTTATAAATTCAATATGAATTATGTTGTAACTATGTTAATAACTTATGCATTAATTAAAGTCTTAAAACATATTTGAAATAGCATTTCCTTTTAGATCCTTTTAAAAGCTTATCTTTTAAGAAATAAAAGCGTAAGCTTCTATAACAAAAATGAGACATATTTCTAGGATTTAGTTTTCGAAAACCTATTGAAGTTGTTACTATTTGTTATTGTATGCTTCTCAATACACTAAAGTTAGATTAACAAAGGTATATTTTCTGTTAAAAGTATGTACACCCTTATTCAAAGGAAATTATTTTCTGCCCATCAGTCGATAGTACATGTTCCATTCTGGTCAAAAACTATCCCGACAAAAGTCAATATTTTCAACTGGAGATTATGTAACAATGCGCTTCCTACACGGGTTAATCTAGTTGCAAAAGGAGTTCAATTGCCCTCGAACGAATGTATCTTTTGTAACTCTTCGGAAGAAAATTTGGATCATTGCTTCTTCAAATGTTCATACAGTGACAAGATTTGGAGAAAGGTATGGGCATGGTGGGATTGGCAGGATCCAGGTTTCAATCACTAGAAGAATATAAGTCCTTCTCTATATTCTCGAATAGCTCCAACTTTCCGGTGGCTATCTTTAGAGCAATCTGTTCTATAACTACTTGGTCAATATGGAAATGGCGTAATCAGATTCTACATTTGGGCAGCGAGGAAGGTTGAAAGGCCAAGCTGGAGGATATCTTTATCAGGATTCAAAGGGTTTCGGCGCTATGGTTCACGGATAGGAACCATCCCATTTGGAACTTGGATCAATGGTGGGTGAATCCTATCCAATAGTTATAATATTTTTGTAACAATTTTGTTGTAATTTGCTTCCATCTTTGGATTCTCTGTACATTTAAATTCTAGCACCTTGCTAGAGTTTTGTCCCTTGGTTTAATAATATTTTGGTTGTCTAAGGAAGGGTGATGGCCATGCCGAAGCTCTCTCCTTAGATAATCTCTTTTGCTTTTAAAAAAATAAAGATTAACAATTTAATATTAAAGAATGCATCAAAATAAGAAAATTATTTGTTACTTACCAAACAAGTTTTTCAATACATTAAGTGGTATAATTTGAATATTAGTGCATTAAATGATAGTTATCAAAGTTAGATACATAATAGTAAAATGTGACAACTTCGATATATTTTCGAAAACTAAACCCTATTTATAATTCTAAAAGTTCAAACTCTTTAAAATTTCGAAAAGTTTAAGCTCTTAAAAGTTTCAAAAAGTTCAAACCAATAACTCCTTAAAATAATGAAAAGTGTAAACTCGCAGCGAAGCGGTTTAAACACCCTTGTTTATTCTATTTTATTCTTTGTTACGCATAATTATTTAGAATTTATTATCTTAATGATTGTACGTTAGAAATATTTTATAATCTATATAATATATATATAGAAAAGGAGAACTGTGGTCCAAATATACACTTTGTTGTAGTATATAACAGACAAGTGTTACGCACAAATCATGTTTTGAAGATTTATGTGCTTCATATTTAGCTTATTATTAGTTCGGTAGTCACTAGTGAGCAATCTTCTTGATGCTTTTAATGTAACTTAGTCATGCGTTTCCTATAGACTACAAATGATTCAATGGACATTCAAAATATAACTTTTGTAAGATGTTTTTGCATACTTTGTTACGCTCTCTATGGACTTTAATTTAAAAAGATTAAATATTAATAATTTAATATACGTGTTACTTATAAAATGTAAAATGGTCCTTATAATATATAAGAAAATGCAACGAGGGAAAAAGGATTTGAATTTTTATATGGAGTAGATAAGGCTCATGGCAAACATGTCAAACTCAGGCAAATATTTTTATAAAAATCGTTACAACTTTTATTTAAATTCCTAAATATGATTTTGAATTTAAGATCGATTTGAATATGTGACAATTTTCTCTAAGAAATAATATATATTAAATACAAGAGCAAAAATTCAAACAATAATACAAAGTAATACTATCAACATAGAGATGAAAATGACAAGGCTTTGTTTTCAAATCTCATCACTAACAAGTTTAGGTTTCTCAGTTCCCTCACATATTATTTTTAATTTTGAATAATACTTATATTTGTGTAAATTGCATTTTTAAAAAATAACTATGACATGTACTTTTCAGTTCTCATCCAATTACACATATTACTAACAAGTTTAATTTAGATTTTGAGTTTGTTATTATATAATAATAAAACACTGCACATATTAGAAATCTGTTTTTGATTGGTTCAGGTTTATGATTTAAAAGACAAATTCTTTTGAAAATCATTGTTAATGCCAGTACCATAAATACTATATATTTGTAATGTTTATTAATGACTTATTAGTAGAGCTATTTTAGTTTTTATATAAAGAACTTGACTTAAATTTTTTAAAATACCTCTCATTAATTCATCATTAATTAACCGTCAGTTTTATTGTTTATTAACTTATTTTAATTAATTGTCAAGATTGATTCTCGTAATACTTATATTAAGAATGATTTCTGAATGATCACTATTCCCAATAACTTAATTAAAATGGTACGTGGTTTTGCTAGGTCTCTGTTTTTTGAGAGTATGTATAAATGTTGATAGTATTTAATATTTAATTTAGGGTTTAGTTCGCGAAAATGTATCCAAGTTGTCACCTTTTGCTATTGTGTGTATCGAACTTTCAAAGTTACCATTTAATGTACTGAATTATAAAAACTTACCATTTAATGTATTTAACCTGCTATAGCAGGTTAAATGATGATGTGACACAGGTTTTGATGACATGGCTGATGATATGGCATGTGACATGGAATTTCGTATTTAAAAATAATTCAAAATCAAATTAAGGTTTATTTTTAATTATTATTATTATTAATTACAAAAACGTCATCTTCATCTCTAAATTCATACACACGATTCATCAATTTAAGATTCATGTTGGCTGCCATCCACACAAACGATTCATCGAACAGATCCTTGACCAGATCCAGTTGGTAACTTCAACGATTTCAACAAAGGGCTACAACCGATTCATCGAACAGATCCACACAAACGATTCATCGAACGATTTCCAGATCTTCGAGGGCTACAACAAAGGGCTACAACCGATATCCAGATCTGCGATTTCTAGATTTTGCTCATCTGTGATTTTGTTTCTCACGGTTATGTCGATTCTTGAGGGTTACAACAAAGGGCTCAGGTATGCTTCGATTCAATGTTTGTCGGTTTAAGTTTTGATTCAAATCTAGGCCTCATCGAGTTCACCCCACTAGATCTGGGTTGCATCGAGTTCACTGTTCATCGTTTTAAGTTTTGATTCAGATTTAGGGTTCATGTTTTTCTTTTCTGGATCATATAAACAGATCCGTTTATGGTTTTGTTCTACATATTTGGGGTTTTACAAGTCTTAATGTTTGATTCCATGGTTTGTAGATTTGGGTAACAACTCAAATAGATTTATAATCTGTTCTATTATAATATGTTATTCCATCGATTTGTTCTTAAAATGCTTTCATGAATGTGGTGTTGTTTGATTTTTCATCTGGGTAGTGTTGTTTGGTTTTCATCTGGGTAAAAACTTCATCTTCATAAACTTCATCTTCATAAGATCTTTATCTTCATCTTGAATTTATAAATAAAAATAATAATAACAATATTAAGAATTATTGGTCTGAAAAATAAATCAAAAATCAAAAAATAACTTGCAACTTGCTATTTAGGTTACATGATACATAAAATGGTAACTTTTGTGAGTGTAGTACATTAAATGGTAACTTTGAAAGTTCGATACACACAATAGCAAAATGTGACAACTTGGATACATTTTCGCGAACTAAACCCTAATATTTATAATGTTTTTTTAAATAAAATTGTGTACAAACAAAATCTTAGTTAACATAGTTTGAAGTAAACTTTTAATGGTACGTTATAATTTTGGTCTTATGTATCTAACTTTGGTAATAAATATTATAAATTTAACACCATGTGTAAATTTAAATTACTATAAAGAACGAACATGACAATATGAAAATCTGGGTAACTTCAATTCACTAGCTAGGTTCAGCATGCAGATTCTTTTAGCTTTAAATTGTTTTGCCCTACTCTACAAATTGGTGAAATATCACTTTCTAGAACAATTGGAAAAAATAATATTTTAAATAAAAAAGAAAATACCCTTTTATCCATTTTAGGAATTTAAATTTATATTCTCGTATCCTTTTCTCACTATTAAGTCTGTCTTTATCATGAAATTTCTGATTTTATGGTTATTTAATATTTTGGGGTTTTCAAAAATTATTCTTGAATATTTTAGCTAGCTGCAAATACTGTTGTTTAGGATCATATGTATCTCTAAAAGCTTAATATCAAATATTAAACAATAAATGTTAGTATGCTTTATATAGCATATATAATATAATTCTCCCTAAATTATTTTATATATATCATCTAAAATTATATACAATAACTATTATCAATGATAAGTACGAATTGATTTATTTCTAGCCATTTCATAATTATCATACTCAATCATCTTCTAATATAAATAAAAAACTAATTTGATAAAATTTATCAGACGATATGAACCGTTAATTTAAAAAAATGTTAAATCTTAACCATTAGTTCACATAAAATTAAAAAATCAATTTTAATTTAGTTAGTCAAACTTGAAATTCATTTTAACTTTAAAACAATTACTTAAATTTCATTTTAATATAAGATAAGATAGTAAAAAAAACGTATATAATTTTAAATAGAGTTTTCGTTTTGCATCCTTTTACGTCATTACGTATATAATATATAAATATAACTACTTTGCCAAATTATGGGTGGGTTGAGTACTTTTTGGTTTTAGATGGGATTTTTCTACAAGTTTTAGGAAAGAAAAAACTAGAGAGTGTTAGTAGGAGAGAAAGACACATGGGAAGCTGGATCTTGGGTTTGAGTTTGGATTGAGAGTTGGGTGGGCAACTTAAGAGGGAGTAGAGAAGAATTCAAAATATGGTTGCAATATCTAGAGGAGGTGTCATTGGCTATCTTGGTTACAAGCTCCCGAAATTAATAGGAAGATGGCAGTTTACCTCTGAAGATATCATATGTTTTGAGGTGTCAAAAGGTTGTAGACTTTTCTATTGTCTAGTGGTACATGAAATTGTTGAGTTTGTTATTCTAAACTTATTCGTCTATTAAAAAAATATATTTTACTAACTTGCACATTAATTTTATAAATATCGTACTTTTTGTAAAATAATCACTTTCTTTTAGTAAAATAATCGTATCTCTTTTACACCTTGAAGAAGATGATATTTGGGCTTTGATTTTATATATCTTTGGTGATCAACATTCAACAATATACTTGCTTCTGAGAAATATACCTTAGTATAAAAAAATCATTGACAAATATGTGTTAACAACAACATTAAGCTCTCTCAGTTTAGTTTTATCTATTTTGCGTCTCGAATTCATGGCAAACAAAAGTTTAAATTTTAGTGTATAGACATACTTGATTGTCGAGGGGTTAAAACTTAAAACATCTTTTTACACACAAAAATAATATAACTTTATCAATTTATTTGCATGATATCCTATTTTTTGTTGATATTTTATTATTTATTGTAAAAGGATTAGAAAAACTAATTATTAATTAAGGTTTTATAAATTATAGCTATACTATTTTTTAAAATTGTCAACCCGGTTAAACTATGGTTAATTTGATATTCTATGGTTTAATGCTTATAGAAAAAGCTTTAAAGTAACTTAATTGAAAAGGCAACATTAGAAATGTTAATTAAGTTTATTCATTTTTCCAATAATATATATTAAACCTAGCACTGACGACCCACAAATTTGGCTTCGAGCATCGTAACTTTCCAAATTCAAGTGTTTAATATGTTTACTTTGCAAAGAAAGGGTTATTATTATTATTATTATTATTATTATTATTATTATTGTTATTATTATTAGTATTTAAATAATTATCTATATTTTACATTACTTTTAAATAAGAAAAAACAAATTACCCGTGGTCGTAAATAATGTAATAATTTCAAGATTTAGTGTTGCAACAATTTTCAGATTTAGTGTTCAATTTATTTGTTTGTATAGTAATGGAACATTTCTAGATTTAGAGTTATTTATTTGTTTCTAGATCAGTTTTCAGACTTACAAAAGGTTTTCTGTTCGATTTTTTTATACAATATTGTAATGATTTCTAGATGTAGAGTTCTTCATCTGTTTCAAGATCAATTTTTAAATCTGCAAAAAGCAAAAATGATTTTATGATGTATGTTGTATCTAGATTGCTTTTATGTTACTGATAATCTATTAACATGTTCGTGGATTTCAAATGCTGAAAAAATATAAAGTTTTTCAAGTTAACAAAAAAATTTATAGCATAACAAATAGGAACAATAATGCAAGTTTACAAACGAAATTGAAAAAAAATTGAGCACATAACAATTGGGTAAAATGCACAAGGATATAACAAAATTAATTAAACTAGAATTGTATATAATGACATCTTATGACATGTTGTTACCTTGCATAGATTGTCACGTTTGAAGAAATTTATTTATTAATATGAAAATTAAATAATTTATTATATACATAAACATTTTAGGTTAAATATTCATATTTTAAGTGTTCATCATAATAGTTGAGTAATATTCAAAACTGTTCTCATGAATCATGTTTAACCCAAACATGAAATAATCTTGAATCCAACTTTTATACTACACTTTAGAAGAGAGATGGAAGTGGTCATCTTCTACTAGACTCGTCACAATTTTGCGTCCGTCTTTTTCTTTCACCAAAAGATGCACAACTTAGTCTTGTAATAATTACTTTCAACCATATTAAATTATGATACCCGCCATCTATTTAAAAAAGCGAGAAAGAGAAGCTATATGTCCGACCTAAAATGCACACCATGCGCCTTTATTTTTATGAAGATTATCACAGCTAACCCATCTTCATACCGCCAGTGGAGTGGAAATGTAATCACTACATATTGATCACGACACGAGAGAATCCACCCTCCACACTGCTTCCTTAAATAAAGTAAAGATCAATTGTCTATACATAACAATTTATTTATTATCAAATTTTGCTATAGATTATTAACTACTTGTATATGTTATAACTATAATTGTATGTATCTCATGCCTAGCTGGCTATCTCTCACAAGACTGGGTTTGGATGTGTTGTTACTTGTTGTGTATCTGTTTTAAAATTAAAATTATTTTTACTTGACTTTTTCTCTCAGTTTTGTTTGTTTTTTGGAATATTCACTTGTATTTAAACTTTTCAATTACAAAGTACAGCATGCGCCATTCTTCTTCATCCTCAAAAACTCTCTCTAGACATGGAGACCAGCTTCAAACTTCGAATCTCTAAACTCTTCCAAACGTCCTTCAACTCTTGCCGGACTAAACACATATCCGACGTCGTTGATCAGCCGTTTTTCTTCCCGGAAAACCGCCACCATCGACAACTCATCGATCTTTTCTCTCCTAAACCTCAACCAAAACCCCAAATCTCCCGGCCAAAAGTATCCGACAAACAACCCCATTTCACGACAGTTACAGATGCCGGAAATCGACACTCTGTTTCACTTCCTCCACCTCTGTTCTATGAAAAAAAATCGAAAACCACCAAGAAAAAGAAAACCCATTACCGGAAAACCGTCAAAAGCCAAGATTTTTCATCTGTTACGGATAATTTCTACTATGATTGTTGCAGCAGTGATGAAGATGGCGAAAGCGACGATGAAACTACTCTGTTTTCATCCCGATCATTTTCCTCTGATTCGTCGGTATCTTTTCGCAAAAATAGACGACGTCGTTTACCTCAGAAGAAATCCAAGAAATCCAGTGGCGGTGGATGTAAGGATCGGAAAGCAACCGATGTAATCCCGTTGAAAGGTAAAGGCAAATTCGTGAAAGATAGCGTTGCGATGGTGAAGAAATCAAGCGACCCACATGAAGATTTTAGGGTTTCGATGTTGGAGATGATTGTTGAACGACAAATCTTTGGAGCTCAAGATCTTGAGAATCTTTTGCAGTGTTTTCTTTCGCTAAATTCGGAAGAACATCACAGCGTTATCTGTGAGGTATTCACTGAGATTTGGGAGACTCTGTTTTCTGACTGGCTTTGATTAACCTTTTACAACTCTGTTTTATTCTTCTGTTTTTTCTACTTTTTTTTTTTAATTTTTAATTTTGGTTAATTATTGTTATCCTGATTAAACAACATTAGCTTAAAGCTACTAATTATGTGATTATTATGTTATCTAATTTTAACATTTAGTTTACTTAATTACTTGTGTTGTGTTAGTTTTTTTAATTCTGAATATAGAAGACTTGTTTTGAAATATTGTAAACAGGAAAAGCATCCATGCATATAAATTGACTTTAGAAAAAGGTAATATAAAAGTTGTGCACATAAATTGTGGTGATTTGCATTGTTTGTAGTTTCTTTTTTTCTTTTTAAAATTGATGAATCAAAAAGTATCTGACTTTGACTTATTTTAAATAGTTTAAATTCAAAAAAACAGCCTTGTTTATAACTTTATTAAAATTCAAAATCATATCAAAGAGTTTATCAAAAAAAAAAAAATCATATCATGCTTTACAAGTAATTAAACAATAAACATCACAGATTAGAATTTCAAATTAATCAGATTATATCAAAGAGTTTAACTTTGCATTACAACTTGTACTTTTAGTCTGCCATTTAATAAAATTTTCTTTTTGTATTATTGTTTATGTAAATTGTAATTAGTTTTAAATGTTTATCAAGATTGTTGTTAAAGTTCGATAGTGAACAAATGTATAGATTTAAAACTAAAATTATATATATATATATATATATATATATTGCTATTCAAAAAAATAAGTGAAGCCTGAGTAACATAACTAAATAAATTATTTAAAAATCAAAATGAATTGATATTTGAACAAACATTATTTCTCACAATTTTATGACATGTACAAGCTTTCCGTGAAGAGAGACTTTGGGAATTACTCGGTGCAAAAAAAATAAGAAAACAAATAAAAACACTTTTTCGAAAGAGCAAAAAGTAGCTTTTTAATAAACTAGATAATAAAGATACAGTTGACAATTGGTTAAGTGAAATATACTTTTTGTTGTAGTTCTCAAGCCACACACCTAGTGGTGTTTAAATTAAAATTTTATCTGTCCTTGATAGTTACGTCTGAAATTCGATTCAAACTTATTTAAAAAAAAAAAAAAATCCTGACACCATAGTTTACACACATCTGAAATAAGAGTTTTTGTATAATCTTTGATCATCCTTACTCGTTAAATCTATTACTGTTATCACTAATTATATTAAAGCTTAATGCTTACAACAATTAATTTACCACTCTATAAGAAATAGAATAACCTTTAAAACGGTAAGTCGTCAGAATTATTAAACCAAAAAAACACCCGTAACTCGATTACCTACTACATGAGCAACACAACACTACAACTAATCGAACTACATTGTTGTTCCTATGCTGGCTCGTTACCCCCCAACCACTTGCATGACTCTAGATGCTATTAGTACCTGTTTGGTTACGTAATTCCTGAGTGTGGAAAGTTGAGAAGTTTTTGTGTATTATCTGCGATGCGTTCGAGTCTGTGTAAGGTCGTCTATATGTAACCAAACAGGTGATTGTAATGAATGAAATGTTTTTGCTGTTCAAAAAAAAAAGATGCTATTAGTATTTTTTTTTATTTATTTATTATCTTACTCACTCACTATATTAAAAAAATGTTAAATGAAAATGAGAAAATAAAAGTAATAAATTACACATGCTATTATCTTCTAATTAAATAAAAAACTAACTTGCATAAAATTTATCACACATCCTAGCGAGCTATTTAATTAAAAAAGAATTTTAATTACTTAATTTTGATTATTTATTTAATCAAAACTACAATTTCAATCTTAATTTTTGTTAATTTGACTTCATATGGGCCGACTTTAGTTAATACATTTATACACAGTTTGCATGAATTCTATCCATACGACCAGTTTATATTTTGGTAAATCTTTCAAAATCGACTTATTTTTTATTAATAATAACCATCACAACAATAACATTTAATTATCTAATCTTAATTAGGGGTGTAAATGAGTCGAGCTACTCGTGAGCTACTCGAGCTCGGATCGTTAAAAGCTCGAAACGAGATGAGCCGAGCCTAAACATGCTCGAGCCCGAGCTCGAGCCTAGATTAAAGCTCATTTATTAAACGAGCTCGAGCCCGAGCCTTGTATACGAGCTTAAACGAGCTTTGATATAATATTTATTTTTTATTTTTTATTTAATACTTATATAATTGTATTATATATTTTTATACCATGAAAAAAATTTAAGATTCAAAAAATTATTTATATATCATTAAATATGAATTTTTTTAATAATATAACAATTTAAAGTTCAATTTCTTTTTATTTATTATTTAAATAATATAAACTATTTTTTCTAAAACAAAAAATAAATAAACGAGCTTTAACGAGCTTTGTAAAACATTACGCGAGCCGAGCTCGAGCTTTAAATCACGAGCTCGAGCTCGAGTTCGAGCTTCTGCATTTTTAAAAGAGCTCGGCTCGATTAGTCTAAAGCTCGGCTCGGCTCGGCTCGTTTACATCCATAATCTTAATAAAAAACTAACATGAATAAATTCTATTAAACAATCATAACTATTAATTTAAATAAAAATAAAACTATTAAATACGAACCATCAAGTAAAAAGGAGAAATTTCCTTATTTCTCAATACTTTATTATGAGATATTTCAATTTCTTTCCTTAATTTTTTATTTTTATTGAGTTGTCCCAAGCAAGAGAGAAAGAAGTCGATTTTTTCATCTTCTTTTAGAAATGGGTTATTTTGGTAAAAATTGAAATTTAATTGTAACTTTTGTTAATTAAAATTAGATTTAAATTAGATTTAATTTGGATTATAGTTATTAGAGGAAATTTCATACATGCTATTTTTAAACCTTATAATATTATTTAAATTTTTTGTTGATTATAACCAATACAGATTTTTTAAAGGCACCGATAACTATTTGTTCTTATTACCTTATTACCTTATATTGTAACAATAATGATCGATAGTTTGTACAACAAATAAAATCACATCTTTTCATATTATGGTAGCAAGTTTCTACCGTCATTTTGTCCTCCTCGCGTCGACACTTACACCGTTGGTCTGGCGTTGGTCTGGATGTTTAGTACCATAAGTCAACAATTTTTTAAAGTTTTCATTTCTTTTGCAATATATAACTAATTAACATATTTTTAGAAATATATATTTAATATTTATCATTTTCTAAATCAAATTATGTACCATACGAATATTTACTCTAGTGAATATAAAAACATAAAGCAGAAGAATTTAGTACAATAAAATTTATTATACTAAATTATCTAAGAAACAAGAATATAATAGTTATTTTTCGGAATGCTAAAGTAATTTTAGATATATATAGTTATTGTTTTAAGTATAAAATAAATTATCTAATGTTATCTCATATTCTTTTTAAACCGATTTTATGTTAATGGCCTACAACAATAGATGATAAGTGTGTTTTTTTTTTGTTTCTAAAAAAGCTATATAATTTCGAATTTAATATCGTCTATCCGAGATTTTGCATTCGGATTCGATCTCATAATCCACTATTCGAAGATCATGGAGTAAAAGTTTATTGTTTGGATCTTTATATCCAAAAATATGTAAATAAGAATGAGATTAGTAGACAATCTTCTAATATATATAAAAGACTAATTTGAAAAAAATTATTAGATAATCTGGACCCTTCATTTAGTAAAAGATTTAATCTTAGTCGTTAATTCCTTTAATTCTTAAATATTGATTTTGACGTTTTAGAGTCAAATTAATGTGAATTAGATAAAGATAACCCTTAATTAAATCAGCGATAAATATAAAAAAAGTAGAAACAATTAAACAATCGTAAATGTCAAGAACTTTCAATAAATTATAAATTATTTCAAAAACGTACTTCTTTCTTTATCATTTTTCATATAAATATTATTTATGAATATTTTTGAATTAAGTAATATTTTTTTACCTTTTCGTGATGCTTTCATCGCTAGTCTTGAAACTAACGCCGTCTGTCGTCATTCTTTTTAACACATTTTTTCATGTTTTATAAGTATTTAATATAATTTATTAATGCTTAATATTTATTACTTTTTTAAACCACCCCGTGTATTACACGTGCAGTTAAACTAGTGAGTTAGTATAAGACGTATAAGTGACAAGCTTACACAACAATTTATATATTATTACAATAAATTTTTATCAACAAATTTTATTTTATACAAATTAGCTCCCAAGTAAAAAGGTTAACTATAATCTATGACAAAAATTATTTATACGCTAATCATCTCCCAAAACATATACTAACGAAAGTGGATCGAATTTGTGGAGAAAGAAAAACGTGGTTTCTTAAATATTAATAATACTCATAGACTACTATTGTCAATCACTACTATTGTTTATAATTTAAGATATTAGCTTAATATGTGCAAGTTTTACTTCAAGATTTGAGTTTTAAGTATATGTTTTTTAAAAGAACATTATAGTGATTATTAGTTGAATTATGTCTTTTTTTTTATAGAATTGTTTTTAGGTACTCTCTATTGGTGGTGACATGTCAAGACTCGAGAGTACATAACCGTGTGATGCCAATTGGCCTGTGGTCATTCAAGAATCATGGAAGGATGCTTTTGTCAAAGGAGGAAGATATAAATTAATGAAATGAGTGTTTATTCAAGTATCTTTTGGCCGAGTTTTGCTTGATATGTATTTTCGGATATTTAGCAACTTTGTATGTGGATATGTCTTGAGTCATCTATATTATTTGGGTGATTGGTAATTGAGTTGGGATATTTGTGTATATAGAAAAATAAGGATAAATTATTAAACGATTGATGGTAATAAAATATCAACGGAGATAATTGGTTGGTAAATTTTTGTTCAAAATATCAACAGACCTCGAGTCGTTGCTAAATTTTAATATTTAGTTGGTAATTTATGAAATTAGCAACGGGCTATAAGCTTATGGCGACTAAAATTACCAACGGATATAGTTTGAACACCAATGGCTTTTCCGTTGCTAAATTACCAACGGGCTATGCAGTTTTGGGGCTATCATAATTACCAACGGACAATATTTAATTATCAACGGCTTTCGTTGGTAATTTACCAACGGTTTCGTTGGTAAATGAATTTACCCACGGTCCTTTTTACGACAGTCGATTTCCGTTGGTAATACCGTTGGTAAACATAATTACCAACAGAATTAACCTATTTACCAACAAAATTTTCTCCTTGGTATGGCAGTTTTTCTAGTAGTGAATTATCGTCTTCTTATTCACTCGATTATTTTTACTTTATTTTACTATAGTTTTTTTAAAAAATTATTCTTCTACTAACTAAACAATAACATAGATTTTTATCTTCTCCTTTGACTTTGATACATATTTTAATATAGTAATTAGCAGGATAATTAAAAAGATTTATTAGAAGGATATATAATCCATTTACTTTTTATTTTAGAAGAAAATATTGGTTTCTATCTTTTCTACTTTTTTTTAAAAAAAATACATGCACATATAAAACATATTCCTAAGGAAAATTATAATAATTCATACTATATCTTCTTACTTCATTCTCATACTCACTAGATGATAACATGTGCAATTCTGTAAAGACCCCCTTTTTTATATAATAAATCAAATATATAACATTTTGATAAGATTCATAATCCATTTATACAATATTAAAGTTTCAAATATACAATTTTACATTAAATCAATTTGTGGTTTATTTGTACTTCAAATACTTTGTTTTTCCAATAATCATGCATGCCCTAGGAGTCGTCTAAGCATGAAGCTTAATTAGTATACTCAACTAACATATAATATAACATCTTAGCATAAAACGTTCTTCAAATAACTCCGAATATATATCTCGGATGCTCACATGGAGCATAAATAACTCTGATGCCCAAAAAGAGCACAAATAACTCGGACGTTCACGAGGAGCACAAATACTCTGATGCCCACAAAGAACACAAATAACTCCGATGTTCATGAAGAATACAAATAACTATAGTAAAACACTAACTTATAACATCTTCACGGATAATATAATTACAGTAAGAGAAAATTCAATATACTCACGGTATTGTCAAGTACTATCTAGTGAGTATGAATATTAGTGAAAGTTTTGTAATAAAACCTATTGGCAGGGAAGGACGTTGGAGATATCCAACTTTTATAAACCTAATCTTTTGTGTGTATGTATATATTATATATATATATATAAGTTGAATTTTGGTTAACAAAGAGAATAAAATACCCAGCATGAATTCAATCAAACTGAGTATATTATTGGAATCACCCTTATGGACAAATTTAACCACAATTTATTAATACGGTGAACATGATTTTCAATTTTTAAAATTAATATAAAGCCATATGAATTAGGTAACAGACCGAGTCAAATTAATTAATTTTTTCTTGGAATATATATTTAATTTGTTTGCATTATGAACATGACAAATGAGTGTAGTAGAACAAAACACATACACCCAAACGATGCATACACCCCAACATCTAGCAGAACCTTTTCGTACTTAACTGTTTGAAATTAACACAAAATGACAATAATACTTTTTAATATATAAAAATGTTATTTTTTAAGTTAAAATCAGGATTGAATTTGTGATGCAAATATATTATAAAAAATACGTTATATTATCTTTGTATCAAAACGTGTCATGTGGGTGTGATACTGTGATATATAAGATTAAAAGGGCCCAACCTGCAATAACTTATGACTTCAAATTAATTATCTCGTACAATGAAAGGAATAGGAGTCTAAATATTATATTTTGTCAATTTATATAGCCAGATATAGTGGTTTTACAGGGTGGGTAGCTACATCTAAAAGTATACCTATAACCTAAAATAGCAGGAATAATTTCTTGTTTTAATAAAAATATAAAATTCTATTTGATCTGCTACATTCTCTTAATAATAATAATAATAATAATATATATATATATATATATATATATATACTATTTTTTTTGTTATCTACTCTTTTGATTTTGTCATCTATCTTAATTTTATAAGTAATAACAAGTAGAAAGATTTACTAAGATAATATACAATCTCTCTGAAAGAAATGTAAATGAACCATTTAAAAAGGAAAAATGATAGTAATAAGTAATAAAACGAGTAGAAAGATTTAGTAGGATAATATATAATCTCTCCAGAAGTGTTAGTAGAATTCACGGTTTTTCAACAGCAAACGTTTTTTTGGATATGGCATCGTGGAGGAAAGAAATTACGTAAGTGTTCTGAGTGGTTAAATAATCCAGCAAACATGCAGTAGAAAGAAACTGGTGCAGATCTGTGAGATTAATTTGGTTGGTTTGGGATCTCACTGTGTTCATGTAATATTATAAGTTAGAAGGGTGATCGGTGTCGAAGTGACGATAAAAAATAAAGCTAATTACCTTATACTAGATAGGGTAAGCGGGTATCGAATCCACGAGGAGCATGTGATTAGAGTTTAAATCTTATATTTGATTGTAAATTAAAATCCAAAGTTTGTGATTGATTATGTGATTTCTAGATTAACTACTAAGTTTGAAAGAACAAGAACAATAATAAATGACTGGTTGTAACGAATATGTGAAAAATGTAATCGCTAACGGTTTCGGGTCTAGTCAATTTATGCTCAAATGATTACTAAAACATGTAAATGAATAGGCTACATAGACATAACCATTAACTCATCAATTGAATCGAACTTAGGTACGGATTATGCCTTACCACACCAATCGTCTTATCCTTAACTACACTATACTAATGGTGGAATCGGAACGATTGAGGAGTTAACAATAATACCGTCTTAACACTCAAAATCAACCAATAAGTATTCGCACAAGAATGAAAGATATAATCATATGGAATTAATCTCAAAACTAACATTCAAGTATTCATATACACAATTTTTCATCAAATATATACATAAATTAACCAAACCCTACTCCCGGTTGCGATCACGGGGTGTTTAGCCAAGCATGATGGTGTTGAAAGATGCAAATATGGTAGTAGAAGACATCTTCAAATGATGGACTAAACTAGGGTTTATGATGGTGGAGAAATGGGTAGAGAAATAGTGCAATCCAACTAACCGAGTGATTCTTGAAGGTGTTGGAGAAGTAATCATCCAAAAACAACCTTTAATTCTTGAAAAACATTGCTTTCACCATGGGAGGATGATGAGAGATGATGATTAGATGCTCCAATAGTAACTCTCTACAGTCCTTGATGAATAATGCTCAAAAGTGTCCAACGGTTTGAATAGATTGAGTGGAGATGGATGGATTTGGATTATGGATTGAAAGGGATGTGTTCTAGGGTGAAGGGGATGAGTTTTGGGAGAGAAAAAACTGATTTGGGGCTGTGTTTTTTCGTGGAGAAGAAGGTAGGGGAGAAATAAGGAAAGTGCTAACTTATAGAAGGAAAGTAAGGAAGGGAGTATCAGTACTCTGGTGCAAGCTGTCTCTACTCCCTGCTTTGAAGGCTTTAAGAGTAATGCCGATTAGCACTACTTTTGCCTTGTTTTCTTTGTTCTTCATTCTTAAACACTCAAATCATTGCACATTCATCCCCAAATCTTGTAAGCTTTCATCATCATCATATTAATCATCAAATATCTTCATTTAAGATCCAATTCGCACACACCTATCACAAACCAAAAACTAATCAAAGCACAACTATTATAGACAACATAAATGCATTGTACTCAATTTAGGCATGTAAAGGGTATACATAAAAGACACTCATCAAAGGGGTATTAGTAGTCTGTGGTGAAGTTTGTTCCTTACAAACTTCTAGATGTAAAGACCGTGTTGGTGTTAATTGAAGTTGGTAATGTTTTGCTTTTCAAAAAAAAAAAAAATAAATAAATAAACTCTCCAAAAGGAATGTAAGGGAACCATGTAATAAGGAAAAATGATAGTAATAAGTAATAGAACTAGTAGAAATATTTAGTAGGAAAATATATAATCTCTCCAAAAGGAATGTAAGGGAACCATGTAAAAAGAAAAAAATGATAATTACATCTTTTTTATTCTTTTATTTATTTAATGATTTTAATGTGTAATTTACTAATTCTTTTTTATAATATCATCCATTAATTTTAAAAATTATTTGGTTCAATTGAGTATGAGAATAATTAGAAATATTTTATAGAATGATACAGAACTCCCTTTTAAAAATAGAGTATATAACGCGGATAGTCTTTAAGACATAGCAAAATTGCAACCTTAGTCCTTTATTTGAAATTTTTGAAAACTCGGCCTCTTAACCTATTATATCTTGATCACGCAAAATCTTTATTTGAAAATCTTACAAATTATGTGGTGGGTTTTAGTTTTTAAGATTAAGAAACGAGTTTGCAAGATTTTTCAAATAAAAAACTAAAAGTGCAGTCTTGCTATATCTTAAAAACCATTTGTATAATATACTCTTAAAACATACAAACGATAGATATTGAAAACATAAGTAGACCTACATTATAGGGTTCAAAACCAAAAACGACGGTTGATCTTGAAAAATACATGAACAAACCCTAAGACGACCACATTTAATTTCTACACTCTAGTACATCTTCAATTCTTAAAGAACACACGTATTAATAACCCTAAAACGGCCGTGTTCAACTTCTTATCAGTGATCAATTTAGGGATGTAAACGAGCCGAGCAGAGCCGACCAAGACAGTTATCGAGCTGAGCTCGTTTAGGATTTTTTAAGCTCGAGCTCGAGCTCGGCTCGTTTAGAGCTTAAGATGTTGAGCTCAAGTTCGGCTCATTTAATATGTATGAAGCCTGAGCTAAGCTCGTTTAGGCTCATTTAAGCTATGCTCGTTTAGGCTAGGGTATTATTTTAATATTTTTATTAAAATGATATATATAATTATTAAAAATTAAACATATGAAATATAAATTATATTATACATGGAGCTCGTTTAGGCTCGTTTAAGCTCGCGAGCCCACTCTTTGGAGCTCGAGCTCGGCTCGTTTATTAAATGAGCTTTAATCAAGGCTCGAGCTCGAGCTCGTTAAGGCTCGACTAGTTTCGAGCTTGTTGGAAATTGATCGGAATTGATGTAAGTATATGTTGGAGACATTGCAATCGTATGAACAATGGGAGGAAGAAAACACAGCAGTAAATTGAGAGTAACAGGGCAACGTAAAAGCAGTAAAAACAGAGAGAAAAGCACTGGAAATTGCATGCATTAATGTCAGATTACATCTCCTATTTATAGAGATGGGTGGTCGGTGGTTATGGAGGGTGGCCGGCGGTTATTACCGCCAAGGTGGCGGTGGTTTTCTTCCCTCCACAAACTGCCGACAAAGTCAAAGTAGTACCCCACTTTTATTTACAATACATATATTAAAAGTACTTATATCCTAATACAATAAATACTACAATTAGATAATTAATATTCTAACATTCTCCCCTGTAATTATCTAATTGTCTTCATAGCTTCCCTTGAACCTTCATGTGATGGTTATAAAATCATCATCCATCATCCTGCTATCTTCATCAACTTCGGTGGGGTCTTCGTTTTCGTCCTCAAATGCGGTGGCAGCACCTCGTGCTCCAAGTTGAGTGTGTGCAACATCTTGATCCTTGTGACCAATGCTTCCCTTTGAGCGGATGTTGTCTGAACCGTGTTGGCCTCTTCCAACTTCGTAAACACTCAAGTTATGACCAAAACTTTTTTGGCCAAAGTTGCAGAACGCAAGTAGCAGTGGCAATTATCGATTATACAAGTCTTTGAAGTTCTCCTCATATTCTTCCGTGTATCCAAAGCTCATTGCAATTTCATCCCATTCTCCTTCCTTCGTTATCGTATCATAGCCACCCGTTTTGGTGACAAGTTTGTAGACTTCAAGTAGGGATATGTGAAAACCAGCAAAATATGGTGGTAGTGCTATTTCACTACCATCTTTCATGTCGAAGAACCATTCAATGGCTTCTTCAAATTTCCTTTCGAATAACCTTTTATTCGAGTAGCATATCCTGTCCTTGTTAACCATGCGCATAAAGTTCACAAAATCATCAAAAGTTTTGATGACGATAGGTACCTTTTGACTGTTGATATCAAGGAAGCTTTCTTCGTTGTTTTGAACTTTTTCCTCCGGTTAATCAAATATTTGACGGTGTATTCCCATGTGTTTGATCGAGCATTCTTTCCCTTCAATATCGATTTCTAAACCTTGTAGTATGAGTTGTTTCATACTTAAGACGTTTATGTTGATTCCCGGTGCAAAACCAACATATGGAACCGTGAAACAATATTCATCCGAGTCAACTTCAATTTCTCCTATGCCATGAATCGGGATTAATTCACCGTATTCTTCGTTCACCATTTCCATCTTCTTCATCGAAATGAAAAGATTCATTTCGGGTGTCAAGTGTTGTGTTATCTTTGTATTGACATACCATGTTCTATCCCAATTTTCAACATCCGATCCTTTGACTATATAATCACCGTTGATTATAATTCGATCCATATGACTTTGAGTGAAAGGTTCCCTCGGTTTATATTTTATTTTCTTGGCTGTTTTTGAGGGACACTCCCACGCAAGGTGTCCTATTAAACGACAACGATAACATCTTACCTTCCTTGTTCGTGGTTGCCCGTTGTCATCATTGATATGCCAACCTTTAAGAAGATTTGTCAATTCTCTGTTTTTGCTTAACTCCCTTTTCTTCTCGATGCCATGGGACTTTTGCTTCAAATAGTTCTTTGATGTTCCTGCCTCAAACGAGTTCCTTGTGACATTCTGCTTCATAAAACTTCATGTAATTCCTTCGTTAAATGAACAAATCTCATCTTTAAAATCTGATAGATCGAGTCCACTTGGTTGTTTTCCCATACTAATTCTTGCAGTCTTTTTCGAGATTGTTTTACCCGTAATTGACGCCTCTGCCTCTGCGATCGCGTTGAAGGCCACAGACCAATCCTTTTTGAAAGTCGATTCTGATTGTTCTTCCTTTCGTGATGGACATCGGTTTGCATAGTGACCGTAATTCTTACATTTGAAACAAAGGACTGCAGTTTTCGAAGGTTTTTCGGTGAGGATTCCGTCCCTGTTTTCTGGAGAAACTTCGGTTTTTCTGGTTCCATCGAAATGGGTATTGTGATGGCTGACTTCGGGATTGTTCGTGGGGTTAGGATCGAGCCTTTGGCTCTGATACCATGTTAGAAATTGATCGGAATTGGTGTACGTATATGTTGGAGACATTGCAATCGTATGAACAATGGGAGGAAGAAAACACAGCAGTAAATTGAGAGTAACAGGGCAACGTAAAAGCAGTAAAAACAGAGAGAAAAACACTGGAAATTGCATGCACTAATGTCAGATTACATCTCCTATTTAAAGAGGTGGGTGGTCGGCGGTTATTACCGCCAAGGTGGCGGTGGTTTTCTTCCCTCCACAAACTGCCGACAAAGTCAAAGTAGTACCCCACTTTTATTTACAATACATATATTAAAAGTACTTATATCCTAATATAATAAATACTACAATTAGATAATTAATATTCTAACAGAGCTTTTAACGATCCGAGCTCGAATAGCTCGCGAGTAGCTCGACTCATTTAAGGTTCGATCTTGGAATAATTGTAAATCAATTAGCAGACGAAGGGTTCAGAATCGCCAATCAAAGAACAAATGAACAGATCTCCGAGTGTTTATTTAAGGTTCATGATTAGATCTGCACATAAGCAAATAAATTAGGGTCCATGTACAAATCTTGATTATCATGCAGTTCATGGGCATATCTCCGTATGAACAAATCGATGAGCAAATTAGGATAACAAATTTAGTGGCAAAAAGGTAATTTGGGTAAAACACTAAACATTATTAAGTCACCTACTAATTACGCCTCTTGTATAAAGTTCACCTATCAAACTAGTTGTAGGTCAAAATATCCTATCTTGAATAACGCAAGAATAGTTTGATGGTTAAATCCTTATACAAAAAATTAGTGGGTAAATCAATAAAAATGATAAAAATGGTCTTTTGAATATCATCCAAGAATTACCGGAACGATAGAGGAAATTGTGTCATGGATTAGGACCTAACATAGGAACTTTCATCTAATTGCATAAAACATCCTATTAAACTCCTAAAGTTTAACTTATAAATTGTTGATGCTCTCACTTGAAGAAGAAGAAGAAGAAGAAGAAGAAGAAGAAGAAAGTATTTAGAGATGTGTTAGGGAGGGGTTTATTTCCTCCTCATTGTTTTGGTCACTACCTATACACAATTAAGATCATGCTAACTCGAATGTAATTAGAAACTCAATATATACTCTAAAATTTTGACGACTAAACCATAAGTTAATTTAGTGGGCACTAATTAACAAAGTACCTAAATTATAATCCATAAGTTCATCTAGTGGGGTGGGGTCTATTGAAAAACCGATTTGGGTCATCTTCTTCATTCAACTTTAAATTGGATCAATTTCAATATCTTTTAGGGCTAAGCCCAAAGAGCATGCTAAATTCGATCCATCCAAAAACCAAAACTGAATGATTTTTGGTATCAAAACCCAACATTTTAGTTTTAGTTTTATGCAAAAACCGAACCAAATAAAACTGATGCAGTTTCTAACGCAATCAAAGTTGGCACATAAGCTATAAGAAATTTTCCAGGAAAAGTAATTCTCAATCAATTAATAAAAATCCTCCAGATTGGCTGTATAAAAGCCAAGAAAACTCCTAGAAAATAGCTAACAAACAATTAAGATAAAATCCAAATCCTTTCAAACCAAATTACGATAACTATTAAAAAAAATACTAGATAATTATTAAGAAATAAAAGCATGATAAAAACCGGATGGCCTGGGTCCATTCGGCCGGGTCGGATCCTCTCACTAAGTCGGGTCATCGCCATAAAAAACACTGAAAAACCTCTTATTCAGTTATGTTGTATCTTATACAAGGTTCAATAATTTATTATTGCATCACATTTTTCAAGTATCATAGTTTCATAAGAAATGTATCTATATTCCATTTCAATCTAGACCTCCAGCACATGATTCCTATGACTTGCTACTTTAATTTAGTCCACCATTACTACTGATAAAAGTGAAAACAATGGACAAATAAATAAATAAAAACTTTTTAAATGATATCTACTCACTCATAAGTGGATCCAGTAAATGATTTAAAGCCCAATACTATGATGACGATGGATTGAACTATGACGACGAGCCTTAGCTTTAAATTTAATTTACAAACCAAATTTTAGCCCATGGCCCATCTTACCCCATTGTTTGACACTTTGACTTGAGCTTCTTTCATTTTTATACTGTTGTCGTATGACCAAAAAGAATAAAGGGTCATGTGAAAACAAGATATGTCTGTTATAATTTTAATAATTATTAGATCAAGATTAACAAAATAGTCTTACAACTCTGAGAGAGTTAGAAGCAAGAGAAGTAGGAGAATTGCATAACTTATAAAAGTTCATACAAAAGGTGCATTTTCTTTGTTGCAAGATGTGATATTTGTACTATAAAATTTATATTAACTTAACAAACTTCATTAATTAGTAGACATTGAGTTGATGATAAAGTTGACAATAACTTGTGTTAAAAATGTGTTCATCCATATATTGTTACCTATATATTCATAACAATGCTCACCAATAATAATAACAATAATAATAATAATAGTAATAATAATTATAATTATAATAGAAACAATTTATCAAGCCCTTAAGAGTTAAGACTTTCAACCTTAATGAAAAACATGGTCCACGAGTACTTGTCACACGTTTTGTAAAATAATGTATGAAATTTTCTGTGATCACGTGTTCTAACTTCTAAGTAACAATTACTAAGTTAAATATTTATGTGATATTTAAAAATAATATAAATTAATATTGATAAAAAGCTGTCAAATAATTATAAAACACGTATGAAATAAAATTTAAATTAGACGACGTCAACATCTATTTAACACTACTTATGTCATACAAATATTACGTACATTTGCATATAACTTTTTCTCTTTAAGTATAATTTGCAAAAATACTCGGTAAAGGCTCCAGGACAAGGTATCTTTTTTTTATAAAAAAAAAATTAGAAATATTTATTTTTAATATAAAATTTGCTAAGCTGCTATGAGTTGCAAACATCTTATTTTAATAGATCAGCCGTTAAACCACTTAAAGGCTAGAACCAATTATCTTGAATCCTTGATCAATAAAGATGCATTTACTAGAGTAGTTAAATTTTATTTAATATGAAATTATGAGCTAGCTAGAGTAATAAATTTAAGTTCATGTATTAACTTGAATTAATGTACATATAATGTGTACATAGAATAAGATAAGTCAAAGTGGTCCTCTTTTATGAATTAGTTAAAAATGAATACTCATCCAACGTTTGACTTTTTCTCGTATACAAACACATCGGACCTCTTTATTTTATAAACATACATGACAAGATTATTGCATTTTAAATGAAACAATTATACACAAACACATTGACCTCTTTATTTCACTAAAAAAAACGGTTACCTTTTTTTTTAATATTAATGATATGACTGCGCCCAAAAACCGACTTCCCCTACTTTAATTTCTTTATTCCGACATCTATTATAGACCCTTGGAAACAAAACCGAAAGACTCGATGGACCTATCCATATATCATGCCAAAAACTTGAACTCAACCCATCCCCAATTTTGATTTTGACACAGGACTTCAACGAGAGACCTAACGATTCCAACTCCTTTACTGCATTAATAATTCCTTCCCATATTGACCCCCTATCAAACGAAACCGACTCAAACGACCCGGACTCACCATAGATACTCTTTATAATATTAACCCACAAGGAACTTTTATTAACTTGAAACTTCCAAAATCATTTCCCCAACAAACCCAAATTAAAGAAATTCAGATTACCCAGATTTAGACCCCCCCCCCCCCCCCCCCCCCAACAAAGTTGTTTATTGTGTCCTCCCATTTTACCTAAGATATATTTTTATTGCACCCATCTCCACCCCAGAAAAAGCATCTTCTAAATTTATCAAGGATACGTAAGATACCAGCCGGAACTTTGAACAACGAAAAGAAGAACAACGGGATTCCAGATAAAACTGATTTGATCAAAGTGATTCTCCCTCCAAAAGAAAGTATTTTTGTTTTCCATGAGGATAACCTTTGTTCAAACTTTTCCACCATACTATTCCAATATCCCTTCATTATCATATTGGCATTGATGGGGACACCTAAGTACTTTAGCATACCCGTACCAACTTTGCAGCCAAATTTGTTTGACAGCCTGTTTACTTCTGCCAACTCCACACCAAAACCCGTAACACAAGTTTTCCTCCAATTAATTTTTAGACCCGACACCTCTTGCCACAACTTCAACAAAGTCATCAAATTATAAAAAAATTTTGAACTCCATTTACCAAATATTAAAATGTTGTCCGCGTATTGGAGGTGTGACACTTCTATGTTGTTTTTACCCACCAAAACTCCATTAAAAATTTGTTTTGAGACTGCATCTTTGATTAAAACACTCAATCCTTCACTAGCTAACAGAAATAAATAAGGTGCGATTGGGTCACCCTGTCTCACCCCCCTTTCGACACCAAATTCATGCGAGGGAGACCCATTGATTAACACAGATATTCTTGAGGATTCTAAACACGATTTGATCCACATAATCCATCTCGCTCCAAACCCCATTTGTTTTATCACTTCAAATAAAAATTTCCATTCCAAGCTATCGTATGCCTTTTCAAAATCAAGTTTACAAACAAAGCATTTATTTTTCTTCTTTTTTATCTCATGAATTACCTCCCCAACACACAATATACTATCAAGAATTGATCTACCCCTTATGAATGCGGTTTGGGACTCACCAATCAAGTCATTGATCACCTTCTGTATTCTGTTTGTCAAGAGTTTCGAAACGATTTTGTAGTAGCATCCAATTAGATTTATCGGTCTGTAATCATTAAAAGACAAAGGATCATTACATTTTGGGATCAAAGTTATAAAAGAAGAATTACAACCGCTCGAGATGCGTCCGTTTGACCAAAAATCATTTAACGCCCCCATCACATCATCTTTAACTAAGTCCCAGAAATGTTTCATAAAACCGAAGCTAAAACCGTCCGGTCCAGGTGCCTTACAATTACCACATTCCCACAAAAGTTGGTATCAAAAAATACAAACAACTTTCAAATTGTGTTCATTGTATATGATAAACTTTTAAATTTTGTTTACTGTATACAATAAATGACCGGTAACCAGGTAATCAGGTTACCCATTGTATACAATAAACTAAATTTATAAGTTGTGTGTATTTTCAGGTAGAAAATAAAGTTAGTTGCATATAATGACAATATTGACATAGTTTGTTGTATTTTCTCGTATTTTGTGTTAAAATTTAATATTTTAGAATTTTATTTTAAATATTGATAGCATACCTATATCAAAAATCGCATTTGACATTAATTAATAATCTTAATAACCGACCAAAAGGTAAAACAAAAACCTAAAAAATTAACAAAAATAAAAATCACTATTCTAATTGAAACCATAAATTAGAAGATCAATAAAAAAAGATGTAAAAAAAAAAGAAAGAAAACCTTTCACCTAAAACCAAAAAGTAATTAGAAAAATTAAACCTTACTAAGGGTGAAGGAGATAAAAGTTAGGAGAATCATGTGGAATCACAAATTCACAATCTGAAAAAATGAACCATATTCATTTCCTTGGCACAAAATAATAAAGTAGACTACAATAATCTTAATAAATGTTAGTATGTATATTCATTCAATTGGTGATATCATTCTGAAAAGAGTGGTATAAAAGGTCATGAGTTCTAACCATGACAACAACCTACTCTGGATAATGATCAGAGGGAAGGGTTGGGGTGTATTGGGCTGCAGACCTGACATGCCCGGTAGGTGGTAGCGCCGGTATGAGATCGGTAAGCGCCTTGGCCGGGGTGTTACAAAAAAAAAGTGCATTTTTTTTTGTAACACCCCGGCCAAGGCGCTTACCGATCTCATACCGGCGCTACCACCTACCGGGCATGTCAGGTCTGCAGCCCAATACACCCCAACCCTTCCCTCTGATCTCATACCAGAGTAGGTTGTTGCCATGGTTAGAACCCATGACCTTTTATATTAGGTTACTATTCATAACGTCTTAATAAATGTTAGTATGTATAATTATTATGAGTAACTTATTTACACAAGGGTTTTATGAAAACAATATAAGCTTGTTACAGAAATGTTAAATCGTTTTTTTTTAACGGCAAACACACACACACACTCTAAACATACTCCTAAATCTACTTCACTGTCCACGCCGAGACTTGAACCCACAACCTCTTAGAAGAGGACACCACCTTACAACACCAAAAATACAAATCTAGATTTTGGCATTTGCATGTTTTGTGGAAGTGAATTACAAATCTAGATGGTCTCCTACTTAATTTTTTTAAACATCAAAACGATTTTATCAAAATTGTCTCCCCGTATAATATCTTCAAAATCTGGGTTCTCAAACTCTTTAAGAGAATGTGTTTTGTTTAAAAGTGAATTAGATATAATTAAATTATAGAAGAATGTTTAGAGAGTTTAAGAAAATATAGATGTAATTTTGATCTTTGAGTTTTTTAAATATATATAAAACTATCCCATTAATAATAGTCATTATTGATGTTTTATAACGTCGTTGATAGATACATTAATACTAATTTTAATGTTGTCGCTACTTGCTATTATGATTTTATTGATGTTCTTATAGTTATATACATTACTTATGTAAATTTATTGTAATTTATTGTTATTGATACTACTGTTATTAAGTCAATATTGTTATTCAAAAGTTGTATTTAATAAAGTCTTTGTAAAAAAATAATCCTAATTATTGATACTACTGTTATTAAGTCAATATTGTTATTCAAAAGTTGTATTTAATAAAGTCTTTGTAAAAAAATAATCCTAATTATTGATACTACTGTTATTAAGTCAATATTGTTATTCAAAAGTTGTATTTAATAAAGTCTATGTAAAAAAATAATCCTAAAATTATAATATTTAATCACAGGTGATTCAGTATACAATCACATGTGATTGTAAAAGCATTACATTAAAATTATGAAAATGCCCATCCGTCCAAAATTCTAAAATGCAATCTGGATCATTAATGTAATTGATCCAAATGCTAGAATTAATTCCTTATGACTATAAACTAAGTATGGATTATATTAAACATTCTTTTATTCTTTAAGTATATATCACCTTCTTGTAGCCAAAACCAGCCGGTACCTCATCTTTTCTTGAAAAATTAAAAAATTGCACACGGTTTCCGGATCATCTGCTGAAGCCGAATACCTCTCCATGGCGCGGCTTGTTAGCTTAAGTGGCTAAAAGGCTTGTGCTAAACATAGGCGTTCATTTTAAAGCAATCCCACTATTCTTTAATAGTGAATCGGCCATACACCTTGCTTGAAATCCGGTTCACCATGAACACACTAAACATATTGAAGTGGATTGCCATTTTATCTGTAATGCAATAAGGGACAGTTTGATTGATCTTTCCTACATTTCTACTAACACTCAGCTAGCGGATGTCTTTACCTTGGGCAAGAAGCAGTTTGATTTTTAACTTGGCAAGTTGGGCACCTTAATCCTCATGCTCCAATTTAAGGAGGAATTAAGATAAGTTTAGAGATAAGCTTAAGCTTGAACTTAAAACTAGATATTTAGAAGATTATTTGATCATTATCTAATTATCTTCCTAGTTGGTTATGGCTATTTATTCATATATTGAAGGCATCAATCTTCTCTCTTCTTGTATCTATATATTGATTTTAGTTGATGGGAAAATCATTCTTTGTCAAACTTTACATATTTATTAAGCATATAATAGCATGTTCTATTAAATTGATATAGTATTCGGTTAGAGCGTAGATTAGCATCAATCCATCAGCCCATCATCATTCGACCAAGACACGTAGCGGCTAAACAGTTTAATGTGTGTTGTTCTTCTAAACTCATTGTCTAATTGGATTATTTATTATATAATATAATAATACTAGTTAATATGTCTTTTAAGCACATTTAGATTTTGAAACACGTGAAAGGAACCCTAAACCTTGATGGCCGTGGTCGGACAATGAAGATGATGGTGGCAGTTATACTATGAAGTTAGTGGGAGGGCAGCGGTGACTCAATCTTGACGGTAGTGGCTCGATCTTGAAGACGGTGCTCAGTCGATCTGTGTATGAATCCGTGAAAGTGAAGACGGTGGTGATGTCTCAATCTTGATGACAATGGTTGTGGCTCGATCTTGAAATGGTGGTAGTCAGATCGATTTGTTTATCAAAGGCTACTGAATGAAAACAAAGAAAACTATATCCATAAAGACAACTAAAAAAAAGTAGTAATTATATAAAGAAAAGAAAATGACAGTAGAGATCGAGGTTGGAGCGGCAAGGGTTTTGACGTGGAAGAAGCCAAATCGTGCTGTGGCGACGTCGTTATTGATTTTTGATGTAGTGGGTATATATCACGAGCACGGTGGGAGAGGGTTGGCAAAATATGGGCCCGACCTTCTTCTCCTCTGTTATTCTTTTACTTAATAATTGGTAGTGTTAGGTCCTAAATTGTGTTCAAATACATTCTAGTAAGTTTAGTGTTAGTTTTTATATTTTCTGTTAGTTTAGGGTACAAAATGTATATACCTTAAAGGGGTATTAAAACTCACGTTTTGTTCCTTAATCAAATAAGCAATACATTTACGTTAACTGCAGTATGTTCTTGCATTTGTTTCAGATATAGTTAATACTTGATACAATTGGACTTGCAGATAGTAAGTATTAGATGGTTTCTAGAATTTGCTGTGGTAAGAAGTGTGATTATTACATGACTAAGTGGTGAGACACAAAAGATGATGTGAGGAGGTGTGATGAGAGGTGATAATATTTAGGAGATACCCAATCAACCTAAACCCTTACTCGATCCTTTCGGCCTTATCGGTAGGCATCGTCTTATGAAAGAACTAAAATAGATAAAAAGTTGGTAAGAAAGGGGGACACGTGGTGTAATTTAGTTGGTTAATTGAAAGGGAAACTAGTGATGCTGAGGGTGATTTGACGAAAGATAGAATGCTAACACAAATACATGGAAAATGGCCCACCAATATTGATTTGGGAGGAAGAAATTTGTGGGAATCTAAAGAATCCTATGTGAATATATATAAGTGATTAGTTGTGTGTTGTATAACGAGGGACACATATTCAAATTGACGACAATTTGTCCTTATGTATTCATAATTTCAAATGAATATGACAATAAATTACTATATAATACTGTCGATCAACCAACATCTTTACAAAAGAGGATTTAACTTTTCTAATCAAATTCATTATATTTATTCTTTAAAACATAAGGATTGTCGTGGATTTCGATTTCCATCAACACTAGGATCGATATGATAGTTTGGTTTTGATCTTTAATATAATATGCCAATTTATCTTTAACATATTGTTTAGATGTTGGGACTAGGCAAAGTAATGCAATATTGGACTTATATTGTTGGGTATGATTTATAAAATTAGCATTCTAGTAATTTATAAGTTATCTTTTAATTTTACTTTTACCTCCTACCTATTAAGGATGTAGAATTAGAAGGTTTTATGTAAAAAAAAAATAGTTTTCATAAAAGTTTTATGAAACATATCACGTTTTTGTTGCTTGTACGTTGCCATTCGTTTCTTATATGAGATATTTTTATTTTGTCTTGATGGAGATTCTTGATTCATCATGCCCGATCTGCTTGGATCTTGTGCTATGTGTTTTGGTGTAGATTATTGTGTTTTGCATTATAATTTTACATTTGCTTAATAATATGTATATTGATAATTCATGACAAAGCCTTTGGTACTTTTGGCTAGACAATTAGTACAAGCAAAACAACCAAAGTACAAGGAGACCGGGCAAAAACACCAGCAAGATATTCATTCAATCTTCCTACCCAACTTTCATATATTAATGGTTTAACTAAAAATAAGCTCGAGCTAAAATGGATGAGCTATTAGTGTATGTTTAAACTTATTGTACACACTTTTAAGTAAGAATTCTTTTTCATATTTAAAAGATTCTTATAAACCGTGAAAAATAAACTATTTTTGCAATGTCTGTCATATCAATTTTTTCTACAAGCACCAAACATGGCACAACAATTACACTTATCATAGATACTCATCCAACCCCACACTACCATTTGGATAATATTTGTTTTGAGGAGGTAAAATATTCAACTTTTTTTTTATATTTGTCTGGAAAAAAAAAGAGAAAAAACACGTCTAGGTAATAAAGACAAATCCTAGTTTATTCACTTCCAAAATAAGAGATTCGATGTATTTAACACTTTTCTAAATATAAGTAATTATCTTTAAAAACATAAATAATGTTGTCCTAGTTAAATACTTAAATCATCTTTGCTTGGAAGCCTAGCTAGCTTGATTTTCTTAATTATGACCCACATGATTTTTGTACAAAACTATCAATCAATAAACCTTTTTTTATTATAAAAAAATATAATAAACAATTAAATGTTTGTAAACCGGTCAAATAAATCAATATCAGATAAGCAAATAGGTCATACATATATGCATCACCAAATCATCATCAAAAATAATATAACAATTATACACAGTAAAATCCTGCAAATCTAATCATAAATCCCTGAAGACATTATATATACTCTATATATGCATTAGGTAGCAATAATTTACATTACATTTTATTAATTTAAATCAAAGATATGTTTTTTCGAAGACGCCAATTAAATTATCGATCGACACGATTGATATTGAATGTCCCGGAATACATTTCCACGAAAAACTTGTCGATTATTTCACGGTAAACCGGACAAGTTAGACGAGAATAATGATGAAGGACCTCTTGGATATCAAGAACAAGATCGATGTTATTACGATCCATCATCTCCAACTCCTTTAATTTTCTTGTAACCAAACACTTCGAACATGATTGATTCACTTCATCATCTTTTCCACAATTGATGTCGTTATCTTGATTCTTGATTTCATCAACTTCATAGTGATGAATTATATTGCTGATCAAGTTTGGTTCTTTAAGCTTATCAGTGCTGGTTTGATCTGCTATCATGGTGACAGCTGACGCCTTTGTATGGTGGTTGGTGGTGGTTTCCTGTTCTCTGTTGCTGTGGGTTAAATGGTGTGTGTGTAACATTCTGACGCCAGTACCGCCGCGCGTGGTGGTGCATGAAAAGGGGTTGCAGGGTGGGGTTTTAGGTAGTTTTTGGTACCCTCCTGCAAAATAGGACTTGAAGCTTTGTATGGTACTTTTCAAGAACCTTTTGGTGTTAGAATATGTGATTCTTAGAAGCATTCTTGGAGGTTTCTGAGTGAGCAGTGTGTCTGAGAGAGAGAGAGAGAGAGAGAGAGAGAGAGAGAGAGAGAGAGAGAGAGAGAGAGAGAGAGAGAGAGAGAGAGAGAGAGAGAGAGAGAGAGAGAGAATAAGAGAGAGGGGGATGAAGGGGGTGGGGGTGGGTTTAATTATGTTTAACAGTAGAATGAGAGATGGAGGTTGAATTGAAGATGGGTTGGGGTTTAAGTAGGTGTTTGGTAACTTAGTTGGTATATATATATATATATATATATATATATATATATATATATATATATATATATATATATATATATATATATATATATAGGGGAAGGTTCAAACGAGAACTGTTTTTCGTACGAGAACTGCGAGAACCAATCTCAGTCGTTCCTTGAATATGGGAAGTTCATGGATGGAGAGCGTGGAGGGGATCAAGTGTGGCAGGGTGCATGTGAGGAATTCATGGATGGACAATGACATTAAAGGAGGGGGAATTGGACGACTCAGATTAGTTCTCGCAGTTCTCGTACAAAAAACAGTTCTCGTTTGAACTTTTGCCTATATATATATATATGCATACTTGCGAATAGCTGGTTGTCAGCTTGCCAATTAAATACTTATAACTCATTTTAGAAATGTGTGTATTTACTGGAGGGTTGTGAAGGTTTTCATCAAGTCTTGATACCCGCTTCCCTTACTCACTGGCCTCACCCAAAATCACGTTTTTGTGTACCTGCTGTTATTCGCCATCACCCGATTGCCTTCGGGTCTACCACAACATGTGGTTTTATGAATTTTCATGTTAACATAATTGACTAATTGATGAGTACCGTTATTAATTACTCTTTACAGTACTGAAAAGTCGAGATTTTCTTTGAAGGGTTCTAATTTTGTATCGCATTATAATATTATATGCATGAAAATTTATAAAATAGAGAAAGTTCCTACTAAAATTGTAAAAGTCGATACATACGGTAAAAGCTTAGAAAGTCAGTTAATTAAGTATGACAAGAGTTGATTTGGATGGCGATTTGCCGATTTACACACCCAGAAAGTAGTCGGTTTAGGAATTGTAAAGGTGGTATGATTTTAAATACAAAGGAGTAGAGCACAAGCTTTCTATAGTAAGTCTAGTCTTGTAGGGATATATACTCGATGAATAAGTTTGATCCTTAGTAGTTTAGGCTTTGAACTTTTATATTTTATTGGTCATGTACAACTTTAAAACTACAATCAAAATCTTACTATTTTCTAGAAGTTTAAAATGTGGCCTTTTAAGATAGGATAGTGTAACGATCTTACGATTTCATCTATGATCATATATCAATATTATGATGATTTGAATGTCTAGCAAGTTTTTTAGAGACAGGATATATATATCTACTATCGTGATTTTGATAACATTAATTATATTCATTTAAAATTGTCATTTGAAAATGGGACATGCATGTGTTAACCAACTCTAACATCAATACACCATCTTAATTAGAATGGTCCCATACGATTTTTCTCATAATTTTTGTGCATGTTTTGCATGCTTCTAGAGTTTAAACATGCATGTGTTCTAACTATTAATCATGCATGAAACAATATGTAAAAGATATATCAACACAATATTCAACTTTCACAGTTTCACTCACTACTTAACTAATTCTATAGAATTAATGTTTACATAAATTATACATGTTTTGATATAATTAAATAAATATATATTTCCTTTTTATATATAGAAAGAAACACACATATATGTAGAGAGATCACCTTTAATTTACTTTTAATGATGGAGTTGGTGTGTCCCCTCTTTATGGATGAAATTTTGGAGCGTTTGTATGTTAAAGTTAACTTTATCAAGGTAACGTTTGAATATTTCTTCCCTTAACCTTTATTTGGATTTAGATTATTGTTTCTTCCTTTTATCTCTTGATCGATGCGCTTAACAATTCTATTTTATGCTTGAATAAAATAAAGTTTTTATTGTTGTCGTTGATAAATTATAGTTTCATCTAGTATATATGTAGCTTGGAATTTTAACCAATTTCACGAAAATATATATAGTTAAACAACTAATTAACCAATGTACCACTTATTCTTTTTCCATAAAAAATTAATTATGTGATTAAACATGCATATGCCCAAAGATATATATTTAGTAAGGTGATTGAAACACATAGCAGAGAAAACATACATAATGCAAGTGGTTATGCATATTATTAGGCATATATCGTTAACGTTTTATTACATTTTCTCTTTTCTAAAACCTTCATGTTGGACTTATATATTGCACTTAGACAGACTTTATATCAGGTGTTATCGTGTAGTGTATAATGAACTTTAATTTCTATATAAATACAATCAAATTTCTAACTATGGGTATGTTCGCTTTTGTTTTAAAAGAAAAAGCTAAAAGTTATGTTCAGAAGAAAAAGCTGAAAGTTTTTTTAAACAAAAAAGCTCTAAAACAAAAAGCCTATTGAAGTAGCTTTTAAAACTAGCTAGAATCTTTTTATATACCAAATTACCTAAATACCCTATATAATTATTTTATAATTCATCCTATTTTTTATAATTCGTCATTTTTTGTCATTTTACACTATTAAGCTCCAGCTACCAGCTAATTTTCCGAACACATATTTAAATAAAATAAACAGCTTCCAACTCAAGCTAACAGCTACCATCTTCCAGCTACAACTACCAGCTACTTCCACCAAACATACCCTATACACGGTGATCAATAACTATGGTGGAATATCTGTAATTCTGAAAATTTTATCCGTCTTGATAAAGCTCTTGCATAAAAATAGATTTAATAACCTCCTTCAACTTCATACTCCTCCTTGATCTCCTGAACTCTGGCAACCAAGATGAAGAAATTGAAGGAACCAAATCATGTGGTTTTTTGGGTAGTCGAGGCCGAAACATTTGCAACTTCCGCTAGATTTTTGTTTTGATCCGTTTTGTTTGAATGAGTTTTGTGTTTTTGATCTTTTGTTCATCAATGTTTGTTCTGGATTTTACATAAAAACACATAGTAAACCACAAAGCGGTTCATGTATAATATACAAGTCTCTAATTTAATAGATATGTGTATAATGGCATTTTGAATTAAAATAATGATATAAATCACTTACTATTAATTATAAAAGTCAGAAGAGCTAATTAAGGTGGAATTTTGTGATACAACAAAAGATGATTATGTGAAATAATTGAAGGATTGAATATATTTGAATAATGTGAGACGCGTCTTCTTTGTTTCTCTTACCAATAAATAAATAAAATAATATAGCAATTACAATTTGTTTGGTTGAACTTGAATCATGAGATAGCAATCAATTGGGTAAGGCCCAACAGCTCTGGATCACAAGTTCACAACATTTGTGGCTTTAAATAGCAATAAAGTCGGGCTTTGATTTTATTTCTTGTGAACGTAATGGGCCTTTATGTAGACCAAAAATTGCTAAGTAATCTATCTATCTTCTATCTTCTATCTAAGTATCTAAGTATAAAAGGCTTATCAAATTACTAAAATTAATCAATAAATCAATTTCAATTAACCAATAGAAACTCTTAATTTCAAAATTACTCAATTCTAAAAACAATTTTGGAAAGATTTAAAAGATGATGGCTAATTCGAAATTCAATTTTAGATAAATTAGGAGGGGGTTGGATGAAAATTGTGAGGGGGTTTTATAAAATATTTGAGGGCTTTTAAGAAAATGTGAGGGGGTTTTATAAAAATATTATATAAATATAATTAATTATAATTTGTTTATAAATTATGTTTAATAACTTGTGATATATTTTGTTTAAAGAAAAAATAATTATATATTTACGTCCGTCTCATTTTTATCTACGTTTTGGTATAAATTTTATCGTAATACGACACTTTTTTTAAATTAATATATTCTTAATTTTTTGTTATCCATTAATAGTAGTTGATAAGTATTTTTTTTGTTTAGCTGAGTGGGTTTTTTTGAGATTATGATTACGAGCTGAGTGATCAACTTAAATATATTATTCAAAGTGTTTAGTTATTGATTTTAAAACATTTTCAATCTTATTAGAAAGATTTATGAAACTTTTTGTAAAATATGGTTTAAAATAAAATGCATAATTAAAAGATGATATATTGTATATATAAAAATCTACATTCAGAGATGTAAAGATAGTTGTTCTTGATTGTCCTGAAACTATATTATTAGTATAGGTATTTAGTAAAAGGTAACACTAAAATATGAAAATAGTGAATATGAGGTTGTTTCGCATATAACTTATATGTGAAACTTTCAAAACTATGTCATTTTAATTCAATCATTCAATAATAAAACTTATCTTATCTTAACAACCCTAAAATCACGTTCATTTCAATTGTGAAGATTTAAACGTATAATTCATCAATTTCATTAGCTAATTTACTTCTAATTATTACATTCATTTCACTTAGATGCAATCATCACCTTCATATCATGTTATTTGTTTAACATTATTAATATATAAAAATGGAGTTTAACGGAAACCTAGGTATTGTTTACAAAATAAAGGTTACAGCAAATATTGGTAGTTAATAAATAATGAATGAAGAAGACTTAGTATCATGGATAAACAAGACGTAAGTATGGAGGAACATATACGTATGAAAATTAATGATTAGAGACAACCATGGGTTTTGATTTGATTTCAATAGAAGAGGATAGAGGCATCGGAGGAGAAAGTCGATGCCCTGGGTCTATTTCTTTGGAGTATAAATTGATCTTAGATAAGTCAAGTAGGTGTCTCGTGGGTTTGTTACTTTCGGGAAGAAATCATGTTTTTTTAGCAAAACTATGTCATTTTGAAGGATATTCATCTAAGGTTAGATGTGAAACAACTTCATATTCATTTTTCTCCAAAAATATAAATGTTAATTTTTTATACACAAAACACGAAACCATTCTTGATTTTTTTTAAATATTTAACACGTGAGTCGTTATTATTTCTCTTTTACTTGAAAGGTGTACGGAAATTCAGCTTTAGAAGTGGAAATGCAATGGAGCCCGTTCAAAAGATAAGATATGCGGTCGTTAGTAGCGGATTTAAGGATGAAGATGAGTTATTAGTTTTGTGAACGTAAATCGTAATTTAGTTATTAGTTATGTGAACTTGGATTTCCCTTTTCTCTAGATATGAATAACTTTTAGTTTTTCTTTATATCTGAAAATGATTACATCAGATACAAAACTTCCAGTTAAGTTCGAAAGAAGGCAATTCTCTGATATTGTGCTTTGCTACGACGATTAACAAAAGTCAAGGACAGCCACTTTCAGAAGTTGGTTTATTCCTCAGGAAACTTGTATTTACACATGGTCAATTGTATGTTGTTGTTTCACGTGTTAGAAGTAAAAAATGATTAAAAGTTTTGATTTGTGACAACAATGGTAATGTTACAAACAAAACAGCAAATGTAGTTTACACAAAAGTGCTTCAAAAAATTTAGTTATTTCTTTTTTGTTAAGAATTCTGACATATGTAAATTTTCGGTGATATTTCATTTATTGTATTATTTTGTTTCAAAATTTTAATATCTCAAATACACTTTCAAAATACCCGTGTGTGCACGGGTCAATAAACTAATAAATTAGTATGTAGCTTGCAATTTAAAAACTAAATTAAGTTTATATATATTCATACAATAAATGCTCACATATTTTCGATCCATTTTAAAGCTATAATATTTTTTTTGAACGGCAAAGTAAGTTGTTAGTAACACCAAGTTAGAATTAAATTCCAATTCCAAGGTTTGAACCCTAGACCTCCTAGAAGGCTTTGCCTCCCCCTCACTCTTAACCATTAGGCTAAGAGATCATTGGTTTAAAGCTATAGGTTTTATGGGCTAGTTTGGTAAATATGTCAAACTTTCGGCCACCTAAGTATCATTCTAAATTTGTTTGTACTATAATTGGTAAAGAATATTGCTAAAAAAATTTAAATGACAGATTATTATTAAATTAAAAACTTTTGTTCACACCTACAATTTATAAAATAACAAATATCTCATGAATCTACATAGAAAAATCTAACTCTAAATGCTATGTCATAACATATTCTCATAGGTTTTTCGACATCATAAATCCTCTTATCATTTTGTTTGTTGTTGAAATGGTTATAATGGTGAAACTAAATTGATACTTAATTAGTACGTGCAGTTGTTTTTATATGTAGGTAATACACATGATCAGTCTTAGGGGAGTCAAGAGGTACATACGAACATGACACATTCTTTATAGGAGCCTAAAGTTTTATCCATACATATTATTGTGTATGCTCATTAATAACTACAAATTATTGTTAGTTTAAGTTTGATGCTTAAAAGAAAAAAGTGTTGTTTCTTTGTTGAAAATTGTTTTTAGTACTGTTGAAAAATGTTATTTTAGCGTCTATTTTTCTTAAGAATTGCTTAAAAATGGATGCTAGAAATGGTTGCTAAAAACTGGAAATATCGTTGGAAACTGTTTGTTAGATTTATGATATGATTTAGAAGGTTACCTTGCACACAAGAACCAAAAATGAAAGTTGTTTATATTTTTTGGTACAAAATTAAAGTTTGTTTCAATAACAAATTTAACAAAGTCTATTATACTTTCACATACTTTGTTTTTTTATTTATATATTTGCTTATACAAGAAAATGATGAAATATAGAAAGAAAAAGGAATATTCACATGTTTGTAGATAAGAATATTCTTATGCAGAATAGAACTAGACATGAAGAGGATTTGGATTCCACTATGAGATGATGAATGGAAATATGGAATCATCTAATTAAATGTACTTTGCTTTGTTGCCTTTCACCAACTACGATAAAAAAAACCCCACCACTTTTACTTTATACCATTATACTTCTTACTTCTCGTTACTGTTTATTTTAGAAATACTATAAAAGCTACAGTTCGTTTTTTACAATTCTTATATGAAATTGGAATTTGGAATCTATAAATCGCAGTATATTGGGTAAATAACCAAGAAAAATATCAAAATTAATTTATGTATAAAATTCATATGTATTATTTTTTTTGCAGATAAATGACTATAGTTTCCAGTTTGTTGTAAATAAAAAACCTTGACATGGTCACCTTTATTTTTTAAAGTGTAATTTTTATTAGCAAATAACAAATTACTTTTTTTTTATGTAAAAGTGAAATTTATAATTCCTTATTCATAATCCTTTAAACACAAAAAAATATATTATAACTTTATTAACAACTATAAATTTATATTATATTACCTTTCTTAATAATTTGTCCTGGTAGAAGTAAAATGCAATGTGAACTTCTAGTCCGGT